>CM037851.1:210316152-210708797 GCA_021234595.1 Delia radicum
AAGTTTTCAATTTATTGTTGATCAATGGTGATAATCTTTAACTTCTAACTCATATATTAGTTCTCATTTAGTGGGATAACTAGTTTATATGAATGTTTGATGTTTGCATGGGATTGTCACTTCTTTCAAAACGTGTGCTGATAATAGGAACCTTGAAAATTCCCGAAATAGATCTATCAACACATTTCTGAAAGTGGTCAATTAGTAAATTTGAAAACAAAAACTCTATAGATTTCTTTTTAGGACAATATCCTAATAAAGAAATATAGAGTATGGCCTCGAACTTGAATAATTTCCATTTTCATTTACTAAAAATGTCATACAACTAATGAAAAAGTTTCATTAAAATAGTTTCATTAAAATTCCATTCACATTGTTAAGAAAACTTCATTAGTTTATTGAAAAACTTTCATTGAAACGCGTCCAGGGAATTCTCTTTGTGAACCGTGCACTGCAGACCAAAAACTACTTCAAAAAATATTTTGTACATTTGGATGAAATTGTTATTATAAAACACTCGTTTGGTACATTTATTGCCATTTAAATACACCGCCTGGAGGTGAGATTGCCGTTTAGTGGGTTAATAATTACTACAATGATATATATAATTGGTTAAAACAACTATTGATAACTATATCTACCAGGGTTGAGACAAAAATTAAAAATATTGAAAGAACCCAAATCATTTAATTTTCTAATCGCTTTAATCAGACAGGTCTGTCTTATTAAATATTTTTTTATATATGGTCGAATTAAAAAAATGGAGTATTTAAAGAGTGAGATCGGAAAAAGCCCAACACACATTTTCACTTTTAACTGGTCTTATATGCCATATTGAACTTCGTTTCTTATCAAGTTTTTTTTTTAAAGAAGGTTGTCAGATTATTTGTGCAAGATATTTGAATGATCGCGCACATTATTTCGCTACAAATGGAATCTGAACAAAAGTGAGTAATACAGATATTTTTTGTAATTTTTTGTATAATATTTGCAAGGAAAATACCATTTAAAAAAACGTGAGTGTATTGGGAACTAGTTTTGTTTTCTTCATCAATAATTTAAAATAATCCTAATATCATTTGATTGCTCTGAGTTTTGGAAAATTAAAGATTTTTTAAAGTTACTTGCTACTTTGCCCTCACTTTTTATTCAAAGTCCGTTTGTAAACAAATTAATAACACGATATCGATAATATTTTGTACACATAATCTGACGACCTTTTAAAAGTTAACCTGATCAAACAAAAATTCACTTTTTAACTTTAAAAAGTTATAAGTGAAGATTGCATTTAATAAATAAAAATTTCATATAGATGCAATCAACAATAAAAACCATAACAAATAATTACAGTATTGTCAAAAGGATTACTGATGTAGGTTGTGTTACCAGAAACTGCTCAGTCTAATTCAATTAAAAATTTACAATTGTAGTTATGATTTTTAGTAAAAGTATGCTTTAATCTACCACGCCTATCTCAAGATTCTTTCCACCGAAACATTTAAACTTCTAAAACTCTTATATTGCTAGAAGTTTTTAAGGATTTTTGTTACACAAAATGTCCTCTGCATCCAGAATTATGCTGTTTCATGTTTTTTCTTGCGTGTCGTATTGAAAAATATATGGGATATTTATCATTTTTAGAACAATTGACAAATTACAGCAATGATTTGTTGAAGCATATTTTGCATATTTGCTTTAATATCATATTTTTGTATATTTCGGTCTGAGGAGCATATTTTGGATAACAAAATCTTATATTGATCATATTTTAGTACATTTCAATACAAAAGCATATGTTTAGAGTATATTTTAGCGATTTTTTTTTTTAATTTTTAGTTATTGGAAAACTTAATTTTTTAATAAAAAATATTTTTTTTAATTAATTTTTTAGGGTTCAACACTGATTTCGGAAATTTAGGCTATTTTTATGTGCCGACACTTGATTGTAGCGATTCAGGTTTAATTAATCTTTTATCTCCATTTTTGTGGCATTTAAAATTAATTTTACAAAGTTACTCCAATTTAAATCAAATGTTTATAAACACTACTCCCTCTATCCTCCCTCCTATAACCTATTTTCCTAATTCCAACACAATGCACTGCATTAGTAGGGGATATACCCTGAGTATAGGGGCTATAACCTGAGGTATTTCGTTAAAAAACGAATTTCGATTTTTTCTACCAGAACTATTTAAAAAAAATATTTAAGACTTTTTGAACTTTTTGTTTATTAATTCCAAAGGAGATTAAAACCTTTATGCACAATTTTACCATTTTCGGATTAAAGCATACATTTTAAAGCTTATATTATATATATTTAAAGCTTAGTGGGAAGCGACTTGTTTTTATTTCGTATTTTCTTTCAGGGAAGATAAACAAGTAGCATCCCACTAAGCAACCACAAAGCTCTTAAAGGAAAAAACCTAAGCTTTCTTAAGAAAAATACCCCCGTTTTGAACAATAACATTTTTTTTTTGGTAATAATTTAAATTTAGCATGAATTTAAAGAGATATTGGCAAAACAAAATGGATTAATTTCAACCTGCCAGATATTAATTTCAACCTGCCCAATTATAAAAAAAGCTAGAATTCTTATAAATTAATAGTAGTCAAGTTAAGTGCGACATTATAAAAAGCAAAAAAAATTTCGAAAATTAATGCTAATTCTAAATTTTTTTAGAATTATATTGACGCCCTTTAGCCAGCTTTTCCCGGGTATTTAAATTTAAAAATCTTGTTGAGCTAATAGGAAATTCCATCGGTGAAATTTTTTCTAAAAAATATTTGGTTCTGTAGAAACGCTACACAGAGAGAATTCGTTGGACGAGTTTTTAATGAAATTTTTTCACTAAACTAATGAAGTTTTCGTCACAGTGTGAATGAAAAATTCTTTAACTTTATGAAACAGCTTCACATTTTTAATGAAACTTTTTCATTAGTCGTATGAAATTTCTAATAAATAATATGAAATTTTTCATAATATTTTATGAAGAACTCCATTAATTTAATGAAAAGTTTCAATGGACGCATTTCAGTGACAATTCATAGATATAATACAAAAATTCATTGATATCATGCAGATAATTTTTTCAGTGTAAAAAATCAGTGGGTGGTTACTAAAGACGATGTTCAAAAACACTTTATATTCGAAGCAGGTAGTTAAAAATGCTCGCGGGTATTTATATTTGCATTAATTGTATACCCTTTATTTTTAATACGAGTCGCTATATCCCCTAATTTGCAACAGCTTCTGTTGCTGGTCTCCAAAAAATAATCTTCAGAAACAAATTTCTTTTTGCATAAGAAGATAGACTTAAAAAAAGTGAATAAAACTAAATGGCAATATAACGATAAGCAGACTAGTAAAAAAAGAGTTAAAAACTAGTTCTTCCACCACCACTACTACTACTACTACTTCTACTATGTAGCATTTATGTTAAGGACTTTTGTAGTATTTACTCAACTGCAACATACATACTTGGCATTACAACAAACAAACAAACAGTATATCTGTAAATGTATGAGTGTATGATGAGTGTGTGTATGAGAGGTAGTAATACCAGTGGGTTTCCATGCTACTGAATGTCGCTCAAACTGCTCTCTTTTTATTTGTTCCAAATCATAGCATGTTGTAGAAATTTAAAAGTTTAAATTAATATTTATCACGATTTTAAATAATTAAATAAATATTTAAACAATTTAATAAAATTTTTAATTATTTCAAATATTAATGATAAAATAACACTGTGTGTAATTTTTTAAGTCATGGCAAAACAACCATATACGGACACCACTACGTGATAAAAGACTAAAAAAAAAAGACCCGTGTCTCCCAATTTTTTCCCAAAGTCATCTCCTCTTTTGTTTATGGGCCGCCAAAGATTTGGGGCCTCGGTATCATTTTCGCAAAAAAGTGATCATTTTCTCAGGCTCATATCTTGCAAACCGTTCAGAATTTCGATTTACTCTCTGCGGCAAAGTTGTAGCTCTTGTCATAAAGAACAAAAATTGCGAACATATAAAATCAAAAAAAAATTCACCTTCCAGATCAAAATCGCAAAAAACTTAAAAAAATTCGATTTTTTTACCTTTTTTTCCCGTGTTCAGGTCCATAGGTAGCAAAACGTTCAAAATTCAAGGAAACAATCAACTACAAAATTTACCTAAGATCTCATAAACAAATTTCTAGAACATATAAACTTCCTAGAGATGATTCTTAACACTGTTTAGGTAGCGCGCAAAAGTGAAAATTTTTTAATTTCATTTTTTTTTTCCTTTTTTCTCCTGTTCAGGTGTATAGGTAGCAAACCCAATTCCCAGGAAGTTTATATGTTCTAGAAATTTGTTTATTGAGATCTTAGGTAAATTTTTGTAGTTGATTGTTTCCTTGAATTTTGAACGTTTTGCTACCTATGGACCTGAACACGGGAAAAAAGGTAAAAAAAAATCGAATTTTTTTAAGTTTTTTGCGATTTTGATCTGGAAGGTGAAGTTTTTTTGATTTTATATGTTCGCAATTTTTGTTCTTTATGACAAGAGCTACAACTTTGCCATAGAGAGTAAATCGAAATTCTGAACGGATTGCAAGATATGAGCCTGAGAAAATGATCACTTTTTTGCGAAAATGATACCGAGGCCCCAAATCTTTGGCGGCCCATAAACAAAAAAGGAGATGACTTTCGGAAAAATTGGAAGACACGGGTCTTTTTTTTTAGTCTTTTATCACGTAGTGGTGTCCGTATATGGTTATTTTTTTTCGTGTTGCACTGTGTAATCAGCAAGATAAAATTTAAATATATTAATTTTTAATAGAAAATAACAAAATATTAACAAAATAAAGGTGAATGTTTAAAGCAGCAGTTTTAAATCAACATGTTGCAATTATGTTTTAGTGTAAAAAAAAAAAATGTTTACATTTGCTTGCCCGAGTTCGGTATTTTGTTGCTGAGAGGCGTGTGAAGTGCAGTCTCTCTATTTGTATGTACTCTTAGGTAGTACCTCTCTACCATGACTGTTATACGAAATAGTAATCAGAAAACAACATGAATATGTATTACAATTTGCATGTTATTTTGCTTGCAATGTTTGTATATGAATGTAATACATATGTTTATGTGAATGTGTGGGATGTTGATATTAGTAGTAGTTTTTTTTATATGTGTATTTTTTTTTAAATGTATTCAAAAGGATACAACATTTGCTATTGCATGTGGATTTATCCGCTTTGTTAAGCAACCAGTAACACTACCAAATATTGCTGTAGCAACTAACTGACCAACCGACCGACTGAACGACCAACTGAACAAAAGACAGATATTCAGACCAAATGACAACTTGAACTAAACCATCAGGCAGCAGTTGGCGGTTTTAAACATGAGCTTGTATCCCATCTACCATAATACACAAAGAGAATTTTCTTGGACGAGTTTTAATGAAATTTTTCACTAATCTTATGAAGTTTTTTTACAAAGTGAATACAAAATTTTTTAACATTTATAAAAAAAAACAACATAATTTTTATTAAACTGGTTTTAATGAATCTCATTCATTAGGCGTAAGAAATATTAAATAATTAAAACTGAACTATTCATAAAATTTTATGAAAAACTGCATTAATTTAATGAAAGGTTTCAATGAACGAATTCCAGTGACACTTTGCGTAGATCTAATGTAAAAATTCATTCACGCTGCTAATTCTCTCAATGTACATGTTGTTTGCTTGTATATTTTCTTGCAAATTCATTCATTTTATTTTTTTTTCCAAGAGGTCAAGTAAATAACACAACTTTTGAGTTAAAAACTTTATAAAATAAAAAGCAAATGAAATATGATCTCATTCGTTGTAGGTTGTAAAAAATAAAATTAAGTTTTACTGGTAACTAGTGAAACTACTCGGACTACAAGTATTATATTATGGTAAACAAAATATTGTTATAACAATTTTTTTTTTATGCTAAAAAACTTAAGCCCGTAAAACAATACTTTTAACTGATTAAGCCGGTTTACAACAGGCATTTTTCCACACCTTTATACAAAACAGCCTTTTGAAAAAAAATGTTAAATTTGTTTATAAAACGAAAGATTTAAAAAAATTTTGCATATAAATAAGCTTTAACAATAACTTGTGTTACCAATATATTTACAGAATTTTTATAAAAATAAAAAGACTGACATTGCAAAAAATATGATATACGTAATACACGATGCTACAAAATGAACCAAATTTAATATACACCTATGCCGCAGAATTGTCAATGAAGTTGACAATCGTGACATTAATTTTAGCTAAAAACGTCAGATAAACATTTTAACTCACTAGACTGTTAACCCTTTGACGACCAATAGCTGATTTGTATCCCTTTTTTTTTCTGTTTTAGGAAATTGTTTAATGCGATCTTAAGAAAACTTGTTGTGATCTACGCACTGCATAAAATCGTAGTGTAAGACCACACCATAGCTAGTTTTTTTTTTTTGCAAATATTGGAATAAAGCCAAATAATTAGGGTTATCATAAAACTAAGATGACAAACTATAATAATTTTCGAAAGTATTTTTTTGTCAATAGTAACTAATATTCGAAAATTGATACTGAATTCATTACTTTCGACTAAACAATTGGAGGATATGAAAATGCAATATTTTAAGGATTATATTTCGGGATTATTATTTTCTGTTTGCGTTATATTCATGTTTTTGTTGACTAGTTGCCAGGATTTCTTCGATGCATGTAAGGACAAGGAAGATCTTAGAGCCTGCCACTCCTTTTTGACTAAAAACAGGCGTATGCTTCATGGAAGCTTATGGGCGCTACCGTTGACTTTTAATAGTTCTTCCGCTGCCATCCCTATTGCACTATCCAGCCATAATAGTGCCGTAATCTGCTTGACCTTATTCCCCGAATATGTTGGGTTGACCCAAGAACAGATGAAACGTTGTTCACATTGGCTAACATCATAGCGGGTGATATAATATCATTGCCCGGTGTCCACCTGCATCGGGGGGTGGGAGGTCGTGAATCTTCTTAGTTAGTTACAAGAGCAAGGATAATTCTAAAAACGATCAGTTCCGTTACCTTGTCTGCCTAACTCTGAACACCACAAATCTCGAATACCGGGATTTCTTTTTAAGTCCCGGGTTTTTTTCGGGATTTGGTTTTTTGCTAAAATTTAGTACACACGTAATATTCCCAATGCGTTAAAATTTTCTGTTGTTTTTATATACAATTTTAAATAAAGATTTAGTGGTTCGTTATTTTTGTCTTTTTTTTTTAAATCCGATAATAATTTCGATATCCATACCAAACTGGACTAGGGCGAATTAACATTTAAGGACGTTTTCGTATCACAATTTTTTTCGTTCGAGCTTAGCTGATGATTCTTTAAAACGGTGCAGGCAAAACTGTGACACGCCAGCGGATTTTCGGTGACATTCTACGTTTTGTTGAATAAAAAAAAAAAATCTTAATTCAATTAGATGACTAGCGAAAAATTGTATCAGAAATACAAGTACGTGCACTTTAAAAACATAAAAACCGTTTTTTTAAAAATCGATGAACACAAATTTTAGATGTTAGATTACCAAACATAACGAGTACTGTTTTTTAGAACATTTTTAGCGCCAAAATTTGCCGAAATTCATCTGTCAACACTGCACAGCTGACTATCGAATTTGTTTCCAATTGAATGATTTTGTTGTGGTTACTGCATTTTTTTTTTTTTTGTTAACATAAACCAGACTTGGGCGACGTCAATTACATTTCACAATCATTCACTTGAGAATTTTTTTATATCATTAATAATATCAGAACTACTGTCACACTTGTAGGCTTACACGTTTGGTTTGAAAATTTTCTATTTTGCTAATACCAGACATGGGACATAATATCAATAATTGTGTATTTTGTAGTGTATTTATTACACATCTCTAAATAAACTCACATCTCTAATCAGCTGTATAATTTATATTTTAATCAGATGTGTTTCCTTTTTAAAACAGCTGTGTTATTTATTGTAAATAGTAAATAAACATTAATTTATGTATGTATGTGTAAGCATATTATTTACATGTAGAATGATAGAATTAGGATTAGATTTAAGTACCGTTATTTTAGTTTATAAGGAGACAAATTTTGTAATAAAGGTCAAGTTTTAAATCTGAACTCAAGCCGAGTAATTGGCTATTGTTTTCATTTTTATTTAAAAAGTAACCAGCACTTTAATTGTGCTTTGCCTTGGCGCTTTTTAGTGCCGGCATTAAAATTAGAAGCCAGTGGCGTTTGAAACGCCGGCTAAAGCCCTTAGGTAGGGATATATCTAAAAAGTGAGACCCCAACGTTACAATTTAATTACAAGCCAATTACTTTTTGATGTCTAATTACATGTAATTGTGTGTAATTGAGTAATTTCTCGATAATTAAATACCCAGATCTTGTTACTAATCCCCATGTTTGGTATTAAAATTTTACAAATTTTCCAAGGAAGCGTTTTAAGCTGACAAGTATGAGCGTAGGTCTGAATTATTAATGATATAGAAAAATTTTACAAGTGAATGATTGTGAAATGTAACTGACGTCGCCCAAGTCTGATATATAAGACGTTTGATAAATCAAATTTGTATCGTTAATGTTGAACCCATTTGCTTAATATTGATAATAAAGGAGCGATTAAGCTGTCAGTGAATCCAGTTACTATAACTGTACTAAGCACATCTACATTATGTAACCAAAAAAATGTTTGTAAAAACTTATTAAATAAATTTACCAAAATTTTTTTGTATTTTTGGGTTCTGAGACCGTATTTGATAACAGTTTTTTTTTTTTTTTTATCACCAACGATTCTCTCACAATATTACAATCAAGCAATATCATGGCGGCAAACAAAATTCTCCTGTTGACAAAAATACTGAACAAACCGTTCATCAATTGTTCTACAATGGTAAATCCAAAATCCTGCAACATGTTTTCATTTGCTCGGTGCGAGTTTACGAACAAATAAAAAGAGAGCAGATTGATCTACACTGAGTAGTATGGAATCGCACTGGAGGAACCCAACATTTGTCTTGATTGCCGATTTCTACACCTAAATATACAAACTATACTTTTTTACAAAGTCAGCAATGTTCCTTTGAGGTTTTTTAATTACAAAGTTACCATATATGGCAAAAAGCGTTAGGAAAATTTTTATAACCACTATATTTAGGCTGACCATTCGTACTGATTTGATCAGTACTTGTTCTGATTTTTGACTATGCGTACTGATGATAAAATCATATACTGACTTGTACTGATTTTTTTAAATTTTTACTGAGTATACAGATTTTTAACATTATCAGAGAATTTTATTCGTTTTCATAGAAAAACTCAAAATTTAATACATTCAGAATACACTTTTCAGGGTTTGCGAATCTATCCTAATCTGAAGGAAACTGTTAAAAAATTATTGAATACAAAAATTATTTAAGTTGAAAACCCGTTTACAATTAAAGGAACAGTTTAAAATCCGAGGAACAGTTTTAAAATCCGAGAGCTTCAATATTTTAAAATCATGGGTCTTATAATAAAACTAATATTCAGGACGAAAAATGTAACAGTATGCATATTTGTCAGAAGATAACATATTTTTAAAATTTAAATTTTTTTTAGAATTTGAAAATTTGTTTAAAAAGAGGCAGTTGTTTGAATTTATTTTTAAAGCCCTTTAAAAGGAAATTTTTTTTTTACGAATTTTAACAAAATATTTCTTTAAACTAATACATTTTTTTTTACAAAATTAATCACAAATTTCTTCCATGTTATGAAAAAGATTTTTAATTTTTATGAAAGCTTTTTCAATGAAACTTTTTTATAGGAAAAGTAAACTAGCTGTGTTTTTAAGAATTAATCACAATATTTAAATATCTTTACAATTTAATATCAGATAAACGTCTTCACTTTTTCCAAAAGTTGTAGCGCCTTCTCTTGAAATCTTAAGAAAATGAATATTTTGTGTACAAAAAAATATATGAAAATGATTGCATATATTACTGACCAACCTAAACTAGTTCATGAAAAAATAATTTACTTCATGAATTTTTCATTAATTAATGAAAATTATTCCTTAAAATCAATTAAACCAACTTAATGGATGACATTCGTTAATAGTACAAAGGAAAATTATATCAGTGTATTAAAAAAATTTGTAAAATTTTTGGTGCATTTTAAAATTTTTTTTAATCTCAGCAACGAAAGTTAGTAAAAACAAAATTTTGTTATCCATAAATAGGGGTTCCAAGTTCTCGAAATTTTTCATCTCCCAGGAATTGGTAATTTGTTTTTGAACATTATCGGGGATAACCGGGATTTTCGATAAAACTATTTATGAAGATTTTGATAGTAAACGCGTGTTTTTTCTTATGAGGGTAGTTTAATTTCGATACATTAAGAAAAGTTCCAATCTGTGATATTTTATTTTATTTATTTTTATATTTATTTTTTATTATAATTTAGTGTTTAATATCGTACTGTTCGTTGGACTTTACCAAGTTTATTAAAGAAATTTAAATGTAAACCTGACAAAAAAGATTATATATTCAATTAAATCAAATCCCTGAAGATGTTGGAATAAGCCCAACGAAACATCGGATTGAAAAATGAAATAATCTTTTATTTGCATTTGAAAACCATGAACTTGAAAACATCTAATAAAAATTTTAAAATGTATTTAAATTTAACGATCACTGTTAGTTCAGGAATAAATATTTGTTTAAATATTTCAAACTATTCTACTTTCAAAACTTTTTAGCAATTCGTTTTTATATAGTGGAATAAATTATTTTACCTCTATGTGCTTTATATATCTAAGAAGAACAGAAAAAACTAAATAAATTATGGATTTTAAACAAACTTTTACATAAATAATTAAATAACTTAAACATTTTCAGAATTTTATTATACTTTTGCTTTTTATGTTTTTTCAGTTTAGCAAACATGGTTGTTTTCGTATTTTTTATTTTTAATTCCCGGGAATCCAGACTGAAATTCCCGCGTTGGACTTTTACACAGAAGGTGACGGGTTCGATCCCCGGTTCCGGCAACATCAAATTAATATGTATGAGTTTTTTCTATCCCTCATACGTATCGCAATGTCCCACCTTCGGTGTTCCCATAGCAATTAACCCCACCGAAGTAAAATAATGAATCAGGGCTATGAACCAAAAAGCTTCAATAAGTTCGCCAACTCTCCATCAGGTGGCTAGCAACAACTGTTCTAAGACTTATCATCTCGCGCAATTACAGTGTTGCCATGTCTGAAGCCCTTCATCTTTCCCCACCTTTCATCTCTATACTATCCCTTTCCAAAGAAAGCAACACACTAAATATAGGAAGTATTTCCTGAGTGTTGCCTCTCTTTAAAAAAAAAAAAAAAAAATAATAGGGTAGTGAAAAGCGACAAAAGTTCAGGTAATTTAATCCCACACACAGAAAAGAGATTCGTTGCTGCAACCGAATTTTTTGCCAACCAAATGTTTGTTGTTGCATGTTGCAATTGGAACGACTAATATTTGATGATGAACATAAACATATATAATTATCCCATCCGAATGAGAAAAAATATGTTTGTGTATAGAATCAAATTTATTTAGTAAACCCAATCGAATTTATAAAAAGGTACACCGTATCCATAAATTTTTAAAATTTTTTTTTTTTATATAATTTGAAGTAAATAAATAATACAATACAGTTTGTAAAATACAAATATTGAAATTATAAAAAATATAAAATTGTTTGCATACTTTGGCATAATTTTGAAAACTTGTATAATAAACTTATAGTTATTTTGAATCATTTTTCAGTATCTCCTTAGAATATCATATTTATTTGTACAACAAATGGTCAGAGCCTGAAACACTTATACAGGAAAAAATTACAGTATCTGTTTTAATTTCAATATACCATTTATTTGGATTTTCAATATGTAAAGTTTTAATAGCTTTAAATTTTTTTTGTGAGTGTTTTTTTAAATCCTGTTAAAATACTGATGCTGCATTTTATTCTACATGATAACAAATTAATCTAATGCGTTTTTAATAATATTTTAATAAAAAAAAGTCTTGATAATCGAATGTTTTCATATACAATTTTATTTTTTTATTGAAATTTCTGTTTTTTGTTGATAAAACTTCTTAAAATCGAACAATTTTTTTAGATTCTGCGAACTTTTTTGTTCAGGAAACTATGTATATGATATAACTTTATAAATGATTTATGAAAAGTGGAGAATTTTAGAACTTAGATTGATATCGTCTGATGATATTTTTTACATAAAAATACCGCGAATTTGAAGAACTATTTTCTGTGTTGATTTTTATCCAGATTCTGGGAGCTCTACATAATAAACCCTGCTTCTGAATTATTTTATGAAAATCCAAAGAGATCAAATATTCTGTTTATCCTTAAATATAACGCAGGTTTTTGCATACTGAGTATATATTTTCACAAAAACACAAATTGTTTTTCCGTTTAAGCAAAATCGAATTTAAATTTTGAAAGCTGTTTCTATTCCACACCATTTTTTTATAGAGAATTATTCAAAAAGCCAAGAAAAATGCATTCTTGGAGAAAATTTTAAAGTTTGTTTTTATAGCGATGTGGAATGCAACATTTTCCTTAGGAAGCATTTTATACCCTTTTAGATTCAGCCAGAATGGAGATGAAATAGAAAAACAATGCCTTTGTTTTGTAAAGAGCTTTCAGAATCTTTTATAAGATTTTCCAATGAAAAAGTAATCATCTCAACAATTTGTATCCTTGTGCTTTATCTTCTGTTGAAGACTACAACGATATTCTTCTGTGTGAGCTGTAAAATTTAAAATAACAATTACTCGCGCTAATTAATAGATATTAGCTTTTTGGATTGTCTTTCATAATTTGATTTATATAATTTTTTTGTTTAAATAAAAATTCTTTATATAAATTTTTTGTAAATTTTGTTTTGTTTTAAAAAATAATGTTTTCTTTTAATTTTACATTTTTTTGACAACTTATTCAATATAAATTTACATTTGATTCAGACAATAGGTGATAAAAATGAGTTTTTAGTTAGGATTGAAAACAATTATGTGTTTGTAAAAAAACTTATATCGACAATTTATGTACTCAACTAAACAAACACAAAATTAAAATTTTCAAAACAAATAAATTATTGTAAATACAATTTAAAGATTGCTGTCACTACATAATAATTACAATATTTAATTATGGTATCTTTTAATGGTTGTGTCTCAAGAAATAAAATACCACAATTATTTTTACATGTATTGGTCGGAACAACAATCGCTTTGGGCTATTGCACCAACTTTTGGTAATGTGTATTTTCTATCTATAATTTGGATGTTTTGTTAGTTTCGGTTATAACAATATTATGATAACAATAATTTTTTATGATAATCAACTGAATTTTTATAACTATAAATGAAATCCAACTGAGTATTTCCCTGTGTGCAGGAACTCTAGGAAATAAAACCCATATTTGTAAATAGAGAATTGGACAATGATTTTGTGCTAAAAAATGATCCAAACAAAGTAGATTGGGAATTAAAATTTTTACTTATTTTTCTACTGTCTTTTTTATTTGAGTGTATTTTAAATTTCATTGATTTCATGCTTTACTTTCCGTCTAATGGCAGCATGATAACAAATATTGTGAAAAAAGATGATTTTAATTAGACTTAAAATAACTTAATTGGCAATTTTGTTCAAACAACTACTGCAGTACTTACGGTTTTACAGCCAAATAAGCTGTTAGTTTAAATAGGCTGTAAAAAATAACAAACACGTTAAAATCTAAATTTAAATTTAAAATATTTAAAAAGGTGCCCATATAATAAATACACTTAATGTTATGTATAGAATATATAATAATTTATAATTGGATATCAAAGTGAAACTAAACTAGCATAATTTTTAATAATAATATAACGCAAAGCACACCTTAACGTATGAGTGATAAAATAAATCATACGTAGTGCATACCCAAATATAATAATAGTATTGGTTTTTTGTACATTTTTATGTATCAGATATTTTAAGCAATATATTATAGCCTACTTTTAGGGAAACATTTTTATTTTTATTTAGAAAAATTGGCAAAAGCGAAAAGCGTGAAGCCTTGCTTGATAGAGGTAAAATATTATGATTATTATTTAAACTGGAAAAAGTAGAGAAAACTATATAGAATTATTTTTCAAAATCATAAAGATAATAATATTAATAGCTAACCAGGTAGAAATTTCCAACCGTACCAATAAAAATAGTACTGGCAAACAACTATTATATTTTGTAAAACCCACAGTGCTAAAAATGATCAAAGGTATAACTAATATTGCACTAGATAAACGCAATTATTTTTGCAAAACATGTGTTTCGCTAGCGCCACCCCTAAAATTATTTGCCAGTATTGTTTTTAGCAATATTACAACCAATTAAATGCATTATTTTTTTTTAATATTATATTATATTTCATACACTTAAATATGACGTATAAAGCTGAGACCTAACTGTATTGCTGCCTTTAAAGCTGTTTTATTATATAAAATTAATTTAATTTAAGCTATTTTTCAAGCTCCAAATTTTTTTAATTACCTACGTTATGGCAACGGTTGCAAGTTTCATTTCATTTATTTATCTTTTGTGACCAAAAATCCTTATGGCCAAAAACTGATTACTGAGTTTAATCTTAACACAATATATATTATAATAAAACAATATAATATAATAATATTATTAATATTATAATATATACACATAAAACATTTTAAAAATTGTAATTCCTAAGCACGAATATGGGGAACAATAAAAAAATTAAGCAAAAATTTAATAAAATTTGTGGTCAACAGCGGTTGCTTTTTCAGATTTTTAAATGAGATCCATCACTATTTACTTGAACGAAAAATTTCTATTTCGATATGGTATAACACTATTCCACAAAGTATAAAACCCTGGATTTTCAAGCGAAGAAGTACGTGATGAATTACCAAATGTAAATTGTCTAGCCAGATAAGTAGGAGTATCAAATTTAACTTTACAAATCATCAAAACTACATCCTCAAAATTCAAAAACATGTCGTGCTACGAGCTCCATAGGCCTTAGCCGGTACACATACCGAATAATTATATTAAATATTTCCTCAATTTATTACAATTTATCACTTGTTCCGAAAAATGTTTCCAAATTTGTGGGCGCTATAGTGTAATGGTTAGCGCGTTGGACTATTACACAGATGGTCCCGGGTTCGATTCGCGGTGACGACAACATCAATTAAGAAAAATAATATGTATGAGTTTTCTATCACTTATATGTATCGCTGCGCCCACCTTCGGTGTTCCCATAGCACTTAACCCTACCGAAGTAAAATAATGAATCAGGGCTATGAAACAAAAAGCTTCAATAAATTCGGCAACTCTACATCAGGTGGCGAGCAATAACTGTTCTAAGACTTATCTACTCGCGCAATTACAGTGTTACCATGTTTGAAGCCCTACATCTTTCACCACCTTTCGTCTCTCCACTATCCCCTTTCCAAAGAAAGCAACACAGTAATTAATAGGAAGAATTTCCTGAGTGTTGCTTCTCTTTAAAAAAAAAAAATAAAAAAATAAACACTGTATTGATTGTATTTTTCTGCCTGCGTAGTTACTCTCACATTTGGAGGAACTCACAGACAGTGGTTTGGTCTGGTCTTGTTTATTTTGGAAAATAATTACGACACATACATAAACCTGGTCAGCTTTCCAAAACACAAGAAGAAACCAAAACCATTGCTTTAGAATTAATCACTGCAATGTAGCAAATATTCGTATATACAGTGTCTCGCAAAACAAAAGCAAATATAAAATATATCATCTTTCAGGTTGTTTAGAAAAAAGATTTTGATTAGATATTTTATACTATTGAATAGAGTATATAGCAAGTTTATAAAACAAACCCCGATTAAAATAAATAAGTGGGAAATGTTAAACAAAAAAAAAATTAAAATATGGAAGATCCTAATATGAGACTATGCAAAACAAAAGCAACAAAATTAAAAATGTTAGCAACGTTATAAAAATTTAATTTTATGTAACTTTTATAATTATTGTTGTTAAAATATTTAATTTTTAATTGCTATTCAACCATTTTTTATTAGCTTTTTATAGCAATAAAGTTTATGGTTATTCAGAATTCACTGGATTGTAATTTGTGTGACTTTGAACTTTGTTTTAATTTTAAAGCTTGCATTATCTTTAATTAGTATTATACTAAATAGTTATAGTTATACTAAATATATATTATTTTCCGTTTCATTTGTTAAAAAAAATATCGAAATATCTTAAATATCGGCTTTGGGAATGTCGTCGTTGATAGCTTTTCTTCAGAATATCGAAATATCTTAAATAGCGGCGTTGGGAAGGTAGGCGTTAATAGTTTTTCTTCACATTGAATAGAATAATCCTCTGCAAATGAGGAAAATATTTTATGTTTTATTTAGCGGAGTAGTCAAAATTGCCAAATAAAAACTTTATTTAAAAGTGTAGCCCACAGAAATCCAATATATATCGGAATTTTTTTTAGACATAACATTATGGGTTAAGCTTCAAGGCAAACTTATATCAATATTCGCTGTTTTAACAAACTCCAAAAAAAAATGAAAATTTTCAAAATTTATTGAAAATTTTTATGAAACTGCAGAAAGTTTGCAGAAAATAATTGAAACTATATGTGCACAAGAAATAAATGTGTTTTGTTTAATGGCAGAAGATAGTTCGCATTATTAGCCTTCATAGCGTAATGGCATGTGGAATTCGAAATGTGATTTATATGAGACCAAGGCCTGCAACAACTTTAGCATGCACAGAAACATAAACATTATGCTGAGCTGTGTATTAGTAATTACATTTTGGTTCTATGATTAACGTCGTTGAAGAGAATAGTTTTTTAAATAATTCCATAATAATTGTAATTTTTCTTAGCAAAAGTTTGTATTTCCGTCTGCTCGAAAGCAATATTTGGACAAATTTCGTAACTAATACCTATTAAATGTAAATCAATGTGACTGATTTTATATTTTTATGTGTACCGGTTATAAACATTTGTGATTTCAGGGTGAAAAAGCTGGAAAAAAATTAGCAGCATTAGTACAAAATCGTTCAAGTTCGGATTTAGAGAATTTTTAACGTTTCTACACTTTAAAATTTCAAATACCTAATAGTAAATGGTTGAAAACAAGTTTAATATAACTATGCTACTAAAAATAGTTAAGAAAATTTTTTATAATTTTTCATAAAATTAGTCAACATATTTAATTTTGTTGCTTTTATTTTGCACAGTCTTATATTAGGGACTACCAAATTTTTGTTTGCTCTTTCCTACATGTATATTTTTTCAGTTTTTTTTATATACTACCTATATATTAATAATATAACCGACTTGGAAGACAAAATATTTTAAATCAAAGATTTAAAATCGCACGCTTTGTTGTTTTTGTTTTTCGCAACACTGTATATGCACATAAAAGTAAAATCCTTGTTGTATTTAGAAATCCTGTTAGCAGCATAAATGTTAAACGTATGGTCAATAACGTTAAAACTAATTTAAAATAAAATGAATTACAAATAAACCTATGTTTTAGGGGTTATAACAGTTGAATATTTTCGAGAAATATCAAAACGGCCCTATCTATCCTCATAGGACATCAAAGACTATAAAGAATGATGCCAATTTTTTCCTCAAACAATGCATTGAAAATTAAAAAAATTAATTTACAAAATCATAAAAACTGCAATGATTATTATCGCAATACATAATCTCTAATTAAAATTTGTATACTTAAATCGAATTTGTTAAAAATTTTCAAAATCATTATTTAGCTGAGGCAGCTATAAGCTTTCATACAGATGAAGAAGACCTTGCTCGTGAAACAGAGTGGATTTTAAAAAAGAAGAAACCGAAAATAAGGGAAAAGTCAATTCATCTCCCGAGCCATCTCATATGATCGAAAATAAACAAATGGAAAAAGAAAAAAATGTTGAACGCCAGCCTCCACCAATAATGGTAAGTGGCATTACAGAATATTATAAATTCTATATGGAAATAAAAAAAGTTTGTTTAAATAACTTCACCATAAAAATTATAAAGAACTGCATCTACAAGATTTGCACATATGAAAGCATTGATTACACAAGGGAACAAAATTGAACTTTTTTTTGTGTTGATTTGAAATTTATAGCAAATTTTTACTAATTTGAGATCGCTGATTTCAAATCTGCACTTGGTTTTTCTCTATCAGCTCGACTTTTCGAGATATACCGTTATGTTCAAAATTAATGCACTTCCGCTACATATATTGGAATAACTTGAAAACGGTTCACCATATTAAATTAAAAAAAAAAAAAACCGAAACTCGCAAACAATATTCTCTTTAAGCCGTGCTTACATTGTTTTTAAATTTTCCAAGTAGTTTTAGAGATATCGTTCAAGTTTTGAAAAAAAAATTAAAATTTTTTAAAAAAAAAAAAAATTTTTTGTTCTTTAAAAATTCCTAAAAATAAAAATGGGACAAAAATCACAGTTTTGGTCTAGAAACAGTTAGTTAAATATATTTCGAATGAAATGAGCTTTATTTCATTGCAATCGGTGCACAACTTTTGATTTTGTTCACGATTTACTGAATTGATATAAATCGCGATTTCCATACAAAAATAACATTTTCTAATGTGTAAGTGTTTGTATGTAATAAGTTAGTTTTTTATGATTCTAAGAATTAAAAAAATTAAGTAATAAAAAAGATTATTTCATTTTTATGGTTGCGGTAGCAAACTCATAACGCCTATAAATTTTATTGTTCCTTTATGACACCTAGTCAGTTCACAGTCAATTAAAGAGAAAAAAGAAAAGTGCACTTGTTTTTATTGATGTGTGGTTTACCGTTGGTAACGGGTGATTTTTTAAAGAAATTCCCCTTAAGACATGTATTCATTCATAAGTGACTGTCAATAAAATTGTGGATATAATTTTTTCTAGGTACTTCAGTAAAAAACTACGAAGTATTTATATGGGTTCATTCAACCAATTTTTCTCATTCAACAAGTGTTTACGAAAGCCAGCAAGGTGGCTACACAAAATATCCGTGTTTTATTTGTTTATGGGATAGCAGAGCCAAATCTGAACACTGGAGTAAGAAAGACTGGCCTTCGAGGGAAGCTATGGTTCCAGGAAACCACAATATAGTTAATCAACCACTTGTGCCCAGGGATCGCATAATACTGCCACCTCTCCATATCACGCTAGGACTTATGAAACAATTTGTCAAAGCTCTCAACAAGGACGGTGATTGTTTTAGATATATCAGTAGAAAGTTCAACAATTTGAGTTCGGAGAAACTGAAAGCTGGCATTTTTGATGGCCCTCAAATCAAGTACTTCCATGACAGATATTGAAAGAAATGCTTGGAATGAATTTGTTTGGATAGTGCGCAATTTCCTGGGAAACAAAAAGGGTAAGCACTACTCGGACCACGTGGATAACATGTTGTCACATTTCAAGCAGCTTGGTTGTAATATGAGCATTAAGGTGCACTACCAACACAGTCATTTGGATTGTTTCCCTGAAAATCTTGGAGACTTCAGTGAAGAACAAGGTGAACGTTTCCATCAAGATATCCGCACTATAGAGAAGCGGTACCAGGGTCACTGTGATAAGCATATGATGGCGGACTATTGCTGGAGCATTAAAAAGAATCCCTCTAAACAAGATTATTTAAGAAAATCTTATAAAAGAAAATTTTTCGATGAGTTGTAATTACATTGTAATATTTGTGTATTAAAATTTTTTATTTTTCTTTAAATTCTCTTTTTGTGTTAAATTAAAAAGTATAGCTGATAGAAATGAACAAAATCAAAAGTTGTTATTTTTGTATGGAAATCGCGATTTATATCAATTCAGTAAATCGTGAACAAAATCCAAAGTTGTGCACCGATTGCAATGAAATAAAGCTCATTTCATTCGAAATATATTTAACTAACTGTTTCTAGACCAAAACTGTGATTTTTGTCCCATTTTTATTTTTTAGGAATTTTTAAAGAACAAAAAATTTTTTTTTTTTAAAAAAATTTTAATTTTTTTTTCAAAACTTGAACGATATCTCTGAAACTACTTGGAAAATTTAAAAACAATGTAAGCACGGCTTAAAGAGAATATTGTTTGCGAGTTTCGGTTTTTCTTTTTAATTTAATATGGTGAACCGTTTTCAAGTTATTCCAATATATGTAGCGGAAGTGCATTAATTTTGAACATAACGGTATATCTCGAAAAGTCGAGCTGATAGAAAAAAACCAAGTGCAGATTTGGATTCAGCGTCCCAAATAACCTTAAAAACAATATTCAGTTCTTAATCAACAGAACCATTGTTCCCTTGTGTTATAGATCTATTACCAAGCATCTCTCTGAATTAAACATATCTTGGTTTACATATGAAAATAAACAACAAAGACCTATACGAGTTATTGCTAGAAATCTACACTTTTCTTGTGATCCAGACCACATTGTATCTGATCTTAAATCACAAGGACTAAAAGCCGTAAGTGCCACTAATAAATGGGCTTTGAAATCCAAAGACCCATTAAATTTATTTCTTCTCACATTTGAGTCTGATGAAGATATAAAAAAAATTTTTGAAATCAAACAAATTCTTTCATCAATTATTACTATTGAGCCTGTACGAAACTCTAAATACATACCTCAATGCAAAAATTGCCACGGATATGAACATACTAAAAATTATTGTTCAAAACCACCGAGATGTGTTAAGTGCGCTGGAAAACATGCTTCATCAAACTGCGAAAAACCTCAGAATCTTCCTCCGAAATGCTGCAACTGTGGGGAACCACATCCGGCCAGCTTTCGTGGGTGTATAATTGCAAAAGAACTACAAAAACTCAGAAATAAAAAAGAACAACAACAAAAATCCAATGATCGTATTTCATTTCAAAACGCTAACAGTTATCAGTCCAATAAGAACACAGAAAGCGAACATATTTATCTAAAAACTCCTAAACCTTCACAAAAATCAGTCATCAAAAGTCAAAGTACCCAAAAGAAAACAGACACCTATGCAAACATTATTAAAAATAAGCCAAAATCTGTTCAAGAAAACAATAATAATGCAACTACGTTAGAAAAAATAATGCAAATGTTACAACGGCAAGAAAAATTTTATAAAAATCTTGAGAGTCGGCTTGATTTGTTAGAACAATCATCATCAAAAAAATATCATCATGAATAATATGCTTAATATAATGCTATGGAATGCAAATGGTTTACGGAGCCATAAAGGCGAATTAGAAATAGTACTTAAAACTAAACAAATTGATATCTGCCTCATTGCGGAAACTCATTTTACTAATCAATCGTACATTAGATTTGAAAACTATATAGTTTACTCATCTAACCATCCCCAAAACAAGGCCAGAGGCGGTAGTGCAATCATAATAAAAAATAACATTGAACACTATGAAGAAGAGAAGCTCTGCAGCGAAGAATTTCAGGCTACAACTGTGACAATCAAAACTAACCAGAAATTGCTTTCGCTGACTGCATTATACAGTCCACCGAAACATAACATTACGTCTGACCAGTACAAAAGGCTGTTCTTACGACACAAGCACAGATACATAATTGGGGGTGACTTTAATGCAAAGCATATATATTGGGGGTCACGCCTAAACAACAAAAAAGGGAAAGAACTGCTTAAAGCTGTCAAAGACACTGGCGGTGAGTTTATTTCTACTGGCAAACCAACCTACTGGCCAACCGATCCAAAAAAGAAGCCTGATCTAATTGATTTTTTTATATCGAATAAAATTTCAAAAAGCTACACTCACGTCGAAGATGGTCTTGACCTAAGTTCGGATCACACACCTGTTTATCTTACAGTAAGCGAAAATGTAATACTACAAGAACATCCTCCTAGTATTTCTAATAAAAATACTGATTGGGAATACTTTAGAGAAACGTTGGACAATGAAATAAGCTCCGATAGTATTTGTAACATAGCAGACTTAGAAAAGCAAGCCTTATTATTTTCACAGTCCATTCAACAATCGGGTTGGAGAAGCACCCCATCAACTGCTCCTCGCACAGTTGTAAATACATATCCCCGTGAAATTAAAACTTTAATTGCCGAAAAAAGGAGATTAAGAAAAAATGGCAACAATCGAGATCGCCATGTGATAAAACAAATTTAAATCGAATTACTTATCAAATCAAATGTAAAATAATAAAAATGAAAAATGATACATTAAATCCACAACTTCTTGGGCTGGCGTATGATAAAAACACTGATTATTCCTTGTGGAAAGTAACCAAAAAATTTAAAAATCCTGTTCTACAAAAGATGCCAGTAAAAAATCCGAATGACTCGTGGGCAAAAGGCGATTCCGAAAAGGCTGAAGTTTTTGCAAATCACTTAGGCAGTATATTTTCTGATAGTGAAAAATCTTCTGAGCAAGTTTCTAGAGAACTTATATACGACGATACTCTAATTGCAGATATTACTGTTGCAGAACTTAAACATGAAATTAAGATACTTAAACTGAAAAAAGCCCATGGCTATGAATTAATAACTGCGGAAGTTTTAAAGCAATTGTCCACCAAAGCTCTCTTAAAGTTGTGTGATATATTTAATGCTGTTTTTTATTACAAACATGTTCCTATTTATTGGAAAGTTGCAGAGATCAAAATGGTGCCAAAACCAGGTAAATCACCATATGAAATAACATCGTATAGACCAATTTCACTCTTAACACAATTATCCAAATTATTTGAAAGATTGCTATTAAAAAGAATTAACCCTATACTAATTTCCAAAAATATAATACCCAATCATCAATTTGGCTTTAGAAGCAAACACTCTACTATAGATCAGGTACATAGAATTACTGATATAATTGAAAAATCATTAGAAGAAAAGCATGTCTGCTCTGCAGTATTTCTGGACGTCTCCCAAGCCTTTGATAAGGTATGGCACAAAGGCTTATTGCTAAAAATTAATTCAATATTTCCATCACAAATATGTAAAATTCTGCACTCATATTTAACTGACAGATATTTCTATGTGAAGCATGAAAATGAACGGTCTAATCTGAAACCAATAACAGCTGGAGTACCTCAAGGTAGTGTGCTAGGTCCTCTTTTGTACCTTATTTACACCTATGACATGCCTATACCAGCCAATTGCACTATTGCTACCTTCGCCGACGACACCGCATTGTTATCTGTCGACAAAACAGCAGAAAAATCAGTGGAAAAACTGCAGTCTGCCTTAACACTAATTGAAGAATGGACCAAGAAGTGGAAAATTTCATTAAACAACTCCAAATCAACTCACACTAATTTTACAAACCAACGCATGACATACCATCCTGTTCGATTATTTAATAACATAATTCCATACTCCAATACTGCAAAATACTTGGGAATGACACTTGATACAAAACTTCGATGGAAAGCTCACGTAAAAAAGAAAAAAGAAGAGCTAGACATAAAATAACGAAAGATGCATTCGCTGCTAGGCCGTACTTCAATATTATCAATCGAAAATAAACCTATGCTGTACCAACAAATACTCAAACCAATATGGTCCTACGGTGCACAACTTTGGGGTTGTGCGAAACCAACTATAATCGAAATTATACAGCTGTTCCAGAATAAAGTTTTGAAAAATGCTGTTAATGCACCATACTACAAGGTGGCGCAAAAGTAATCCTCCTATCAGAAAATGCTATAAATTTTGCGATTGGCTCCTAATGTCAGTTCTGTTTTGACATTTGTGTAGGAAACACATGCGAAATACACGTTAATAAACAATGTTACGCTACACTGCTCCAGAAAGCGGAATATTGGTGACTATTTATTTGACCAATAATCGGTCGGTGACTTTGGCACAACGTGAATTTCGTCGCAGATTTCCTGGCCGTCCAACGCCTACTGGTGAAACACTGCGACGTTTAGCCGCTCGCCTCGAAGAGACTGGCACAACACGAGATGCTGCCAGGCGTGGAGGACCCCGGAGTAGCCGTTCTGCAGAGAATATTGCTGCTGTAGCCGAGGATGTCATGGAAGCGCCGTCGACATCGACCAGACGACGTGCCACGCAAATGGGTATCAGTCGACAGTCTTTACAGCGAATTTTGGTACAAGATTTGTTTCCGTACAAAGTCCAGATGGTGCATCAGCTGTTAGCTGCTGACCGCCAATCGCGTGTAACATACGCTTAAGCCATCCTTAATCACCCCCAAGAGGAAGATGATTTTTCATCAAAAATAATCATGAGTGATGAGACCCATTTCCATCTTAGCGGGTACGTAAATAAGCAAAATTTACGGTTCTGGGGCACTGAAAATCCGCGTGTAACCCACGAAGAGCCATTACACCCGCTCAAAGTCACTGTATGGTGTGCTGTTTTCGCTGGAGGAGTCATCGGACCTTTTTTCTTCGAAGACGTCGCGGGCAAAACGGTTACTGTGAATGGTGAGCGCTACAGAGCAATGATCAACGAGTTCTTTTTGAATTGGGATTGGAAAACATGTGGTTCCAACAGGACGGTGCAACGGCACACACGCACGTGCCACAACCGATATGCTGAAGGATGCATTTCCCTGGCGCCTAATCTCCCGTTTTGGCGATTTGCACTGGCCAGCAAGATCGCCTGATTTGACCGCTCCAGACTTCTTTTTGTGGGGCTTTTTGAAGTCGCGGGCCTATGTCAACAAGCCTCAGACTCTTGCAGCTCTTAAAGACAATATCCGTTAAGAATGTGAGGACCTATCGCCGGAAGTTTTGGCCAAAGTGATGGAAAATGCCATAAAAAGGGCTCAAATGACAATCAACTGTGGCGGCGGCCATTTACATGACATCATATTCTCGACTTGATGTAAAAAAAATTAAAATACCAAATAAAAATAATCCACAAGAAGAATAAAAGTTTTTCATTTTTTTTTTTTAAATTACAGCCAAAAAACATCGGAAGGTTATTTTTGCGCCACCTTGTACATAAGAAACAAAGATATTCACAGAGACCTACATGTGGACTCTGTGCGTACCACAATAAGCAAGATTGCTGAATCCAATAATCAAAGATTACTATGCCATGTCAACGAAGAAGCATCATCCCTAGCTACCAACAATGGCCCTACTCGTCGATTAAGGAGAACTAAACCCTCTGATCTTCGTGGCCTTTATAGAGACTAATCAAAAATCATCTTAATCACAATACTTTAGCTGTTTATATAAAATAGAATTAAATTGCTCGTTAGTTTTAAGTAACTAGTTGCAGTGTAACAAAACAATAGCTATAATAAAAATTGTTTTAAATATAAAAAAAAAAAAAAAAAAAAAAAAAAATTATATTTTATTTTTGATTAAAATTTGGATTTAATAACACCGTTCAACAAAATCAGAATGATTTCGTTGTTGCGACCTATCATTTCAAAGTGACTTTAGGACGCAGATCACGAGTACGGCCTTAGAATTTCAAAGTTAGATACATTTAAAGAAATATTGAGCAAACAAATTTTTTTTTTTTTTTGTTTTTTGAAAATTTTAATTGTTTTATAAACATTTTTTGCTAAAAATACAAAATTTAAAAGGATAAGACTACTCTTTTGCAACTTTCAAATAGTATGAACTACGAATTTAAATTTGTTATATTAGACGTTTCGAAACGTCTAATAAAAATCTACAACGAAAAGAAGATCTAAAATTATAATATGTACCTTCATCACGGATTATTTAACTTATGAAAAAATGCCATGTTTTTTCTTTCTTTGTGATGTTTTTATACGAACGACCCCACCTCTCACTTCCCCACCCTTACTGACAGATAGGGCTCGTCGCCATAACGTGAAGACCGCATACATACCTGGGTCTGAGCGTTGGCGGATAAACTTAAATAATATGATATATTTTTATGACTAAAAAATATGGAGTCTGTGACAAATTTTAATAAATAAAATTCAGACAAAAACACCCCAGAATACATGTGTTAAACAACAGGTTTTCTAATCAATACACTCAGGCAAAAAAGTTAGTAGAAAAATATGTAAATTATATTATAATTCATTTTTCTAGTAACAATTTTTGATATTCTCATTTTACAAATTACTGAATTTTTTATTAATTTCTGTTGCTGATTACAAAAAAACATTTTACTAATTTTTCAAAACCAAATGCTAAAATTAGAAGAAAAAAATAGCTTATCTCAACAAATTTTATATATAGGAAAATGTTATTTCATTTAAAAAAATTTCATTCGGAGTAATTAAAAACTATACTTACAAAATAAATTGACCTAAACTTATAAAAATAAAGCCTATAAAATAAAGAATATATTTCGTAAATCGTTTGTCATCAACTATTAATCATATTTATGAAGTTTTCATAAATACCACAAAGTTTTTTAAAAATTGAAGACACAAATTTTATAGATATTTATCATTTCATAAAAACGTTTCAAAATCTTTGTGAAAATAATTTTATTATAGGTAAATCAACTATATTTGTTATGTCCATATCTAAATATTATCTTAATATTAATAAATGGCCTAACATAGGAACATAAAAACAATATTGATAAGATTACACTAAAATATATTTTTTTATTTAGCATATGGGAAAATCT
Organism: Delia radicum; assembly: GCA_021234595.1. NCBI lineage: Eukaryota > Metazoa > Arthropoda > Insecta > Diptera > Anthomyiidae > Delia > Delia radicum. Next base: position 210,342,841 of record CM037851.1, read on the forward strand.
ACGAAGCCGTAACTTTTAAGGTTTTAAAAATTAAATTTTTCAAACTAGTGGCACACAATTTTTTTCTGGATTAGCTTATTTAAAATACACTAAAAGCAGTAATGCGTTAGCGTGTATTAATTTGTTTAAGTGCTGAAAAATCTATAAACAACTAACCGCAAAAATGTTCGCTTATAAAATTTTTTGATTTTCCGGGTATGCGAGTACACATTTTCGAGAATTTGATTTCCAAGTTTTTCTAACACATCTGGTTTTTGCGCAAATTGAGGTTAAAGTTAAGAAAAATTGAACCTAAAATTGAATCGCAAATGTGCGGCTTAAAGAATTACGTGGTCAACCCTTACTTTAACGATAGACATTAACATAACTATTATTATTATGTGTAATTATTAATTAAATCCATCTAGAAGTCTGATTTAAAATTGAAGGAAGATTCAAGGCAGCTTTAAGAATTATGGGGTCCACTATATCTTGAATTGTACATGTTATCATAATAATTTGTATGTGAACGTGCTAAATAGATCGGATTTAATTTTTTTGACATCACTTTTTCTCCTCAGTACGCTAAAAATTCAACTTTAAATTGATTGGCACATCCGCAATTTTAGCAATTGTAGGTTGAAACGTGGCTTATATGATAGAGACTACCAATGCTATTGCTCTTTGATAGAATTATCCCCCTGGTTTCTACGTCACTTTTAGCTCCAAAAATCCCCAAACTGCGGATGTGTGCTTCAAAAAATATAAAATGTTAAGATCTTCATATTTTCTTTATTTTGGAAGGCACACTAAGCGATTTGATCTCATTTTATTAGTTTATTTGTCATTTATATACAAATATAAAAAAAATTGCAATTACCTTGACGCTGAAAGTGCCAAAATGAAAAGTCTCTGAAATTTGTATATATTGAAAAAAACAGATCTACAGAGTTTGGGGAGCTACCATTTATTCCTAGCTGCAGGCATATAATTTTTCAACTTGCATGAGATTTCGAAACTTCAGGATTATCATCCGCCAAAGGCTTTAGGCTATTTGCTTTTATGCTGAAAAAGTTATACCTAAAAGTTGAAAAACTTTTAAAAGTTACAAGCTAAATTAGGGTAAATTAGGGTAGTTTTTAATTGAGTAGATCATATTAATAGTATAATTATTAAAATTTAGGACGTTCTCCTGGTCAAATTCGTTGCATAAAAAAAATGCTGATACCATCAGAAATATTATGTATTGTTCTTAAACTGGTTTAATGCCTAAGTTACATTGGAATCGTACGGTTCCGTAGATTTTCCCATATAGAATTTAAGAAATGTAGATTACATGGACTAATTAAACAAAATAGATTTTTTTTTAATTTACTTAAACAAAATCTACATCATTGAAAAGGTCTTTTAATTTCAATTGAAATTCTGAGTTTTCGTCAAAATTTAGAAACCATTAATTGAAATTTGCAGTTTTCATTTGAAATTAAAAATATATCATTTGTAATTGGGTTTCTTTTGGAAACGGAAAAACTATCATAAATATTTATATTATATAATTAAATATTGTTTTTTTCTTCACTAAAGACACAATCAAACAATACAACATGTATCACACACAGACAACAATGTTCCAGAGAAATTAAAATGATATTAATTGAATTTTTATATTGTTCTCTAAATGTGTATAAAATACACAAGATTAAAATGAAATGAAAAATAATTATAAATTGTGTTTATTAAAAAAAATTGTTAAAAGTGATAGTTACAAAAATTCTACTAAGATTTAGTAGTGCGTACTAATTTTTAATACTAATTTCATTGTACTAATATTATTTAAATTTAGAAATTTTATTTTCTGATTTTGCAAAGCGGCTTTAAATTGCATTTTACAACAATTCTAATAAAATTTAGTATTTGCTACTATTTTTTTCTGCTAATTTCATTGTAGTATTTTCATTAAAATTTATTAATAGAGCAATTCCATATGAAAACGATCAAAATTGGCAAATTTTTGGACGACCCCTCTCCGATTTTAAAATAAATAGTCTCAATCGATTGCCCAGCAAAAAATAATGTACCTACATATTTTTTTTTTTTTATAGTGACTGGTTTAGTGGTGGTGTGCACCACTGTCATGTGACAAAATTGAAGAATTCTTCATAAGGGACCTCATTGATAGTTGTTTTATTGAATCAGGCTTTAATTGAAAAATAAAATTTTCCTAATTTTTCTTGTTAAATAATTAAAAATAATTCAATTATAAAAAATATAAAACCAATGAGAACAAGGTGGTCTCTTAAATGCTCTTCTCCTGTCCAAACAAGGAGTCGGGGCCCATTTTTTTATTGCTGATTCTTAAAGCAAAAATTATGAGGAATCCAAAAAAATAAAATTAGCCGGAAAATTTAGGAGCTTCTGTGGAAAATCGGAAAATTTAATTTTCATGGGAAAATTTAATTTTCATGGGAAAAAAGGTAAATTTCTGAGAAAAATTAGGAAAATTTTATTTTTCAATTAAAGCCTGATTCAATACCTTTCCAAAGAGCTATCACTCGTTGCGATCGCTTTAGTTTTTTTTTAAAACAACTTTCAATGAGGTCCCTTATGAAGAATTCTTCAATTTTGTCACATGACAGTGGTGCACACCACCACTAAACCAGTCACTATAAAAAAAATATGTAGGTACATTATTTTTTGCTGGGCAATCGATTGAGACTATTTATTTTAAAATCGGAGAGGGGTCGTCCAAAAGGTGATCGCTTTCATATGGAATTGCTCAATAGTTTTTTTTTTTTTTTTTTTTGCTGATTTTAACAAATCAGGTTTGAATTGCTTTTAACAACAAATTTTACTTAAACTTAGTAGTGGCTTATAATTATTTCTACTAATTTCATTGTACTACAGTACAGCAGACATGTCTTGCTAAATTTAATATGAAAAAAACCGCAAGGCTCAAAATAGCTAAATTTCCTGTAATAACAGCAACATTTCTCATAGCCATTACAGACTTTTCTTCCTTACCAACTGTACCAACCAAATTCTAGCTAATTCCAGTGAGTTTTCCTAAAAAATTACGTTTTTAAATTATGCATATTAAAAATGTACTTTTTATATTTTCTGCATAATAAATTCATATAAAATTAATTTTAATAAAGAAGTTATAAAAATTGCATTTCAGATTAATTTCCTGAAAATTTAGATAAACTGTTAATGGGTTTCTTGGTTAAACGAATGAAATTAATTATTAATTAACATAATGTGACAAAATTTTGCAAATTCGATTAAGGGATTTTATAATATTTACAATATATAAAAATGAGTGAACTTTTTAATTTAATTGCAAGAATATGCTGCATCCTTCACTCCATCGCGATTAATTGATATGGTTTTAAATGTACAAAGTCTATACTTTAAAACCATATTAAAGATTATTCGTAGTTTATGTAGAACTATTTCGGTAATTTTGTATGTTCCTATCATCAGAACACGTTTCGAAAGAAGTGACAATCCCATGCAAAACATCAAACATTCATATAGACTAGTTTTATCACTAAATGAGAACTAATATATGAGCTCGAAGTTAAAGATTATCACCATTGATCAAAAATAAATTGAAAACTTGTTTGTTATGTACACCGTCTACCTTTGGTAGATGTATAATACACGCTTTTTGTCTTTTTCTCCTTTTTATTATCAACACATTCCTGAAAGTGGTCAATTAATAAATTTGGAAACAAAAACTCTATAGATTATTTGTTAGGACAATATCCTAATAAAGAAATAATGAGTATGGCTTTGAACTTGAATAATTTTCATTTTCATTAATGTATTTTATTTTCTTTTTAATTATAATAAAAATTAACATTAATTGATATTTTCTAAATTGAAATTTAAGATTCTGAGTTTTAATTGATATATTCTGAATTACAGTTGCTAAAATATTGGGTTTTAAAAATAATACATTTAAAATATATTTTCGTCATTGGCTGTAGCATTTATTGTGTGTATACGTTACCAAAGAATTTTTATTTATATAAAAATTTATGAGTTCGCTTCATAATATTAATAAATCTTCTTATAATATTTATGAAACATTTCATGAAAAGCTATGCAACTTCTTCTTTTATATGAAATATTTCATAAATATGATGAAGCTTGTCTTCAATTAGAACTTTTATGAAACTGCTTTATCATATTTATAAAGTGCTACATTGGACGAAGAGTTATTTATTTATTTCGTCTATGGATACAAAAATCCTTACAGACTAGCAAAATTATGACAATATTAAAAAAACTTAAAATATATTAAAGGGTCCGCCAATTAACTTTTTTTTTTTTGAACTCCTGAACCAATTGGACTTTGTATGGCTTCATACCAAGGTCTTTATGCAAAATTCGTCTCAATGATGTCTCCGAAATGTTCAATTGTTGAGAACGACGGTGAATTGATGTTGATGGCGCTTCACGCACACTTTCTGCCGCAGCAGCAATATTTTTGGCTTTTCATGCTTTGGTTTATCGATGAGGATGCCAGTTTCTTTCACTTTTTTCACAAGATAACGAACATACGGACCATATTCGTTCAGCGGAAGGATAAAACTAATTATCTGTCAAATCAGACATGAGCTAAGTGTTACCATTCACGAAATAGGCACTAGTTGAAAAAAAACGTTAGATGGCGGACCCATTATTTAAAACAGTTTAAAGTTGATAGTGGTTAACACTTATATCTAATTGATTACAATATTTATTAAACAATCTCAAAACTCTAGTAAGAGGTTCATTTAACGCATAATTAGTTCTATGTATATCAATGTAAAAGAACTTATTTCTAACTCTTAACGATCCAGAAGGAACATATAATTTGATTAAATGCAATAATTCTGGGCAATCAACTACACCACAAATAATACCATGTAAAAAATTTAAGGCAAAAATGGTCTTACATGTTTCCAAAGTTTTAATGAAAATAAATTCACATTTATCCTCCTAGGATGGAACAGAAAATGTAGGATCAAAAGGAGATTGATTAACATTAACATTTGGGAATGGGAGAGCAAATTTTGCAAATTTACAAATTTTAATTTTCTCAATACGATTAATATGGATATCCGCTACAAGGCTCCAAATAAATGATGCATATTCGAGCCTAGATCTTACAAAAGAACCAAACAAAACTTTTTTTGATGAACAATCAAAAAGATTAGCAGAATTACGACGTATAAATGCTAATAATGTATAAGCTTTAGGTATAATGAAGTTAAAATGGCTACAAAACGATAATTTGTAGTCAAAGACTACACCAAGATCCAATACTTCATCAACAGATGAGATAATATGACCTTTAATACTATATTGCGAATGTAAAGTATGAAGGCATCGATGATATTTCATATAAAACATTTCGCAATATTAAAAGGCAAACCATTACGGTCAGACCATAAAACGACTCTAGACAAATCCTCCTGAAGGTCAGAAATGTCTCTAAAAGAAGAAATTGATTTAAAAATCTTGAGATCATCAGCATACATGAGGTGCTGAGAATTTTTGAAACAATGAGAGATGTCATTAATAAAAATATTAAATAATAAAGGACCTAAGAGACTGCCCTGAAGAATACCAGAGGTGGGAATAAAAAAATTTGAGTAAACTCCATCCACAGAAACTGCAGCATATCTTCCAGTCAAATAAAATCTAAACCAACTTAGCATACTAGAATGAAAACCAATCCTAGATAACTTAAGTAACAGTAGTTCATGTGGAACCCTGTCAAATGCCTTTGCAAAATCCGAATAAATTTTTCATAAATAAGAACAAGCTTTTCCTTTGGGTGTAGAGCTAAGGCCGAAATTAATGTTACCCCTATTTACATGACTCTTAGAAAATATACTGATGTATAAAGGTACCCTAGTAAACAAAATTTTAAATAATCGTATTTTGCTTAGAAAATTTTGAAAAATATGATAAAATTAAAGTCGCATTAATTAGATTTAGATATACACTATTCTCTAGATCTAATCGCATTATATTGTTATATACATATTTTTTTTCTATGGTGCTTCGATATCAAACGCACAAGCAAAAAGTGTTAATGTATACAAATGGTTCTTATTATACGCAATGCATATGAAAACACACAAAGTAATACATATTTTCAAACATTAAAATATAATTAAATAAACAAACCAAACTAAAAACAATTTGTAGTATACTTAACAGTAACATATTACGCGTTTTTAGTAGTTTTAATAACATCGCAAAACAAACACTATTTGTAGTACTTAAATGATTCTTTTTTGAAATTCCACAACAAATGTACTAAGCTTACATTGGTTGCCGAAACCAGTGTAAACGAACAAATATAACAATCAACACATTTTTTTTTTATTCCGGTACCGTAATAGAACAAATTTGTTCAGATTGATAATTGATATATAAACAGCATAAAATGATATAAAACGCGAAAAAAATAAATTATTTTAAAAAAATCCTGAAAAAAAAACTGGAGAACATTTTTTTTTTTTAAATATAGATTACACACTGTTATACAATAAGAAAAAGTCGGTTTTGTTTGAACTGCAATACATATTTTGAATGCAATACATACATATTCTGATTACAAATTTTCCACATTTTTGCATCACGTCACAATTTTGAGAAAATCCTGATTAACAACGTGTAAAATAGCGTTTTTTTACCATTTTTGAAGTTGTGTACACTAGAGCGTAATTTTTTTTGAGCTTTCAATTTCTATCATTTATTGTTGCGATTATTGTAGAATTAGGTTTAAAATTTAGATGGTGCGAATTTGAGCAGTAATTCGTGACGCACGAGTAAAAAGATTTAGATTTTTTTATAAATTTTTTTTAAACGGCTTTAATAAAAAACCGCAAGAAAACAGCAACTAGGGTTGTCACTCGAATAAAAACTATTCGATTAATAGAACGAACAAGCCAAAAATTCAAACGAACAATTTAAAAAAGAAGATTTTCGAATAACGAATAAATTTAGACGATTAATCTAATAAAACGAATAAATAAAAAAATACTTCTTTTAATATTTTTTTTTCCCCAAAATTTACTAATTTTGAGAAACTTTATATAAACAAAATAAAAAAAATAAATATTTAAGAAATAACTGATATTTTAAAACGTTTATTTATCGTTTTCCAAGATATGGACTCCCTAATAATGGGTAAAGATATGTGATTAGACTTTGAAGCAAACAATATAAAGGAATTCACAGATAAAGTGCTATCGGTTTAAAAAAAAAACATGACTTTTGAAGTTTAAATTATGTACTCAGTGAACTTCTGGAATCAGGACATCTAAGACTTTATAAATCAGATATCGGAATTCAAACCAAGTAAACTTGCCGAGGTATGCTATTTAGGTCGATTAAAACGTATTAAACTTTAATATAGAAAAAATATAGATGCACTAAAGAACATTAGCTTGCTAAAGCATAGTGGTTTCAAACCCTGCACCGACTTAACAAAACAAGCCATAAAGTATATACATTAAGAAGACATTATTTTTTCAATTTGCCAAAGTAAAAAAAATTGAAAAAATTTTAGCTCACATTGAAAATTCGCGTGCCGCACGCGCATTGAAGTTTTGAGAGCGAAATTTGGGTGAAATTCAAAAGATAAACGCTTGCAACTACTCCTGTCACTCCTAGGGAGGTCAAATGTTTATGCAACCCCCTTTATTTTTGAATCCCTAATATTTCTCTAAACAAACTAAAACTACAAGGCTAATTTTTTGTCATAAAACATTTAACATCGAAAATTGGCCACATAAATATCTTATTCTTGTTTATTTTATCATCAAAACTTTTAAAAATGTTAAGTTTTCTTTGGTCTTCTTTTATTTAATTCTTCTTATTTTAAATAAGTAAAAATTTTGATCCTTTTTATTTTATATAAGTAAAAATTTTGATTCTTTTTATTTTAAACGAGCTTAAGTTCATTTATTTATTAGTTATTTCCAATATTTCGTCTCCACATTGGCTGACTTTTTCAGGGAACAATTATTAAAATTTGTTTGAAAAACTTGTTTTAATAATTAAAAATTTATATACATATAACATTTTTTTTTTAAAAAAGGCCGGAAAACAAAAATATTTTCTGTCAATATGAAAAAATATTTGTTGTCAAATATTAACAGAAAATATTTTTGTTTTCCCGCCTTTTTAAAAAAATTTGTTATATGTACATATGTATTTAAGTTTTTAATTATTAAAACAAGTTTTTCAAACAAATTGTACTAATTTTTCCCTGAAGAAGTTACCCAATGTGGAGACGAAATATTGGAAATAATTAATAAATAAATTATCTTTAGCTCGTTTAAAATAAGAAGAATCAAAATATTTACTTATTGGAGATAGAAAAAGATTTTATGTTTTTTTTTATTTGCAAACGAATATATATAACACATTAGGTCCTTATTTTTCAACTTGCGATTTTTGGGGCTGCCCCCCTCTTAAAATATTTGTTTGTGTACAAAAATTCACCATGCAAAAAATTAGAGTGTTGGCATAACGGGAAGATGTGTTGGGTTTAATCATAACTACTCAGGTAAAAAATATTACTTTCCCAGAAAATCGCTAACTTACCCTAACTTTGTGTCAAAAAAATTAATAAATATTTTGGGGGTACCTCAAAGTGACTTTTTTGCATTTTTGAAAATTTTATTCAACAAAAATCAAAACCTGATGTTTGCTGTCAAGTATTTTATTAAACACATCTCAAGTATTAAATAAGCCAAGTATTACGGATATCCGTTGGCAAAAATTTTTGTTAGAGCATTTTGATTCTAGCGGATTTCAACGTTTTTTTAAATTTGTATAGACTTTTTTTTAATATGATTTTTGTAATATTTCATCAATGTTATTGTGTATGCTATTTTATATAATTGTAATAACTTTATTATAAAGTATAATTTTTCGTATTCATAGTTAACCTGTGTTTTCATGGGGTCACAATTGACCCTCATATTTTAAAGAGTCAAAAATCACAAAGATGACATAAAATTAATTTTTTTTATGTTTCTAATTGTAATTTATTTACATTTTAAAATTAATTAAAATTAATTATTTAGTATAAATTCAGACATTTGTATTCATATTAAAATTGATTTTTTTGTACATATTCAGGAGTATTTTCGAAAAACGTATTTTTAATTTAATAGTGTAAATTTTTTTCCTCAAAATTATTATTATGGAAAAGTTTTAAGTTCTAATTTTTACTTAATTGACCTACTCGAAGACTAGAAACGGTTAACGAAATTTTTTTACGAATAAATATAAATTAAATTATTCCTTTCTTTATTTTATTTATAAATTTTGCCACAAAGCTGCATTTTTCTTACGTGGGTCATATTTGACCCCAGGTTAACATGGGTTAACTATCAACAGAAAATATAGTATTTTAAAATAAGGTTATTACAATCATATAAAAAGGCATATACAAAAATATTGATGAAATATTAATAAAACCTTGTTTTAAAGTAAAAATGTATAAAAATAAAAAAAAACCTTGAAATCCCCGAGAATCAAAATGCCCTAAAAAAAATTTGCCAACGGATATGCGTAATACCTGGCTTATTTAATACTTGAAATGTGCTTAATGAAATACTTGACAACAAACACTAGGTTTTTGATTTTTGTTGAATAAAATTTTCAAAATTCAAAAAAGTCACTTTGAGGTACCCCCAAAATATTTATTAATTTTTTTGACACAAAGTTAGGGTAAGTTAGCGATTTTCTGGGAAAGTAATATTTTTTATCTGAGTAGTTATGATTAAATCCAACACAAAAATTATTTTATATTTTTTAAATTGTGAAGAAAAAAATTTTGTAATTTTTTTTTTAATTATGCCCATTTTTCCAAGGGGCCCGATTTTCAAGGGCGATGCGGGACATCTTCCCGTTATGCTAGAACTCTAATTTTTTGCATGGTGAATTTTTGTACCCAAACAAATATTTTAAGAGGGGTGTACAGTCAAAATCTCGTTTTTATTTTTAGCCCATACAACGAAAGACCACCCTAATAACACATATAAACTAAACAATAATTATTCAACAAAATTTTTATTTTGAAATACCTTACAAAAATTAACTCTTTCCGTGCAAAAAATTAAAAAATCAAACAGCTGCTATGTAAATACAGTACATACTTTTTTTTAAATAACTGTCTTATCGTTGTTTTGTACTATTTCATAGAAAAACAACTGTCGTATAGTAAATGTCAAAACTTTTTGCAGTACCGGTTCGAGTTACATGATATGATTAGCAACCGATTGTAAAATATATTTTTTTTTTTTTTTTAATTTTCAATAACTTAAATTTTTAAAACATAACATATTTAAAAATTGTCGTTCATATCTTCTTGTTTTGAGTTGGGAAAAAATAAAGGATAAATCCATATAAAAAATGTAACCGGCTTATCTGTCTGTTTTAACCGATTATTTGGGTCAAATAATTATTTGAGTTTTAAAATATTTGTTTCGACATTAACCGAAATAGATAGCGATTAATGGATGAATCGGTTAATCGATTAACCCGATTGGAAACACTGTAACGCCAAAAGTCGCCTAGGGTCTCGTTTTTGACACCACCATATTTTTTTCATTTAATGTTTTGTTATAACCACCGAAAAGTATAATTATGTACTTTTCTTTACACAGGAATAAAATTAATTTAATTTAAAATTTTGAAATTAACGGCTTTCAGAATAATCTACTACGAGTCACCCAGTTTAAGGGAAGAGTTCCAAAACAGTCTGGCATCACCGCCAGCTGAGGAGAACAGCTGACAACAAATGTCTAAAGACAACGAGTGTCGAAATAATAAAAGTGGTAAACAGGCTTAACAAGAATCGACAGAGTTGAAAATGATCAGTTAGTGTGTGGTCGGCAGCAGGCACAGGTCGTCGTGACAAATAGTGGAGTTCCGTAAAATGGTTCCTCTATTTGAAATCGAGCTAAGTTGTGTTTTCGGGAGTTCCGTCTAGGTTCCCATATTTTTTCACTTCGGGTATTTCGTGTATTTTGGAAGTTCCGTTTAGGTTCCCTTATTTTCTCTCTTCGGGTATTTCGAGTATTTTGGGAGTTCAGTTTAGGTTCCCATATTTTTCTCTTCGGGTATTTCGAGTGTTTTTGGGAGTTCCGTTTAGGTTCCCATATTTTTTCTCTTCGGGTATTTCGAGTATTTTGGGAGTTCCGTTTAGGTTCCCTTATTTTTTCTCTTCGATTATTTCGAGTATTTTGGGAGTTCCGTTTAGGTTCCCTTATTTTATCTCTTCGGGTATTTCGAGTATTTTGGGAGTTCCGTTTAGGTTCCCATATTTTTCTATTCGGGTATTTTGGGAGTTCCGTTTAGGTTCCCTTATTTTTCTCTTCGGGTATTTTGGGAGTTCCGTTTAGGTTCCCTTATATTTTATTTTTATTTATTCATAGATGTCGTTTCGAGAGGTTTCCTTATTCGTATAAACTCGTTTACGCCACTTTTCGCTCTAGAGGTTACTCAGAATTCTAAAAGTTTCTCCTGTTGCACGCCTACTGACTCGTCTCAGTCTAACATACCGACTTGGGAAACATACTGCCCAGCCAGGCACGTAGCTAGGGGGGGGGGGGGGGCTTGGGGGCTAGAGCCCCCCCCCGAAATGATTTGACAAATTTAAAAACTTAATACAATTCGTTAGAAAGTAACACTGTTATTGATACATTTAATATGAAAATATTTATTTTTGACTTGGATCAAATAGGAAATAGTTTTATATGATTCGAATCTTAAAATTTCGTTAGAAAACATCGCCTGCAAATGGGCGGCTATCATTGTTAGAGTTGATTTTCGACAAAAAGCAATAAATAAAATCATTTCATAAGAGATTTCGAAGTCATTGACTTAAAATATAATCAAAAAGTTGTTTGAGACAATGCAAACTAAAAAATTAAATATGTCTACACAAAAAAAAACTAAAATTGAGTTTTAATTAAAATATTTGTTGATTCAGCAAAAGTTTAACTGAATTCGGTAGTGTTGATGCAATTGTAGTAACAACTAAAATAATTTGTATCTATTTAATTAATATTATTTTCAATTACATATAGTTTTATTTACATCTATTAAGAATTTAATTGAATATTGTTTACTATTGTAAAAAATTACAAAATTTTAAAAAAATCACCAAAATTGTAAAAAAAATCGCCAAAATTTAAAAAAATCGAGACCATTTGAAAAAATTGCAAAATTTGATGAAAAAAATTAATAAAATTTAAAAAAACAATCCTCAAAATTGCAGAACTCCCAAAATAAACTCCAAAATTCAAAAAAATTTAAAAAAATCACCAAAATTAAAGAAACGCGAATTTTCTACTTTAAACAATTTTTTTTAATTTTGGCGACTTTTTAAAATTTTTGCATTTGTTTCAATGTTGTTATTATACGTTATAAAAACTGAAATTTTTTTTTATACCAAATTCATTTTTAATTAAACAGTTAATTGAAAGTAAGTTTGAAATCGAACAAAATTTTAATTGAAATTTTTTTTGACAATGATTTTTTTCTGTGTATTTTGACATAATCTTTTAAAATGGAGATACCACTAAGACTCAAAATTAAGTTTACTTGTGCCGTAAAAGTCGTTACTTTACTTACAGTGCAATCTTTTTATATAAATTTGGTTTGCTACGCACGCATCTGGTAACATAGCTTTCAGTATTTTTTTACGATATATATTACGATATCTCATATTTTTTTTTTAATTTTTTGAAACAAATTTAAGCCTTAAACTTTGATCGATATGCATAATGTGTTAACGTGGTCCAATGTGACTCAACTATTCTCAATTTTTTTTAGACTAAATGTAAACAAATTTCTATCGGCGCTCCTTGAAATGCGACATTTTAAAATCAAGAAGCTAAACCAGTCTTTGTGTTATAACGATGTAGTTTTTTTTAGACATTTTAAAGGGTTTTTATTTAAAAAATTGTTAAAGACAATTTGAAAAGCGTTTGAAATTGTGCAAAATATAAATCAAAGTGAATTCGAAATACATAATTTAGTTTAAATATTATTTCTTTCAGACTACAATCACGCTTGCTTGTAAAATTTACGATTTACATCGGAAAACCTTCCTTATAAGTGTCAGGCAAATTATATAAGATATTTGCTTTTAATTTGTTTTTTGGACGGTTATAAATCTTTAATTTCCCGAGTTAAAACGTTTGCATAAAATAATACATCATTTTATATACACACACTTTTGTCTGCCAGTGCATTTAACCGGACATAATTATATAAATTCATATATAAAATTAATTTCGTAGAAAAAATTTAATATGATGTCATATATAGTTGCGTATAATTGTATATTGCATTTAGAATACGCTAAAACTAATCCAATTAATAATACCGTTATATTTATATACCTAGACATTGCAAAATACTATATATTTTGATATTATATCATATTTTAAAAAACACAATTTTATTTTAGATAAGATTGTATATTACCCCATGCAGAGTCACACTAGAAAATTTGTGAATTATATTTTGGATGTAAATATGTATTACATCAATACAATAGTACCATTAATTGCATCATTTTGTGTATGATTTTATACACAAAATTTACCCCAACTTTTGTCTTTTGAATTGATTTCTTTCTGGTTCTTAACCGTAAAAAAAGAATTTGTTTCATTTGTAACATTATGAGTTCTTAATTTATTCTAAGATTTTTTTCAATCTAAAACTCTAAATTTAGTTTCAACGTTTTTTCCGTGTTTGTTATTCAATGGTGTAAGTTAATAAATTCCACAAAATGTTTTTCTCAAACAACTTATTTTTTTTGGTAATTTCAAGAGAATTTTTTGAATACAATAAAATGTCCAAATGGAAAGGAATTTGTTACAAATTATAAATTTGTAAACCTTTTGCAAGTGGCGAAAGTCTAACAGGATTAATAGATATTTCGGGTTTCCATGAAGTTTTAAAATCAAAAACCGGATACAACTATAGCTTATTTTATATATATCAGTATCCGTTCAGATATAAATTTATACCGCTATATAAAATCGTATTAAATAGTATCGCGGATTGTGATCAAACAGATTAAAACTTTGTTTCGCTATATAGACATCAAAATTCGCAAAATAATGAACACAATAAGTAAAAATGAAAAAATGCATTTTTAGGAAATGCACTTTATGCGGGAGGTTTTTGCTTCAAAATGACCTGAGAAAGCGATTTCTATTATTAATACATGATTGCCCATCACGTGTAGGTAAAAATTTAGAAAAAAAAAAAAAAAGCTGTTACTCTAGTGTGCAAAAAAAAATATATAATCAATATAAAAAATCGAAAAGCCCCCCCCCGAAACAAATTCCTAGCTACGTGCCTGTGCCCAGCAACATCATCTCTAGATGCTACGGAGGCAAGTTTTTTAGATAAGTATTTTATAAGCCTATAACTAATTTTAAGTTTGAATTACAAATGGAATTTTTTTTTAATGGATGAATAAAGAGAAAACAGTACTGAAATAAAAAGAAAATTATTAAAATAAAGAAAATTCAAATCCACTCATTTATTTCCACTCAAAGTCGCTATTATATAAATTTTTGTGACAGACCTGGACCTCCACTAGCTATACCCCAGCAAACGGAGGAAACTCGTCGTTACAACACTATTTCTGAAAATAAGTAAAACTATACTTAATTTAATATCATTATGATGGGTAAAATGAGTGTTTTCTAAAAGAATCACGATTTTTTTTTAAATTCTAATTATTACAATAAACAAAACAAATGTTGAGCGTATTTTTAAATTTTTTGTTGGTGTAATATATATTTGGAAATGTGATGAATGCAATGAGTTCTATGTCGATAGATAGATAGATAGATAAACGTTCTTTATTTCAAAACATATTTTTACATATTTAAACTTAATGCTATAATATATTTAAAATTTTTGAACATACGATAATGACAATAAGTCGTCTGTCGGAGGTTTGGTTGATAACTCTTAACATTTTTCATTAAATTTTTCTAAAATTTACCACAAATAATTTAGGTGAAAAAAAGAAATAGTAGTTAAAATATAATAAATTTTACGCATATTGATTTAGGATTAGAGACCTATAAGAAAGGGCACAGAAAATGTAGTTAACTAGATTATCCCAGTTTTCATCATTTATACCATATAAAACATTTATTATCTTGTTTTCATTCAAAAAAGGTTTTCTAAAAAATCTTCTACGATATGATGCATAGGTTGGACATATTCCAAAAAAGTGTTGAATATTTTCATCTTCATTCAAATTACATATTGTGCATAGTCTTGGATTGTTTGACATTTGATCCGTTGAGGTACAATAATCCACATCTTGCTTTAAAAATCCACATTATTTTCGATCGACAAAAGTTTTCTTTAAAATATTTGCTCCCACAGTTATGATCTAGCCATTTATAAATTCTTCTCGTATCACTACCAACCGCACGTACCCATATTTTTTTGGTGATTGCTTATTTTTATATGATCGACCAGACTTTTAAATAACTCATACCAAGTTTCTTTATTAAGATTTGCTGAATTCCAGGACAAGCCATAACAATTTACTAGTTCATTCAGATTTTTTACCCAAAAAACATTTTTTGACAAAACTTTGCGTGACAGTATATATGGGAGTCTTTCTTCTTCATATACGAAAAGAATAGTCATGATGTATTCCAGATGAAGTTGTAATGTATATATGTGGCCATTTTCCATTTCTGTTTCCAACATTATACCATATGTAGGAGAGTTGGAAACAGAAATGGAAAATGGCCACATATATACTTTACAACTTCATCTAGAATACATCAATGAGATCTATGAATCGATGTAACTTTAATTATATCTAAGTGGAAACTGAAATTTTAACAAGTGTAACTTGTTTCAAATTTAAAGCCGCCATAATTTTCAAGCTGTTAAAGATAATTGTTTAACGCCGATTTATTTATAATCCTTACATATCCTTACATGTCATACAACAATAAAACAATTTTTAAATATGTTGCATCACCGTATCGAATATTTCGGAAATTCCTCATATGAAATTTTTATGTTTCACAGAAATACATATACTGCGCGATACCTACAAAAAATGAAAATTAAAACTATTCATAAAGCGGGTACTAATGAGCAACTTCATATATTTTGTAAACTTCTATATTGCAATTAAGTAAATCAGGAACAAAAAAATATCGTATTTTAGTCGAAACTATATTGCTGTGTTAACTGTGACTCCTTCGCCTCTACGCCTCGTATAATGCTTTTAATAATACAGCACTGCGTTAACTACGTAAATACTTTCATTTTCAGCTCATACAGAAATATTTTATGGTTTTTTTTTATAAATAGATGTTTATGATACTTGTGGCTGACCTGATTATAATAATGAAGCTAATATAAGCTTTGTTCGACATACGTTATCGCAGGAAATTGTATAAACTACATATAAACCATATAAAGTGACAACCGAATAGAAAAATATATTTTGGTGGCTATAACCAGAAAAATTCTGTTAGCAACACTATATTCGAACTTAATTTCTGCATATTTTGATAGTTGCAAATAAAATCAAGTTATATTAACGAAATTTTGTTGTGAAAAGCAATTGTTAGTAGCACCAACTGATTTCAGTCGTACTGACCGAATTTCAGTTGGCAAACGGCAACTTTTTCCTCTGTGTGTATTAAGGTGGTTCTTTTTTTTTTTGTTTTCGATTTTCCATAATCGTAGCCCAGTTTTGTGTGAGGTTAGGCTGAACATAAATTTGAGTTCTATCGGTTTAAAATGTTCGTGCGGCACTCGCATTGAAGTTTTAGAGAACGAAATTGTGGCAAAATGAAAAGAAAAACGCTCGTAACTAGTTAGAAGTCATCCATAGGGCGGTACAATGTATGAGCAACCCCCATTATTGTCTCCCCAACATGACTCTAGAGCAAACTTACCTTCCATCGCCAAAACTTCAGGGAGTTCCCATGCAAAAAAAAAATGATTTATTTTCACCAAAATTTACTAAAATAGAGAAAAAAGAATTGACAATTATTACAATAATTTCAAATGGGTTTATTGATGTTATTTGAAAATATGTCCTAAGGTGATGTCAAAAACCGACAATATTTTTGGGATATCTTTAAAAACTACAATTTCAAATTTAAAAAAAACTTTCTTTAATAAAATCGAAATAGTTGAGATCTGCAATTGTTAAATACATCTTAGAGAATAAAAATAAAAAAAATTAAAAATATATATCCTCGAAATCCGCAACAATTTCATTTGTTGCGGATTTCGAGGAAATATTGTTTTTTTTTTTTGGCAATAACAAGGCTAGGCAAAATAAAAAAATCTGACATGCGCGGTTTAAAGAATTACGCAGTCAAATTTTATTTTAATGATAGACATTAGCATAATTATGTAAATATTAAATCGGTCGGATAATATTTATTGTCTCTATATCAATTTGTTCTTCAAAATAGATAAAAAGTGTAAAAAATTAAACACAAAATTGGGTGGCTCATACCCGGTTTAAAGAATTATGGACTCAAAAATACCTTAAAACCTAGAAATCATCATTACTACTATTATGTGAAAGCGATGAATGGATCGAATAAACTTTGAATTCTCTACAACATTTTTTTTTTCCAAAAATCGCTAAAAGGCTAACTTGAAATTGAAGAAACACCCGCAGATGCAAGAATTATGGGGTCCAATATATCTTCAACTGTACATGTTAGCATAAAATCATTATGTAAAAGTGCTAAACAAAATCGGATTTATTTTTTGGTTTTATGTCACTTTCAACCCCACAATACACTAAAAATTCAACTTTAAATTTATTGGCACATCCGCAGTTTAAAGAATTAGAGGTTAAAAGCTAGCATATACAATCGACATCACCTTTACTACCCCATGGGGAATGGGACCGGTTCCGCGTGTACCTCAGGGTCGGTCCCTTCGTGCCAGAGACCGGTCCTCTGCTAAAACCTACCCTATGTAAACAACTGGCAGCTTTAACATTATCTTGTCATAGGAGGGGTTCATTTGTTCTGTTTTAAACCACATAGTGGCATGCCACAGGACTAACCAAAGATGGGCATACCACAAGACGGTCGCAAAAGGCCCATTTCGTATAAAATAAACGAAAACTAATCAGCTCCCAATGGGTAAAATTCTGGCCAACTGGCTTTTTCTTATTAATAAGCATTATACACACCATAGGGTAGTGTTCTATGTAAGTGGTAAAAGGATCGGATTTTCACTTTCGTTTCTACGCCACTTTTAGCTCCAATAATATATGCAAAACTACAGAATTTAACTTAAATGGCTCTGCATACCAAAATAATAATACGGCACTTACACACTATAATAAAAGTACTGATATTTTACGATCTCGCAGGACTGCAACTAATTTCTCAAATTGCGAATGTGCCCTTCACAAAATGAAATATTTTAAGATTTTCACGCATAGACATGATGAGATGTGTATTGTCACCCTATGGGGAATGAGGAGTCAATTGAACTTAAAGTGACTGGTTAAAGAAGGACTTATCACAGGACTGGTATAATTTAATACTGAAGTGGTTTAAGCAGTGTCAATTGTCCTAAAATTACCAATCCTGTGACTGGTAAAGCGAGGATATACCACTTAACCAGAATGCTTATTAAGAAGAAAAAGACAGTCTTGTGGTATGCCCAACTTTGGTTAGTCCTGTGGCATGTCACTATGTGGTTTAAAGCAGGACAAATGACCCCCTCCTATGACAAGCCAATGTTAAAGTTGCCAGTTGTTTACATTGAGTAGGGTTTAGCAGAGGACCGGTCACTGCCACGAAGGGACGATCCTGCGGCACACGCAGGACCGGTCTCATTCCCCATAGAGTATATTCTCGATTTGATCTCATTTCATTAGTTTATATGTCAGTTATATGCCAATATAAAAAAAATTGCAATTACCTTGACGCTGACCGCACGAGCGCGAAAAATCTTTGAAATTTTTATTTATTGAAAAAAACAGAGTTACAGATTTTGGAAAGTTTCCATTTATTCCTTTATTTTCAACGTGTAGTAGATTTTGCAACGTCTGGATTCTTATCCACCTAAGGTCGTAGGCTAATCCCTTTTATACTGAAAAACTTAGACGAGTACCTAAAAGGGTTGAAAGTCTTTTAAAAGTTACAAGCAAAATTAGGGTAGTTTTTAATTGAGTAGAGCACATTAACAGTATAATTATTAAAATTCAGGATGTTCGCCTGGTCAAATTCGTTGCCTCCAAAATGTTAATAACATCGAAAATATTATATATTGTTCTTAAAATGGTTTAAATCCGAGTTACATGGAATTGTACGGCTCCGTAGATTTTCCCATATATGTAAAAATGTCAGCAGTTTCACATCGGTAACATAAGGTAATTAAATAAAAAATCTGGAGATATACAAAATATTTTATTAATAATATTAAGAACAAAATATAATAATTCCCAATTAGTTATATGCATGTATATATTTGTATGTATAACGAAATTTTAAATTTTTCAAATGAAGATTATTTTAAAATACAAAAACGAAATATCATCATGAAGAATCTTTATCTTTTTAAAACACGTCAAATTTGAAAACGTTTGTGTACTTTAAGTTGGATATACATCGTTATTGTCTAATTACGTTAAATTTTTAGTTAAATTTAAATTTTTAGTTTAATTAAATAAAAAAGGATTATGCGGAAAACTTTTTGAAAACCGTGAAAATAAAATTACTTTATATTTTTATGTGCTAGTATACGTCTAGGGTAGCTAAAAATTGATAAATGTAAAAAAAGTAAAAAAGTTTCAACTTCTAAAAACCGATTAAAATTAATATGATGCTTTGTATAATCATACGAAATTTAATATGAGTCTTAATACAGTTTTATCCGAGAAATGGGCATTATAATTAAATAACATCCGAATAATAACGCTATACAATTTAATACGATTTTATATAGCGGTATAAATTTATATCTATCCAGTTTTTGATTTTAAAACTTCATGAAAATTCGAAATATCTATTAATCCTTTTAGACTTTAGTCGCTTGCAAAAGGTTTACAACTTTATAACTTGTAACAAATTCCATAGCATTTGGAAATTTTATTTATAATAAAATTGTGTTGTTTTAAATGTGATATAATATCAAAATATATATTATTTTGCAATGTCTAGGTATATAAATATAAAGTAATTATTAATTGGATTAGTTTTAGCATATTCTAAATGCAATATAAAATTATACATATATATGACATCATATTAAATTTTTTATACGAAATTAATTTTTTATATGAATTTATATAACTATGTCCGGTTACATGCACTGGCAGACAAAACCTTATAATTGTATATAAAATAATGTATTATCTTATGCAAAAGTTTTAACTCGGAAAATTAAAGATTTATAACCGTCCAAAAACCAAATTAAAAGCAAATATCCTATATAATTTGCCTGACACTTACAAGGAAGCTTTTCCGATGGGTTCCCTTTGAAATTAATGAAATTCGGATAGGTGATAAAGCAGCAAAAATATATGGAAAACGCATCTGTTTTTAAAATTGGTTGTGAAATTTAACACATCTTTGTATGAAAATATGTTTAAAGTTTAGGAAATTTCGACTTATTTAAAAACAGCGTTAAAATGCTCGAGAAAACACACATTTTGACACTATGTCGTGTTCCCCGGCTGCCACTTATTTGAATTATTTTAACAAATTATACACTATTTTTTCCCCTTTTTCATATATCCGACTTTTTTAAGATCGGGGGCTATACTTCATGTCTTGTATTAAAAAAATCGTAAATTTTACAAGCAAGCGTGATTGTAGTCTGAAAGAAATAATAATAAAGAAAAATTATAAAATTGGAAAATTTAAAAATATACCTGACATCGCATAGGTCTTATTTAAACTAAATTATGTATTTTGAATTCGTTTTGATTTATATTTTGGACAATTTCAAACACTTTTCAAATTGTCTTTAATAAATTTTTTAAATAAAAGCCCTTTAAAATGTCTAAAAAAAAACTACATCGTTATAACACAAAGACTGGCTTAGCTGCTTGATTTTAAAATGTCGCATTTCAAGGAGCGCCGATAAAAATTTGTTTACATTTAGTCTAAAAAAAATTGAGAAAATTTGAGTAACATTGGACCACGTTAACACATTATGCATATCGATCAAAGTTTGAGGCTTAAATTTGTTTCAAAAAATTAAAAAAAATATATGAGATATCGTAATATATATCTTAAAAAAAATACTGAAAACTATGTTACCAGATGCGTGGTAGCAAACCAAAATTAAAGAAAAAATTGCACTGTAAGTAAAGTAACGACTTTTACGGCACAAGTAAACTTAATTTTGAGTCTTAGTGGTATCTCCATTTTAAAAGATTATGTCAAAATACACAGAAAAAATCATTGCCAAAAAAATTTCAATTAAAGTTTTGTTCGATTTCAAACTTACTTTCAATTAAATGTTTAATTGAAAATGAATTTGGTATAAAAAAATTTTCAGTTTTTATAGAAACAAATGCAAAAATTTTAAAAAGTCGCCAAAATTAAAAAAATCAGTAGAAAATTTGCGTTTCTTTAATTTTGGTGATTTTTTTTTTAAATTTTTTTCGAATTTTGGCGTTTATTTTGGGAGTTTTTTAAATTTCTGCAATTTTGAGGATTGTTTTTTAAATTTTGGCAATTTTTTTTTCAAATTTTGCGATTTTTTTCAAATTGTCTCGATTTTTAAAAATTTTGGCGATTTTATTACAATTTTGGTGATTTTTTTTAAAATTTTGGAATTTTTCCCAATAGTAAGCAATATTCAATTAAAGTCTTAATAGATGTGAATAAAACTATATGTAATTGAAAATAATATTAACTAAATAGATACAAATTATTTTAGTTGTTACTACAATTGTATCAACACGACCGAATTCAGTTAAACTTTTGCTGAATCGACAAATATTTTAATTAAAACTCAATTTTAGTTTTTTCTGTGTAGACATATTTAATTTTTAGTTTGCTTTCTAACGAATTTTATTAAGTTTTTAAATTTGTCAAATCATTTCGGGGGGGGGGGGGGGGGGGGGGGCTCTAGCCCCCAAGCCACCCCCTATCTACGTGCCTGTCGTTGAGTAATGGTGATAAAATAAAGCAACAAAAGGTACAAATGTAGCCAGCTTTCCATTTTAAATATTTTATTACAAAAAATTAGCCTTGTTATTACCAAAAACAGAATTTCGTCGAAATTCGCAAAAAATCACCTCACACAAAACTAGTCTACGATTTTTAAAAGATGAGTTTTAAATTTTCCCATGAATTGAGGGTGACCTTAGTGTGTAGGTATACTCTTTAAAATGCAACTTGTTCTTTTTTTTAGTAAATTGAGTTCCCACAGACATCCGAAATTATTATGTGGAATAGACCTATTGTATCATGCTGTGCATGTTGAGCAGTATTCTATAGTCATTATGATTTTGTTTTTAATTCATATGAGATAAAAAGTTTTAAAAATAAATTGAATTACCAGAAAATCTTCTGGATTTTATATTATATTCATTTGTAAATACATTTGATATCATATCATTACATGTAAAACGAAATACGTATAATACTCATTGAAATTTATTCACATACACCTAGCCCTCAATTTACACGATAGATTTAAAACACTTTTTTATTTTAACACGAATTTTTATTTATCGTGTAAATCAAAGGAATTACTTCGATTTACACTATTTTTTTTTTTTTTTGGGAATAATTGAATTATTGTTTGGTTATTGTAAACAAGTTTTAAATTTTGAATAATTTTAGAAATAAAATTTTATATGTCAAACGCATTTTGTTTATCATGTTCAGGATTCTATAAATTTGATTGGCTGAGTTTTGCCAACTTTGTTTTGTTTTTGTTTAATTTATTTACTTAACCCACTGTTATCTCACAAGTTATAGAGTTTTAAATAATAATATTAACTTTTCAGCAAATACAATCCTTAAGTAGCCGAAAGATCATATATATTAGGAAGATCTATATTTCTAAGGAATATACATTATAAAAAGCTCTGATTTATGTAATAAAGAAATTACTAGCTTCATGTTCTCAGAGTATTAGCAGAATATAAAAATTCTGCAGATCCGTTTATATCCCAAAAAATTTTGAAGAACAATAAAGCCAGCATATGAATTTATACAAACTAAAAAATAAAAAAATAAAAATAATATACAAGATTTTATGTTCAAGAGTATTTGAATAATAAATATTTACATTACCAAACATCCCAATATACTCACACAGACAAAATTTGCTAATGTATGTATCCATGTTTTCGGTTAATGTTCAGTAATGCATGCTAGATTTAAGTCGATTATTGGATAAAGTACAAAATAGCTTAAAACGTTCTGCAAAAGAGTAAATTTTATCACGATATTATTGTGTTCGTGAAGATCTTTGGTAGAGAAGTGCCTGGGCAGATCTTGAGCAGTTTTTTCTGACAAATCTGCCATTTTTTGATATTGGACGCAGCACACTCAACCCTGTCGGGGTTTTGAATATGGAATAATAGACTGAAATAAAACTTTAGCCAAAATTATCTTATTGTCATAACTCAAAGGGATATACGCTTTATAAGAGGATATAACATGTTTATTGCCATATTAAATTTGTCAATTTGCCTCTTTATATGTAACTCAAAATCTAATTTTTTATCGAAATACACCCAAATAGTTAACATTATCGCTCCAAGGTACACATGTCCAACTAATCATCAATTGGCTTGTAGGATAAAAACAAGATTTGCGGTTTGGACCAAAAAAATATAGCTTGATTTTTATACTGATTCATTTCCATTTTTGAAAATAGGATACCAAATGTTCAAGTGGGTACTGTAATTTGTTTACTATATCTTTACGTAACTCATGCGAAAAAGAATAGGCTGCGCACTCACATATGTTCAGATCAGGTATATCCGAACAGATTAATGTATATTATATCGTGCCCAGTACGGACAAATGTGGGAATCCAGCTGGGATCAGAATGAGATCATAATATTGATCATTTACATAATATGTATATTCTTTAAATGCATTTAAACATTTAAACATGATAAAGAGGAAAATTTAATTGGATAATTTTATAAAATAATCCATTATACCAGACGCAATCAAATGACTTTTCAATGTCCAACGTAACCAAAATTGTGGATTTTTCGCCTCTGAAATCAGTTTTAATATGGTTGTATAAGGAGTGAGATCGAAAAATCATATACAACTGCCTTTGTGATCGACACTGAACTTTTTTTCTTATCACGTTACCTCAGAAGGTTGTCTGATTATGTGTGAAAAATATTAAAGCGATCGGTTCATTATTTCGCTTACAAATGGAATATTAACAAAAAGTAAGTTTTTTTTTTTTTTTTTTTTTTATTTTAGTTATTCTCTTTACAGGAAGAAGAAGAAGAAAACATTTTTATTGAAAAATTTTTACGGACACAAGGGATACACCAGCCTGCCGTAGTTTCGTTTTTTATTTTTGTCATCTTTAGTACATTAATTGATAGGAGCAGACCATTTCCAAAAAAAGTGACTGTATTGGGCACAGGTTTTGTAGCCTTCATCAATAATTAAAAAAAAAAAAAAATCTTAATAAAAATATTTTTTTTTGTAAAAATTCTACTGTTTTTGCCCTCACTTTTTGTTCAAAGTCCATTTGTAAACAAATTAAAGATCCGATTTCGCTAATATTTTGTAAACATAATCTTAAGAGATTTTGAAAGAAAACTTCATTCAAAAACAAAGTTCACCTTTAAACATAAAAAGAGTTATCAGTAATAATCTCTGTCGGGAATTATTCGATCCTACACCTTATTCGCTTAATCTGGTGGACGATACTATGAAATGGCCTAAATACAAATTGATTCCTAGTAGTTCTGTTAAATCGTTTTTCGAAATTCCTTTTTCGAACTTCTTGTCTTGACAACCTCTTCCCAAACCTTACTCAAGCTGACTTCGGGGCTCTTAACTGACTTCGGGGGTTTATTATTCTTAACTGTTGGTATATCATTTGCGGTTTTTGTTATTATTTCTTTTGTTTTCAGATTTTTTTGGATTAATTTTTAAAATGTAGTATGGAGTCCCCTTAAACGTCTCTGTTTTAAAACCAATACACTTAATTTCTAAAATTGTTTCTGTATTTGAAGTATAAAAGAATTCACTAAAATATTCTGTTTCAAAAAATTTAAATTTTAACCCCTACGTTTGCTAATGAATATCAAATATTTTATAGAAAGAAATATGGGGATGGATGGAGATTCGTTTTTCTTTCAAGTACAGAAAAAATCTATAAAATTAAATGTATAGTTTTTTAAAAAGAGACATTTAGCCCTTAACACTACATTTTTAAATTAATTTTGAAAAATAAAATAAAAAAATAGCAAATTTTTGTGTGGAAACATGATGAAAGCGTATTTGAATAATTCACTAATAACACTAAATAAAACCCGGGACAGAAAAAAAACAAAGTGTTGTTTTATAGTAAAAATCCCATATTCTCCAAATATCATCCTTTATTACATATATTTTTGACACAGAAAAAAAGAAATTCATTCCGAAAAAATAAAGTAGGCGAGTGTAACAATGCAACTTAAATGGTTATGAATATTAAAGAAAACACGCGTATTTAAACATACACACTTTTTGAATGTGTCCACGACTTTTTGGCATCATATTTTTTTCGCAAATTAAAAAAGTTATTAAATTTTATTGTTTATATTTACAAAATTGTCCTCAAAAACAAAAACGACTTGCGAATTTATCATAGATTTAAAATCCTCTTAAAAAGTTAAGATGCTCTAATTATCTGTATTTTGGAATTGTAAAACAATATGGTTTTAGTTTTATTCCAAATGAAAACACAATGCGACAATGAACAATTATTTACATTTTTTTTAGCTTAAACCCAACGATATTGGGAACTGATAAACTTACACCTTGCACGAATTTCGCTTCCATACAACTTGAGTCGCTCTAATATATCTATTAGGGTGCCCTTCGTTATATAGGCCAAAAAAAGTGTTAAATCTTATGGTCTCAACCCCTAGAAATATGCGAATGGCCAAGAAAGTGATAAATACGAAGTTTTGGGCCAATCGAGAAATGTTTAGAGGTCGCTCAAAGCGATTGAAAATTGCAAATACGTTTATATGGGGAAAAAATTACTTATGTAAATTTTTCAATTATGGGAAAAAATTTTATTCTACATGTTAAATTATTTGATATAAAGAGATAATTATCTATTCAAAAGGTATAAAAATTCAAATTCGGTGAAGAATCAGCCCAGTAATAAATAATGCCCCAGACCAAAAAAGGTTAAATTATTACTTCATTGAGAAATTCGACCACATTTTGAAATCGATTACTAAGTTATAATTTTTTTACTTAAAAGACTCAAGGCTATGAGATATGGAACAACATTTTTTTATTGGATATCGTAAACCTGTCGTAAGATGACGTCATACGCGGACAAAATTTTTGGGACGTGTTTGAAATCTCTAATTTCAAATTTCAAAATTTTTTCTTCAACGAAACCGAAAAAATTGAGGTTTGGAGTCCAGTAGCTTGTTTAGAACACCTTAGAGAATGAAAATAAAAAAATTTAAAATATATCCACTGGCACACTTGGGTAGGGCAACGATTTGATTTTTGCGGATTTCGAGGAAATTGCGTTTTTTTGGTGATAAACACGGCTTATTTGCTGGCATAAAATATTTAAAATTAAAATTAGCTGCTTCTGTAATGTTAGTTGTTTTTTTTTTTATCATCGCTACCCAAGGTTGACAAAAAAAAAATTGTTGGACATCATTAACCCATGTGGACCTGGTGCCCAAAATGACCCCAGATTTTTTTTGTTTTTTTTTTAATTTACAAAAGAAGTCAATTTTTTGCTTACTACCAATTAATTTTAGGAAATGTGATTTGAAATATTATAACATAATGTTTGAAGTTACTATGGTAAAATTTTTGGATGAAATAATTAACGTTAACCCTTACCTTGTCGATTCGATTTTTGCGGATTTCGAGGAAATGTTGTTTTTGGTCATGACAAGGCTCATTAGTTTAATAAAATATTAAAAATAGAATATTATATTTCTATAGTTACTATAGTAAAATTTTTGGATAAATAATAAAATACTTCGGAATTTTATGTATATTTAAAAAGAAAATATTTAAACAGTTTATTTATGTTTACATATGTTTCTGAATGCATATGAGTTATATTTATAATAATTGTTTTTGTTAAAACAAATAATTTTACTGGGACAAAAGTGTTAAGAATATAAAATATAAAATTTGTTTTTTTTTTCAATAAGTTGTAGTTAAAGATGATTTAGTGTGCGATTGAAATTGTTTTCTGTAATCAGTTACGACTTGTAATAAGTATTGCTTTTCCTTTTCGTTCTTTGTTAATATATTATTATACTCTTCAATTAATTTAACGCCACGTTCTGCTGTATCATTTACCACTTTAATTTTTGAAACAATATTGATTCCGGTTTTATAAGTTTCATTATCATTCCAGTACAGAGGATCTTCATTTACAAATTGGAAGGAAATTCAAAAACGGGGAAAAAAATTAATTGTGTTTATTGTAACAAAATCATAAAGTTCTTTTTCTATAAACTGATTGATTTCGCTGGGCTTTACCAGTACACGTTTTACACTTTCTATATCTTCATCGCAGCTATCAATATTTTTTTATTTTTTCAGCAACTTTTTTCTTCATTTCAATAGAAACGTTATTATCGAACAATGCCATTGCAACACATTCATCTGATAGATACCATAAATGGTTTAACATTTTTTTTATTGCCATATCGGCAATTTTTTTATTTGTGGTTCTGTACTCGTATATTTCTTTTATAAAAGATAAATCTTGATAAGGCGCTTTGGATGGAATAACACAATTGAACCAGAGCAAAACATAAAACTTTATAATAAAAGCGCAGATATCTGCAAGTGCTTTCTCTTCATATTCTGTTAGCTTGAATTCTGACCGAAACAAATACATTTTTAAGGAATACAACGCTTTTGACATCCAGGGCGCATGGTGAGCAGGACCAGGAATACGAAATTTAACATTCTCGCTTGTTCTTAGGCATATAGTTGTCAATTTCAATAATTCTCTGTAGTCATCTCTAACTATATCCTTTTTCAACTCTTGTTTGCAAAAATCAGTTACATCATCATTGAATATAATATTCTATTTTTAATATTTTATTAAACTAATGAGCCTTGTCATGACCAAAAACAACATTTTCCTCGAAATCCGCAAAAATCGAATCGACAAGGTAAGGGTTAACGTTATTTATTTCGTCCAAAAATGGTACCATAGTAACTTCAAACATTATGTTATAAAATTTCAAATCACATTTCCTAAAATTAATTGGTAGTAAGCAAAAAATTGACTTGTTTTGTAAATTAAAAAAAAAAAAATCTGGGGTCATTTTGGGCACCAGGTCCACATGGGTTAATGATGTCCAAAATTTTTTTTTGTCAACCTTGGGTAGCGATGATAAAAAAAAACAACTTACATTACAGAAGTAGCTAATTTTTAATTTTAAATATTTTATGACAGCAATAAGCCGTGTTATCACCAAAAAACGCAATTTCCTCGAAATTCGCAAAAATCAAATCGTTGCCCTACCCAAGTGTGCCAGTGGATATTTTTAAATTTTTTTATTTTCATTCTCTAAGGTGTTCTAAACAAGCTACTGGACTCCAAAACTCAATTTTTTCGGTTTCGTTGAAGAAAAAATTTTGAAATTTGAAATTAGAGATTTCAAAAACGTCCCAAAAATTTTGTCCGCATATGATGTCATCTTACGACAGGTTTACGACATCCAATAAAAAAATGTTGTTCCATATCTCATAGCCTTGAGTCTTTTAAGTAAAAAAATTATAACTTAGTAATCGATTTCAAAAATATTTATGACGTGTGGTCGAATTTCTCAATGAAGTAATAATTTAACCTTTTTTGGTCTGGGGCATTATTTATTACTGGGCTGGCTCTTAACCGAATTTGAATTTTTATACCCTTTTGAATAGATAATTATCTTTTTATATCAAATAATTTAACATGTAGAATAAAATTTTTTTCCCATAATTGAAAAATTTACATAAGTCTGGAAAAAAGTCATTTTTTCCCCATATAAACGCATTTGCAATTTTCAATCGCTTTGAGCGACCTCTTAACATTTTTCGATTGGCCCAAAACTTTGTATTTATCACTTTTTTGGCCATTCGCATATTTCTGAGACCTTAAGATTTAACACTTTTTTTTTAAAGGGCCACCCTAATATATATATATATTTATTTATTATTTTCTATCATACATTATCAATTTAATGCATTTTAAAACATCAAAAATATTGTTCAACTATTAATTTATTATATTTATGACACGCTGGTTAGAGTGCTGAACTTTCTACTGTGTTTGTCAAAAAAATAGATATGGCAGAAAACTATTGCTAACTATTACTATTACTAATTATTACTAACTGAAATTTTAAAGCACATTTTCAAAAATTCAAATGAAAATATTTTTAATTCCAAAGTAATTTAAATAACGACTATTTAATAATTTAAATCTAAATATGTGATCTCTTCTGAAAAAATGTAAATATAATATTTTTATGCATTTTATAACAAAGAAGTAAAGCTTAATATACAAACTTCAAAATATTACAGTAACAAAACACATATATATACGACCGTAACAATATTTGGTTTATCACGAAAAATGTAATTTTGTATTATCAAGAGTGTAAAATGCATAAAATTATTATTCACCTCAATAAGCAGCAGAGCACTACTCTACAAAGTTATCTTAATGTGCACCTAAACATATGCAAAATAAAAATCAAATAAGCACACTCACACACACACACTTAGCCCCATGCTAACAAGAATACAAAGAAAACTTTATACAACAATAATAAATTGCACGTTTATGCTATAAAGGTATGAATATGTATGGATAAATATGATTATATTCAAAGAATGTGTGTGTGTGCATGTGTTAACAAACACCTTTAACTAATAAACACATACATACGTATATGCTCACAATCACGACGGATATAATACATATAAAGCTGACTGCATATATACTATTAAAACCATAACAACTAACACTAGGTTAACTAACTGTAAAATTTTCGTATATTTATGATTGCGTTTGTCGTTACACTTTGGTAATAATAAATACGTACAAAACTACATATTCGTATACAAGAACACATAAAAAAATAATTTAGTTAAAAGGCCAATTTATTTAAGTAAGTAAAGAAATATGTTCAAGTGATTTTCAGGTAATATCAATACAATCAATTTACCTGTAACCTGAGCTTTAAAAAAGCTACTCAACTTTTTTAAGTAGCTGTAGCTTTAAAAAACATATTTTTTTTTTACTAGACGTAGTTACGCTAAATATAAATCTGTAAAAAAATACTTTTTTTTCTTATTTGCAGTTTTTTAAATATTGCGGTTTTTATGAACATTGACAAAATTTGTTAGTATATTTTTCTAAATTTTTCGAAA
Source organism: Delia radicum (assembly GCA_021234595.1). Classification (NCBI taxonomy): domain Eukaryota; kingdom Metazoa; phylum Arthropoda; class Insecta; order Diptera; family Anthomyiidae; genus Delia; species Delia radicum. Next base: position 210,373,479 of record CM037851.1, read on the forward strand.
TTTAACCGCAAAATAATGAAATTAATATAAACCTACACAAAATGATCTTTCATTAATATATAATTATGTCGGTATTTGTTTCAAAATATCTTATCATTGTTGCAAGGAAGTTGAAAATTGTTCATGTTTAGTTTTATTATTATAAATATTACGTATAATAAACATCACTATGTGTAAACCTAATACTCCATTGAACTCATTTTTGTTTTAAAATGGCAAATTCCGTTGAAAATATCCTGATATATTTAGAAAAGAAGAATATTGTATACTAAAAATAATGGAGTACGCAAAGTATATATAAAATACGCTACATTTTAAAAACTTAAAATGATTCAGTGTACCGAAATCTATTAGAAAATGTGTACCGAAATCTATTAGAAAATGTACGTCTTTCGTAGTAATGTTAATAATATATTTTGATATGAAGAGAACTTTAAAATTTGAGGCATGTTAAAAATTGGTTAAAATTTTAAGTTCTTTTCTAAATAACTCAGAAATTTTTCAATGGATTTGATAATTTAATACAAAACTTTTTTAATTTGTATGGCTTATTTATTTTTTAGCATACACAAAATTTTTAAGGATAAATCTAAAAATTACAAGTTTAGACTTACTTGCAATACCAGTAAGATATCTTGCTACAAACAGGAAATATTTATAACACATGTATAAAGTTATACTTTGAACTTTATAAAATTTAAACTAAACAAATAATTTTAATTGTGACATCTGGTAATAATTGATTGTTTTGTTGGTTATGTACAAAATCCGGAAACTATAAAAACTATATTTCGTAGAAATATATTTCAAAAACCTTCTCTGATTTGCATATTTATAACCTACACACAAAAAATCGCTGTCAAGTAATTAGGAGCTTTTTTAATAACGATTTTCATGTAAATTTTTAAAACATTAAATAGATGCAAGAAAAAACTCAGCAAAATGGCAGAAAACACAGACAGAAAAATATAATCGGCACAGCGTCGTTGACGGTCGGTCATGAGATGGCAGAATGTTGGATTAAAAACCTTGACAGCATTGTAATGTTACCCGATTGACAACAGTGGCCAACCGTTGCACAGTGGGTTCGATTATACCTAAAATGGAGATTAATTCAAGGAAGGGTGCAATTAACGAGATAATATTTTTTTTTTGTATTAACAATACCCTAATTAGGCAAAAAAAAACAAAACTTCTAACGTTTTTTAATGGATTTTTTTTTTTTTTTTTTATTTAATTAAAGTAATTTATTTGAATATGCTCTATTTCTTATTCATCACTTGAACTATCATAGTCTTTATCATCATTACAATTACTGTCATCTGTATCATCATCATCATCATTATTATCAACATTATCATCATCATCACTATCATCATCATCACCATCATAATTGTCATCATCACGATTTTCTTGAGAAATTTTTCCGGAGCCACCCTTCTTATAATATTATAACTATGTTGAGTTAATTTTGCTTCTATTAAAACGCTAAGTGCTTCTTCTGCACTTAGTTGTTTTGGTTAAGCCTGCTTAAAGCTTTTTCTATATTTTGCAGCCCTTGTAGGTGTTGACGTTGTTATTTCTTTAACTAGCTTTGCTGATTCAACATTTCCAGAAGCTCTCAACTCATTTGTGTAGCATGAGTTAAAACTGTCAATAAAATACTATCTCTTATGCTTCTAGTTTTCTTTGATTTAGTTTTCGCACTGCAATCTTCGAATGAAAGTTCCTTGCGACCTCGTTTATTTGGTGGAGGAACAAATGAGATAGAAGCATTTAGCCATTCAGTATTTAATTCCAAAAAACTATCATGGTTATCAAACGTTTGGTTGAAAAAACTCATATTGCTGGGGTTTATACGCTTAATGGTTTTGATTTTAAGAAAATTGATTCTATCCTTCCAATCATTTAAAGCTATATTTCTCATAAAGTTGTATAGTTCGAGGCGCGATATAAAAATAGTTTTGGGGCTTATTCCTAAAAATATTAAATTTGTTCTTATTTAATTTAACTGTTTAATCGGTTTTCCAATTACCTTATACCGATTACTTTATTTAATGCAAAACACAATACGCACTTACAAAAACTTCAAATTTTAAAACAGCAAAAAACACCACTGAAAAACAAAACATAAAAACAAGCACAAAAATAACGGCAATAGAGATGGGCGCGTGAAACAGTTTATTCGCAAACATTATTATTTATAAATTACGATAGGTCAGTTTAATTTCAAAAAATATTAAACGTCAAACGCATTGGTAAAAAAAAAGTGATTGCCCAAAGTACGTGATTGAAAACAGTTATTATATAGGCGTGACTATCTCAGCACAGACAAATTAGTATAAGATGTAAAAACCATCACGTGAATTTGGTAAATTATTAGAAAGTCCTATTTTTTTGCTGGAAGTGAGTGTTAATTTTTATTCTTTTCTGGTAAATTGGTCACCCTCGTGAACATAGGTGATCAAACGCCATCTCTATTAAATATCAAAATATATTGACAATAATATCAACAACAACAAAATAGCTAACATTGAGAGTAAGACAATAGTAACAGCAAAGACACTGTGGGTATGGTAAATAAAGGAATTTTGAAAACAAGACTTTTTACATAAAATTATTAATATCTTAAAACGGGGGCAACAAAAAGGCAAACTTTTTTATTTCTAATATCAAGTAGAAATCCCATACTTTTCAAAAAACACAACTTCAAAGCCGGCACTTTACTACTTCGTTACTTCTGGGCCATCATATATGGAAAATACCCCGATTTTTAGAGTTTTCTTTAAAAAAATATTACAAATATTTCCACACATATTTTTATAAACACAAAATCATTTTTTGTACACTTAAATACCTGAAGTTGAAGGCTCCATCATAAAAGTTTTACTTTATTAATTTTAAATTAAAAAAAATAAGCACTGCTTTTTACCATTTTTCAATTTTTTCACTTTTAAGAAAACAGCAATAATTAGCTAACTTCGACAGCTCACTACGGATGAAGTAAACAACTTAGATGGTTCAAATTTTAAATAGTGATGTAGAATTTTATCTACTTTTATTCGAGACCAATCATTATGGCAAAAACTTAATTCTAAAATTTCAATTAAGCGCCACTTTGCACCCATTTCAAACCAATGTGCGTTGGTTTGAACGAACTTGCCACCGTTGGCATAACGTTGGTAATTCAAAAAATGTTGTGCATTTAAAATAGCTTAAATTAAATTAATTTGAGGAATATATATAATAAATTACTTTAACAATGCAGCAATAAAGATCGGTCTGAGTATTATACATCATATTTTAATGTGTGAAATATAATAAAATAAAAATTGTTCTATATAATACAGACGGAGGAGATTAGAAAAATAAACAAAAATCTAAAAATAGAATATTTGTGTTGTTAGAGTTGTCTCTTCTGAGTATAATATACAATAACATAAAATCTAATAGAAAAGAAAACTGCAATTTAGCTGCATTACATTCGAGGCCATACCTGGGTGTGATCGCTAAACGGTCATGACTTGGTATTGTTACGTTTGTAATATAAGAAGAGCGCAGGTTTGGTTCTTACAGCAGCAGGTTGTTGAAAAATTTATCATATAGAGACAATCTGACAATTATAAATACACAAATAATAATACAATTTAAATGGAAAATCACTGATGACGCCTGTCAAAAAAAAAAAAAAGGCAAGAAAACTAGTATAGTCTGATATAAAAATTAATAGTGTTTATAAATTTTAGAGAAAACGTTTATTTTCCTTCTTAACCTGAGCATTTATAAAATAAAAATTTTTAGTGAATTTTTATTGTTGATCTATATAGATTGTATGTGAGTTGTTGGTTAGTTCGGTTCAAGATCATGAAAAATTTTTCATATTAACAGAAAATTATAATTTTATTTGTGATAATTTACTTTAATTAACAGAAAAAACAATTAGAAAAAAGTTATTTGACACCTGCATGAATGGAGTTAACTTTCTAGCCCGCAACGGCCTTCATTAACATTCTTCGTGCCTTAAAGTGTTAAATTGTAAACATCATATATTTAACTCAACTAGTTAGGTTAAAAATGTGCCGTAACTTAGTTTTTGAGTATGACGAAATTTACTGCGAACTTATTTTCTATAAAGCTATGTTTAGTTGTTAATTATTACCACAGTTGCCAGTTCAACTAATTAAGTTGAAATTTGACTGGCAGTTATTTTCAAATGTCATCATATTCTATCCTTTACATTGTAAGTGAAGGAATATCAAACATTGAAGATTTTATTCGTTTTTCAACATATGTCTAGCATATATATTAAGCGAATTTTTGCACTGTACCTTGTGAGTGGTTTTTTCTAAAATCATAACTACATTGTAAATTTTCAATTTTCTGAATCAGACTGCAGAGTTTCTGGAATTGAATCTTCGTCAGTGACCCTGTTTTTTTGAATAATGTAATATTTGTTATGTCTTTATTTGTTCGATTGCGTCTATATGAAATTTTCTGTGCAATCACTGACCGTGGTATAGATAAGCTGATTTCTAATGCCACATGCACTCGCACTACACGTTAGACAGAGCGCTTTAGCCCTCTGAGCTATCTTCAGGTCGAGTTTTGTTGTGATTAAAACTAGTTTTATTCAATACACGGTGTTTTTGTTTTTGCATACATAATCTCAGAAGTACAACTCCAACAACACAACAGTTCTATTTTTAGAAACTTACCTCACTCTAATGTCCACTGTTTTCCCATATGTTGTTAGTGATGCCACATCTATGATATATTCTTTGTATATTCGATAGATGGCGCTTACGTAGTTAGGGAAGAATTGCCAGAGAGCAAAGTGTGATTTTTGTTTGAGTTTAAATTTTAACGTCTTTTTCGGACAATTGCAATTAATACTATAATAAATATTCAATTGTATTTAATTTTAATTGTGAAAGGCGTGGTAGTGAAGAATGAGTTTATTTTTCTAAAAATCATAACTACATCTCTACCACGCCTTTCACAATTAAAATTAAATAAAATTGCATATTTATTGTAGTATTAATTGCAATTGTCTGAAAAAGACGTTAAAATTCAAACTCAAATTTTTCTAATTGGTTGTAATATTTTTAAAATTATATTGGCAAAGAATTTTGCGGGTGGTGCTGCCAAAACATAGGCTTTGCAAACAAATAGTGTTTTCCTAGTACAATATCAGTTGTACCTTCGGTAATTTTTAACACGGTGGGTTTTACAAAAATAACAGTGGTTGCCAGTACTATTAGTTTGGTACGGTTGGCAATTAAAACCTGTGCAGTTTTTTTTTTCATAATTTTTGCGAATAAAAATTATTACTTGAAATGCTCAACTATTTTTTTTTTTGTATGTAGATGAAGGTTGCTTAAAGAAAAATCGCATCTTTAACCTTTTAATTATCAATTTGAGCACCATTCTTTTCTATTAACTCAAATAATTTTTTAAGATTTGATAAAGTTTTTTACTAAGTTTAATTCCAAATTGGACCACTCTGTTAAAATGGCGGATTTTAGCTATTCAACTGTGTCAAATTCTCACTTGATTGGTCGGTATCTAGTGAACATGCAGGCCAGTCAAGAAGTAGAATGTTTCTTTTTGAATAATCACTTTAGTTTCGTTGCTGGTATGAATCTTTGCATTATCTTGTATAAAAGAACAGTTTCCCTTGGGGTGGTCTCGTAAAAATGACACTATAATGCATTGTTATACTGCGTATAAGTAGAGCTATACATTCTTGATGATTTCAGTTGAATTTAAAGCGTACGTTGTGAAAATATTGCATGTACATCATGCGACTTCAAAAGTATTGATTTTCTTTACGTAGGTTACGCCAATATTGGGTATTTCAGTCAAGTACATCCAAATTCCATTTTCTCACGGAAATATCAGAAAAGGAGTAAATTAAAAAAAAAAAAGGATATCCTAAACTGTTTTCCAATTTGTTGTCATGTTGAACTCTGCGAATACTATACATTAGAATTTGTGCCTATTTAAAAGTCCTTAAACTACGTTCATTAGGGCGGGTCGATTTAAAAATCGCTCAACGTTCAAGGAAAATCGTATTCTAGGAATCAAAATAAGAAACTTTGCCGAAGGAACCATACCAATAAAATGAATTCTGATGTCCCGACTTTTGACCCGTGGGGTAAAATTTTGAAAAAGCCCACTTTGATATTTCATAAAGTAGGAGGAATCTCTCCAAGATTATGGGAGCTACTACTTCTCCGGGAGGCACGCTAGCAGATTAATGCATAAAACATCATTCTAGGTGACCGTTAAGGGGTTAAATTTTAAGTTGAAAGAGGGCCTTTTTAGTCGTGTTTTTATAGCAAATGTGCAAATCTCGGGATAGAAATATTTCAGAAAGTAGGAGGAGTCTTTCCAAGATTAGGGTCTCTATTTCTTCCTCGGCTCGGAAGACGCTCTAGCAGATTAATGTATAAATTATATTCGATTGGGTTGGATTCGATTGGGGCACTCTAAATGAGTCAAAGTGGGATTTTTCAAAATTTTAAACTACGGGTCAAAAGTTGGGACATCAGAATTCGTTTTAGAGGTATGGTTCCTTTGGCGTTTACCCTTCCACTTCGGAAAATCAATCGCGAAATTTTGGAAATTAATATTTTTTTGGTTTTTAAAAGCCAAAAATTTCAATTTTTCAAAATCAGAAAAGGCGGTTCCTTTTGTCATTTTACTTACAAAAAATAATTCAAAAAATAATAAAAATTGTGGACTCTGTTGTAAAACTAAAACAAAATCTTGCCTTGGTTATACTTATGAAACTCGAGGAAAAGTCCTTCAGAAAATATTCAATATCGCTAACAGCAATACACAATTGATTCAAAACAAATATATATTTTAATAACTGAACATTCTGCCAATTCATATCCAATTAAAAAATAAAATAAAGTATTATTTCATACATGGGTTATAAATATAAAACGGACTTTATAACAGATTATCGTTAAGTTTAGTTTTAAATAAGTTACCCCATCTTATTTTGATCTAAAAAAAAGGATTTTGTATTACTTAAAATTTACCTTAATATAAGATAAATGTATTTATATTAAAATGTTTTGATAATATTTGAGTGTAAAATAAGATTTTTTTTTTTTTTAAATATATACTACAAACTTGTTCTCCAATAGAAAAGTAATAAAAGTACACGTGAATGTCTGCATATACAATAGATAATGCAGCAAAGCTAAAGGAAAATTGATACACGTACAGAAATGATGTGCTATTGTTGTGCTCTTTTAAGCTAAAAGTCTTTTGTTGATAACAAACTTGATTATGAATATACAAGGAGGTTTCCATAATTCACCCCCTCGTTACCCCTCATAACAGTTGGAAAATATGATTGCCCTTTGAAGACAATGCCCGAAGCGATTTTTTCATCATCTGTGACCTAATAATCATGAAATATATTTAAAGAATATACAGCAACACAAAATTATCTCTCAATTGAGTATAATCATGGCGGAGTTTTTTTTTCAGGATATCTTACCGGTATTGCAAGGAAACTGAACATTTTGAAATTTATAGTCTTATCTTTATTATTGTTATAAAAAATTGTAAAGTTTATCGTCAATTAAATATTCTACTTAACTCATCTTTGTAGTAAAATTCCAAACCCATTAAAAATATCCTGAGATATCTAGACACGTGAAGATATAAAAGCCGCCATGTTTCAGAAACTACAAATGAGTGAAAAAAAAATAACTTGCCAGGTTGGGACTCAGCGAACACTCAGGAAAAACGCTTCACCATATTTTAAAAAACTTCATAAATATAATGAAAAACTTCATTGATTTTCGTCCAATGTAAACTTCATAAATTTGATGAAGCTTGTTTCATAAAAGGGCAAATTGATGACAGAATTCTTCATATTTAATACATTTTTCTTATAGATGATGAAGTTTCGGAACTTTTTATGAAATTATTTATAAATGCTATCAAATATTTCATAAACAGTTTCATAAATGTTTACGAAAGTATTTTAAATTTCTATGAAATATTTCATATCACATTTAAAAAATTATATTTACATCAAATAATATTTAATTAATATTTTAGAATTTTAAATAACTACTGGTTGTTTTTGAGTTTTAAAAAGTGTAAATGATATTTTCTAAATTTCAAATAAAAAATAAAAATTTCAATAAAAAGCCGAAGTTTATATTCATATATTCGAAGTTTATATTTGAAATATTTTTTATACATGTTAATGAAAATTTTCATTAAATTTATGAAGACTTCATAAATGATGAATATTAATATGATGAATAACACAGTGCAACACATAAAATGCAAACTCCTTCTCGTGTGCAGCTTTCGAAGTACTTATCGCAACTAACAAAAAACCATTTGGGTTTTGATAGTTTAGCAGCTGTTCGGATTTTATGGCCTCATGTTTATTTTGGCTAAAACTTAATTTTTTCGAAGACCATGCAATTTTTCTCCTGGCTACATCTCGGTAACCAATTGGAAATTTGTTTCCTCTGTGCCGCACAATTGTAGCTAAAGACTAGAAGAAAAAAAGTGTAAAACAAAATAACCAAAAATTGCAAAAATGTTGAAAATTTTTAATTTTTTCTATCTTTTTCACTATTTTTGGTCCCTAGCCTGGCAAACTGTGGGAAATTCAGTAAAGTAATTTTCAGAAAAAATTGTCCTTATAATATACTTTATAATTTTCAGAACATTATGATACTGGAAAATGCGTTTTTCGCATTTTGCAGCTGTATTCTACATCGAAAATTCGAGATTTTATTTTACCAACTATGTGCAATTGTTTTCCATAGATGGCGTTGATGGTCAGGCCAAGCGAAGAAATTGGTGAAAGCAAAACTCAATTACTTTAATAAAATCAATGCATCTTTGACATTGAAATTACATTTTCTGCATCACCATTTTGATGAGTTCTTACACCAATTGCCCACCGAATCGAACGTACAAGGTCAGCGATTCCATCAGCTCATTATTCTAATGGAAAAAGGATACAGAGGAAAAGTAATGGATGCATTGATTGCAGAAGTTTGATGTTGGAGTCAAGATATACCAATATGAATTTGCAGGCACCGGAGTGGCGGAGGATGAAAGATTTGAAGCCACAAAGAATAAGATATGCGATTGAATGTGCTGTCAAGCTCAGATGATGATGATCATGTTTCAGATTATAGACTTCAACGAATGACTAAAAAACTAAAAGCACCATCAGTATGATGAAACTTTTTTCTCTGAGTGTACCTAAATCTATTAGAATATATGTATTACAAAGACAGATTTGCAAATTCTTCAGTAGTAACATTAATAATTTATTTTTATATGAAGAGAATTTTTTTACTTTGCTATTTGAAGCATATGGAAAATTAATTAAACTTTCTAAATATTACAGAATATTTTCAATGGATTTACAATTTTAATACAAAATTTGTTCCTACTGATATATTGTTTATGAACAATGATAAAATTTTAAGAAAGTTTAAGATGTATAAAATGTATAAGATACAATTAAAAAAGAACAACTTTTAATTCCTTGCATTACCGTACGATATCCTGATACAGACGTCGACATAATTATGCTCAAATTAAAGATAATTTCGAGTAGATTTATATTTCAAAAAAATTCATGATTTTGTCAATAACATTTTGAAAAACTATGCCAAATATACGAACGAATTAGGAGAATGACATAAAAATAAAAACCACAATACTTTAAAAACTGCAATATGAGATTCAAGCCGTTACGTTTTTTAAATAAATTTATTATAATTATTGTTCTTTAATAGTTGTAATAAGATGTTGGAAGCATAAATATCGTAAGAATAATGTTTGTAAAAAATGGCAGGAAATAAATACAATTCTGATTTTAAATCAAAAGTTTTTAATGATTTTCAAACTGGACTTTCCCAAAAAGAAAATTTCTATAAAGTACTCCGTTCCAAAATCAACGATTTGCCGCATTGTGGAATTGCCGGAGGTGGAAACATTATGGTGTGGGGGTGTTTTCCAGGAAATGGGATTGGCCCAATTCACCGCACTACAAGCACAATGACGGCCACAATCTATAGAGATCTTTTGAGTTCAGTTATGTTTCCGTATGCTGAATGGGAAATGCCACTCTCATGGACCTTCCAGCACGACAACGACCCAAAACACACGGCGATGGTTGTAAAAGTTTGGCTGCAGGAAAATGCAATTAATATCATGTCGTGGCGGCTCAATCTCTCGATTGAGAACATGTGGATGATTGTAAAACGGAATATCGGCAATAAAGTATTCCGAAATGGTGATGAACATTTCTTCGAGATGGAGAAGCAGTGGAATGAAATTTTTGACGATTATATTAAAAAGCTCATTGCCTTAATGCCTAAGATGTGTTCAGAAGTTATAAAAAATAATGGCTACGCTACAAAATACTGAGCGTTAAAACCATTGTTTGTATTTCCTGTTAATTACTTTAAGAGTTGCAAATGTTTTGAACACTGCACTATCGAATTATTTTGTTAAAATTCCTTTTTTTTTGAGAAGTTATGAATAATTTGTTTGTATTTGTAAAATAATATCCTATAACTGAATTTAATAAAAAAATAAACAAAAACTTATACCACAAATCTTTTTGATCAAAAAATTATAATTACCTAGAATATGATTTCAGTTGCAAATGTTTTGAACACCACTGTATATAAATTGATCAATGAATACATTTGTCAGATCAATGTTATGTACCCAAGTAAAAAAAGTCTATATATATTCATATATAATAAATTTATAGTCATATAAACAAATATGTTAAAGCATAAATATTTTGTTTGTGTCTTTTAAAAAACTTTGCGTCTTTTAAAAACTTTGATATGTAGGTATATTAGGGCCTGTCGATTTGTAGGGAGGCAAAAAATCGCTTAACGTATAAGGAAAATCGTATTCGATCAAAATAAGAAACTTTGCCGAAGGAACCATACCTCTAAAAGATTATGGGAGCTACTTCTTCTCCGGGAGACGCGCTAGCAGATTAATGCATAAATCATCATTCTAGGTGACCGTTAAGGGGTTAAAATTTAAGTTGAAAGATGGCCTTTTTATCCGTGTTTTTATAGCAAAATGTACAAATCTCGGGATAGAGATATTTCAGAAAGTAGGAGGAGTCTTTCCAAGACTAGGGCCGCTATTTCTTCTCCAGAAGACGCTCTAGCATATGAATGTATCAATTATATTCGATCGGGTTGGATTCGATTGGCGCACTCTAAAAGGGTCAAAGTGGGATTTTTCAAAATTTGACCTTACTGGTCAAAAGTCGGGACATCAGAAGTCGTTTTAGAGGTATGGTTCCTTCGGTAAAGCGTCTTATTTTGATCCCTAGAATACGATTTTCCTTGTCCGTTGAGCGATTTTTAAATCGACCCGCCCTAAGGTATATATAGCAATTTATTATTTTATATTGTCTTATATGCAATTGAATATAATATACCTAAGTATATAATAATAAATTTATATACAATACAAATGTATATATGTGTAAGTATATAATTCAACACAAATGTACATAAACGGTGTTTTTTTATACAGGTATAGAACATAAAGTTGGCAACACTTTTTTTAACTGGCGGCCATTTTGTCAGCTATCAAGTGATTTATGTTTAGTTTGGATTGGCATTTCAACATGAATAGACTGACGACTGAACAACGCTTCCAAATTGTGCAAATTGATTTTGAAAATCATGGTTCTGTTCGAAATACATATCGCGCACTTCGTAAATTTTACGGTCAACATAATCGTCCATCAGAGAAATTAATTCTATTATTTATGTATAATATGCCTAAATATTAATATGCCTCCACAGAGACGTCGTACAGTGAGTACAGAAGAAGTCATTGCTGCTGTAGAGCGTAGCGTTGAAGAAGACCCCAATCAGTCTATCCGCCATCGTGCACAGGAATTGGATATGTGTGCATCCACTTCATGAAAGTTTTTGCGGAAAGATCTTGGTTTGCGTGCTTACAAAATCCATCTCGTCCAACAATTGAAGCCACACGATCACCAAGCAAGGCGTAGAGTCGGTGAATGGGCCCAAAACAAGACTGCCGTTGGCCCGATTTTTATAAGCGAATTTTGGTTAAATGGCTAAGTCAATAAACAAAACTGCCGTATTTGGAGTGATGATAATCCTCAAGTGCATGTTGAGACATCGTTACATCCAGAAAAATTTACGTTTCGTATGCTTTATGGGCTGGTGGAAACATTAATCCGTACTTCTTTAAAAACGATGCTGGTCAGAACGTTACAGTCAATGGTGACCGTTATAGAGCCATTATTACTGACTTCTTCGTTCAGCAATTGAACAACCATGATGTGCAGGAGCTGTGGTTTCAACAATAGGGCGCACCATGTCACACAGCTTGTGCCACAATTGATTTATTGAAGGAAACGTTTATTAATCGCGTAGTTTCACGTTTCGGACCCTTGAATTGGCCTCCAAGATCGTCCGATTGAACGCCGCTGGACTATTTTCTGTGGGGATATGTGAAGTTGCTAGTCTACGCCGATAAGCCCGAAACGATTGACCAATTGGAGGACAACATTTGCCGCGTTATTGCTAATGTTGGAAAAAGTCACCGAAATTTGGACCTCCAGATTTGAATACGTCCGAGCCAGCCGTGGCGGTCATATGAAAGAAGTCATATTTAAATTATAATGTCAGAAAATTATCTTTCAAATAAAGTAAATTTCATGTAAATTTAAAAAAATCATCTTTGTGTTATTCCATTTCAAAGTTATATACATCTATAAAATACACCCTTTATAATTATATAAAACTTTTTTATAACTTTTTATAAAGCCATACATTGTTCCATACAAAATTATATAGAAATATATGATTATTTTTAAATTGAATTCAGATATGATTATATATGTTCCATTGCAAAGCTACATTCAATTGTATGTAGTGCCATATGAACAATATTTTCGAAGTGATTTTAGATGTAATTATATAATTCCGGAGTTAAGATTCCTCAGTTAGTTAGTTTACAAAATTTTGTTTTTGTCCACAAGAACGACTCTAGCTCTTGCACTTGAGCAAAAGTATTAGATATGTTCTTTTAGGAAAAATTAACAAAAAAAAAAAAAAAAAATAGCAACATACCTCATTTTAAAAGTGAACAAATCTGAGAAAAACTAAATTTTCTAAAAAACTACCCTTTTCGGAGTTAAATTATTAAAAACAAACAGTATTTTGCATTTTTTTTTTTGTGTAGAATGTTTTTCTTTTTTGATTTAAATTTTGTCGAAAAAATTATTTCATATCTAACAATGTTTTGTTTATTGTTCATCTGAAAATTTTATAAAACGTTTTGCTTTAAAAATATATATTGAGAAAAAGAAAAGTGTTAAACATATTTTTTTCAGTGTATGATGGTGAAAATTGTTAAAGGTTTTTCGGCTAGATTTAACCAGAGGGCCTTAAGGATTGAAAAACAAATAAATATCAAAAACATTTATCGTCACAATAAATAAAGCCAAATATTTAAATATTTAAATATATTAATATCTACACTCACAAGAACTTTTCCATAAAAAATCAACAGTTATTTAAAAGTTTAATCGGTAAAGTTGTTTCAATGGAATATACAGTTAAATTAACAAAGAAATATATTTTCTAACTTTCTGTCTGTTATTCAATAAACAGAAAAACGGACTTTCCGTAGTAGTTAAAATATTCAGTAAAAATTTCCTATTTAAAACAAAAAGTTGTTATATTATATTGAGTATTGAAATAAACGAAAACAATCTATTGTTTTTATGGATTTTGTCAGTTAATTTTTCAACAGTTGAAAATAAACTAAAAAATACAATTTTTTTAAACGAAAAGTAAGTAGTCCTGTTTTTAACTGATTTTCAGTTGATTTAATGTGTATATTCAGTAGTCTTTACGGATAAAATATTGTGAATGTATTTAGCTAATTGAAATAACTTTTAAAATATCCTTATTAACCATTTTGTTGAAACTATTTTTTCTTCAATATATTCGTAATAACCAACTATAAATATTTCTATCTGTTTAAGACGTTTTTAATACGCAAATCGAACACACATTTTACAACTTCCATATATGCTTGTATGCGTATTATAATGTCAAGGCCCCCTTGTTTCAAGTGTTGTGCAATTTTTCAGTTTGCAGTTTATGAATTATTTTAAAAAGTGCAACAAAGCGTTGCAAGATAAAATGCTTACCATTAACTGTAAGATGAATTTGTAGTATTACAACTACAAAACAAATCTGGGGAATTTCGCAAGGAAAACAATAGTGAACAGAACGAAAGGCATTGAACTGTTAAAACAACATGTAGTTTATTTAAGACAAAAATACTGAATACAATTTCTCCCTCTATCTTGAAGTTTTTAATATTATATACTTGAAACAATAAAGTTGTTAGTTAGCACAAAGTTATTCTTTTTAGTTTTTGCATTTGTTCTTTGTTTTTAAAACATACACACACGCACCCACACTCACCCACACTCTCACACACACACGCGTTCTAAATAACGTATAAAGACATAGAAAAGTAATCAAATTAAAGTAGCTTTTAAAATGCAACAATAACCCACACACACACACAAATGAAACGCAAGCACAACTAGACATTGTATGTGTGTTCCAGCAAATGCACACATACATTATTACCAGGGACTGGAAATTCTTGCACTAAAAAATTATGTTTTAGGCGCCAATAATATGCATGAAAATTTTAAAATATACTCTCAAAACTAAAAAAAATTAAACAAAAAAAAAAGTATTAAATTAAGTCATTGTCTTTTTAAAAAACAAAGTACATCGTCCATTCCATGATAAAAAGTTAAAAACGGTGATTTTGTTGCTTCCAGCCTTTTAGTTTTGTTAAAATTTTGCGTACATATACTTAAGGAGGTCTATTACTTCCTACCCTTTTTCAGTTCCTTAAAATTTGAAAAAATCAAAAAATAAATGCTAAAAGTAGTGAACTTTTACGAGCCATATTTCTAAAAGTCTATGGACCATTTCAAAGATTTAAAAAGCATATGAAAGTCGCAATTGTGTTCTTTACGATTTGTAATTGAAAAACAACCACTTTTTTGAAAAAATGCATTCATAATGCAAATGGAATTTTTGATTGTATTTTGCCCACTCGATTTTTAAAAAGTTGCCAATTTTTGAGAATTTATAATTTTTGAGAATTTTGTTTGTATTGTTTATCTTTTAAAATTGCATTTTATTTTGAATTGTCATGTTTGAGATCATAACTAAATGTTACTATTCCGCTCAGCGAATTTCTGCTTTAAAAAGTATAGTTGTTTGGGATGTAATACAATTTCTTTATTTTTAATGTAAATGTCAGTCATTTGTAGAACAAATTTAATATTTTACTAACTTTGTAGTTCATTTAAAAAAACAAACCACATCAAATGACTGTTTTATGAATTTACATTCATTTCTTTCAGTAGTTTTCTTGTTATTTAAAAAAATAAAAAAAAAAGAAATGTTTGTTTATTTTTACTATAATTGTTAGTAATTCTCTGAACAGTAAAAACAAATGACAAATGTTAGTTGAATTTAATGGAATGTTAGTCATCCTTCCTTCAAGTGAAATTTCATTTATTTTTGACTGCAATAGCTGTCGTCTTTACCTACATAATATCTTTAGTGTACAAATAGAAAACACTAATTGTTAATAAATGTAAGAGAAGGTTAAAAAAAATCTTGTGGGGATGAGCGCTAGAGGGAGTGCCGTACATTCGATCTAAGCTACTAGGTCATCTTCAGCCTCATTCTAATAAACCACCGACAAGAAATGCATGCTTTGCTCAGGTATATACATCCACCAAACACAGAAAATTGCTGATGCCCGAACAACATGAGTTATTTTCGTCTTTCCTTACAAGTTTAGCCAACAATTTTAAATAATTACAATTTAAAAAAAAAAACAACAACAACTTCTTCATTTTTTGGACCAGAACGCTAACTATTTTTAAAGACTTTTTCAAAAATAACTTGCTACATTTTCCATATAAAAAGACAATATTTTTAGATTTTAAATTTTTTTTATAATTTTTAGTTATATCAAAAATAACATAACAGCACTGAATTTTGAATAACATTATCCTCTGAAGAATATTGGTTATTTCAATAATTTAAAAAGCCTCTGAAAGATAAATTTGTCTACATTACGATTTGAGATACAAAAATCCCTTCCTTTTTTTTAAATGAATTTTAAATGCTAGGTTCTTTAAGACATCGTGATTTTTTACGAAAAACTAAGAAAAAGGCACTAAAAATATGCATTTAAAGCAAAATAAGTAAAAATATGCTATACAAATATGCATTTGAAGCAAAATATGCAAAAACATGCATTTATAGCAAAATAAGCAAAAAATATACACTAACAAATCGATGCCAATTTAACGCAAAATTCTTTGATTTGCAAAGCTATTCTGTTTACCATGTTCTTAGATTTAAGGAAAAAAATTAATTTGCATGAACTTCCGGTTCCTAATTATTACTTATGAATAAAGAGGATAAATCTGAAATAGAGAAGTAAAGCAGACATGAGTAACTACTATTGAAATTACACTTGAATATCATCAACATCATCTTCATACACTATAACCAAGCACAATGTGCTTAGCACATGTATGAGAATGTTGTGTTTGTTATACTAGCCCCGTTGGCAATTTCTTGAAGACGCGACTCATAGTAAATCATTTAAGACACTTTGGTGACAGTCCAAGCAAATCGTTGATGACTTTTTCAAACAAATGTCGGCAAAATCGTACGCAACGATCTGAGTGACATTATCGATCACATTGTCGTTGGCGATCATACTTAACTTTGTCGTCGGTGTACTTATGAGCGACATTTTTGCTACACTATCGTTAACTGTGTGAGCGAAAATAATTTGAATTATATTAACGACAAACGCACCCAAATAAGAACATATTATAGTTTTTTGGTATTATTCAAAGTTAAAATTGTTTAAAAAGAACTCGGATAACAGGAATTATTTGTTAATACAAATTAATTTGCAAGTTCCGACATTTGGGAAAATATTTTATATACGTAAATTAAATTTCTCTTAACTCGAACTCGCTTAAGATGAACCCTCGGTTAAAACGAACTGTTGCGAGTAGTTCCACATACAAAATTTTATAGAATGTTAAATTTTTGCTACCAACTTTTTGATTGCTTACAACTTTTTCTGAACACACAACAATAGTTTATTAAATGTTCCGCAAACAGTATAAAAAATCCTATTGACGGATTATATCTAACATTTTAAATATTTTGAGGATAATTAAAAAATGTTGGGTGAATTTTACAATGGTCTTTATGAACGTCTCTTATAACGACCAATTCTCATGGAGTTCGTCTTAAGCGGTTTTTACTGTATATATTTTTTGCACTTTATTTTTTCTTAAATTCATTTTAGTTGGTTTTAGTTACAAATTGAAAACTTAAAATTAAAAATTCCAAATAAAAAATAATAAATAATAAATACTTATAAATCAATATACATGCAAATGTCGCTCAATTTTTCCTCAATAAAATCTAATTGCAAACAATTTAATGACATTGTCGCTCATAAAGTAGTCAATGTCATCTAATTATGTGCAAAAGATTTTATTGAGGAAAAATTGAAGAAAATTTAATCTAAGACTATTTTACCAACTGGGCATGGAAAAAATTCCATTTCAAAATACTAACATAGCGAAACCATCAAAAACTAAAGAAAAAAAACTTTACCCTCTAAGCTCAAAGATAAAAGAACTATATTTTTTAGAAATAACAGTAGTGAGTAAAAATATTACTGCAACTTGGATATTTACAAATTAACTTGAAGTTTTCAGAAAAAGTTTCATAAAACTAGGGGTGATTTTTCAAATGGAATATATCTATAAAAAATACAAAAATTTGATACTGATAAAATATTGCAGAACCTCTCTTTGAAAAACATATTTTTTTAATACACTAAGGTACGCTGAAACCAAATCAGTTAAAAATTCTCATGTGCAGTTTTTGAATGGTTATTTTTATTTAATACAAATCTACAATTTTCATATACCTGAGTATAGTAATATCAGTATTTGTCCTTGGTATTGCAAGGATGTTGCAAATTGTGGCGTGTTCAGTTTTATCCTTACCCATTTAAAAAAAATATTTTTTAATTTTTTTATTATATATTATTATATCCGAAAAATGAGAACATAGCGGGTTTTTATATTTTGACAACTTTTCTTTTTTAAATAAAACGCAAACAATTTGAGATATTTCCAAAACTTTATTATCGACTTGAAATACAATCAAAACATTTATGAATGGAACTCGACTTCGTTCATATGGCCACCGCGGGCACGTCGGCAGCGGTCGATTCGTTGGACACAATTTTTGATGACTCGGTCACACATTTCGGCCCAAACGGCCGCTATTTTGCGTTTAATGATGGCTCTGAGTTCTTCCAACGTCGTCGGCTTGTTGGCATAGACCAATGATTTGACGTAGCCCTAAAGAAAATAGTCTAGAGGAGTTAAATCGCACGAACGAAGCGGCCGATTGACTGGTCCATTTCTTGAAATAACA
The DNA here is from genome assembly GCA_021234595.1 of Delia radicum. Classification (NCBI taxonomy): domain Eukaryota; kingdom Metazoa; phylum Arthropoda; class Insecta; order Diptera; family Anthomyiidae; genus Delia; species Delia radicum. The sequence continues at coordinate 210,392,102 of CM037851.1, forward strand.
CGCTCACCAAACTTACTCTTTAATAAATCGATTGTAACGTGTGCTGTGTGGCACCGTCCCACTATGCTTCGTTCCCATATAACGAAGGGACAAAAATAGAAGGAGTAGTCAGATATTTTTGAAATTTGGTACACTAGCATAGCTTAGTTAAGAAAAATAAGAATTTTTGGAAAAATCGGCCCTAGGACACGCCTACCTCCCATGTGTCCTGAAATTGAAAAATATAATTTTAGCTTCAATAATGCTCACAAAATTACAAAGAGTGGTCATGCTGATACACATGCAACTAGCAATGTGTGTGTAAATTTTTATTTAAATCGGACTAAGGACTCAAGGTCCTGCTATATATCCTTTTTCTTAAAAACGCTACCATTCCTAAAAAAATTGTCTGATCGTAATAAATTTTGGTACGTAAATTGATATTTGCAAGATATATATTTGTGCCAAATTTGGGTAGAATCGGATTATCAATGTGGAAAATACAAAAACATCATTTATTGAAAAATAGGATAAACCGGTTAAAATGCTCTTGCAAAAATAAAACTATAAGGATATTTGAAAGATAACATAAATGAAAAAATTAAAGAGGAAAACTAGCAATGTAAACGTCATTAAAAAATTATGAAAAAATCATATCGCACTTCTATCAAAATTTTTATTTTTCCACTTTTCGAAAAAAAATTGACGAGTAGTATTCATATCCGCTGTAAAAATATCGTGCTATTTTGCCTACTTTTTGATAATGAAATGGTTGGTTTAAAAATTCTTTTTCATGTGCCTTTAATATTAAATTTAAAATTGTTTTGCTTCTACTGAACATTTTGAGTTATTACCCTCCTGTTGATTAAGTGCGATATATTTTGATAAAAAAATTAAAATTATATCTGCTTTCTCTCCATAACTTATTCACTTTACTATTAAAAAACTGAATACTTTGTATTAAGTTTTTTTTTGTTAAAATATGAATCGCCTATCTTATGTTTTACATATTTATACAACTCTGATATTTTATTGTTTGAGGATGCTGCTATCCAACAATCAATTATATCGGAATTTTTTTAAATATTTGCCATCACCACAGATTAGTTACATTAATTTATAAATTTATTTTTTAAACCTTGTTTACATTACAAATAGAGATGGACCCGTTAGTATTTTCATCCACTAGCACTCACGATCACTTATGTTAAAGGCAATTAAATTTGTAACACTTACGGTTTTTATACAATTGAAACTTTTATAGAAAATAAAAATTTCTCTCGCATTTCCGAAAATTTAATATATGGTCGTATTAGCGCTGCTGGAATATAGTTACTATCACACTTAAAAACAAATGTGTCACGCTATCATCTCTAATTTGAAAAATATAAATAACGGCAAATAATATGATAAAGCAAAACAAAAATATGAAACAAAAAAAACTTCAAAATCGAAGTCAATCGCAACTTACACTTTAAAATAGTAATTTAAATATGAAACAGAATCTAATTTATAGTTTAATTGGATCTAACTAATTATTAATGAGATATTTTACATAACTTAAAGCTACAGTTGCATACACTGTGCAACAAATTTTGGGTCTCCGAGTTTATCTTAAATGTTAAACGTGTTAGTGGTGTTCCATGAGGAGGGGCTGAAATGACCCCTAAAAATGGCAGATAGAGGGTTAATTAGTTCTATGAAAAGAACCGTCATCAAATTTTATTAAAATCATCTATTAGCCTTGTATTAGATTAAATACATTTTTTTTGACTTACTCAAAACGCCTTTAAAAAAAATTTAAAAACTTCAGTGGGCCATAAAAAAAAACTCGGGCTAAATTTTGAAAATACTTCAGTGGTTTTGGTCTACTAATGATATAATTAAATTTTTTTATTTTTTAACATGTAAAATATAAAATCGTGTTGCGCAATGATATTAAACACTCTTAAATGCCTGATATTTGAGTAAAAATCATAAAATTAGGCATTTCAAAAAACGCATTTTTTTTAAGTTGTGGTAAAAAATAGGCACTAATTTTTGAATACCCTCTTAGCTAAGAGTATAAACTTACAAAAACAGAAAAAAAAAATATCTAATTTTATATAATTTTTTTTATACTTGATGGAGTAAGTAATTTTTGAATTTTCAACAAAAAAAAATGTGTTTTTCAGAGCAATAAAAAAAGTTATTTTGTAAAAAACTGCAAATATATCAAAGTACTTGAAAACCAAATTTCGAGCGACTTTTTAAAAAAATGAATTTTTCAGAATTATTTTTGTGAAACAACTAAAACTCATTTTTCTGTTAAGTAATTTTTGGAAGAAATTATCTGCTTTTAACGCCCTCTCGTGGTGGCAAAAGCAATCAGAAAAATTTTTTTTGTTAACATTTATTTGAGATACCTTATTATCTTTCAAAAAATCTGTATTTAAAAACAATTTGAGACAAAAATTTTTTTTTGATTTTTGTCTATGGGACAAAGCATAGTGCGTCCTGTTGAAACCACATGTCATCCAAGTCCATGCTTTCCAATTCGGGCCAAAAATAATCGGTAATCATGGCGCGATAACGATCGCCATTCACAGTAAAGTGACAATCGTTATTGTCGATGAAAAAATATGGTCCAATGACGCCGCCGCACTATGGTCTATAGTAGTGTAAGACCGCCTCATAATTAGTTTTCATAAATGTGTGAATTTCGGCAAAAAAACTTGTATTATTTTAAAGCGAAGATCCCAAATATAAAAATTTAAACTTTTTTTATATTTTGTTAATAGAAATAATCGAAAATTGCGATCGAATTCACTTCTTTTGACTATGATTTATGGAAATGAAAATACAACATATTCAAACGAATATATTTAATATTTTTTGCTTTACAATATAGAAGTGTTATACCTTTTTGAAAAGGATATTTTATGCAGATTCTTATTCTGTTGCTAATTTTTGAGTTTTGCTTATTGACGAACCCATTGAGCCAAAAATGAACTTCGTCACTGAAGATGATTTAACGCTCTTAAAGTTGCGGTCACCCTCTCCGAATTTCGGTAGTACATTTTTATAATTTGCATACGTTGTTCGTTCGTGTACTTTACCATGATGAAAATGTTGAGTCTACTGAAAAAAGGGAAATTAACAGTTAGATGATCAGTGAAATAGTGCGTTCACAAATTAAATTCAAAGTTGTCAAGTACCTATTGGAAAACCCTTTATATTGTATCATATTATATTTAATATGATACAATTAGACATTATTTGATAGAAATTAGATATAGTTTTACGAAATAAGATATAGTTTGATACAATTGTAACCGAATTTTGTCCTCATCCAAATGTATCAAATTATATATTATGTGATACATTTACATCAAATTAGTTGTAATTGTATATAAATATATGCAATTACATTAGACATATGTAATATTATATATATATTTGAGTTATAATTTTATATGATTTTATATGAGTATCTATTTTGCAATAATTCATTATAAATAACTGCATAATTTAATATATAACAATATCAAAACATCTAAAACAATTTTAAAATTTATCACTACGCGTGTACCAAATATTCCACTGAACTTATTTTTGTATTAAAATTCCAAATCCATTTAAAATATCGTGAAATATTTAGAAATGAAGAAAAGGTTTATATAAAAATAAATGGAGTACACTTAGAATATTATGTAGGTAAACCCCACTGCAAATGAAGTTAAAAACAAATTAAATTTCACTTAAAGAAAGGACTACATACATTTTAGTAAATTCAACTAACTTTGTCATTTCTTTTTTAATGTGTAAAAACTTACTAACGAATGTAGTAAAAATGAACCACATGTTAGTATAAAATAAACAAACATTTTTTTGCCAAATAACAAAAACCTACTGTAAAAACCGAATGTGAAATCATAAAACAGTCATTTGATGTGGATTGTTTTTGTTTAATGAACTACAAGGTTAGTAAAAAATTTAATTTGTTTTACAAATGACTGACATTTACGTTCAAAATAAAGGAAATTTATTACAACCTAATCAACTACATATTTTTAAAGCACAAGTACCAAAAACTACAAATGATGAAAAATAAATTTTGCAGGATTTAGACTTAGTGTACCTAAATCAATTAGAAAATATAAGTTGCAAATTCGTAAGTAGTAATATTAATAATATATTTTTATATTAAATAATTTTTTTACTTTGGTATTTGAAGCAGGTGGAAGGTTAGTTAACATTTCAGGACATTTTCGACGATATTATTACTCAAATTAAATATATATTGTGTGGCTCTATGAAATAGGGTCCCAATGAAATATGTCCCCAAACCAAAAATGAAATAAGGCCCCAAAAATTTCTAACAAGAAAAATTGGGGCCTTATTTCATTTTTTGGAGCTCTATTTCATTTATTTTTTGGGAGTTTAGTTCATAATGAAATAAGCCCCAATTTGAGAAATGAAATAAGTCCCCAAATAATATTTTTGGGGTGTTATTTCATTTATCTCAAAAATAAAATTTTTTAAGGAATTTAAGCAAACAAGCGTTATAATTACTGCATGAATTATAAAGTTATTAATGTAAATACCCTATGCGGAATGAGGAGTCAATTGTCCTAAAAGTGACTGGTTAAAGAAGGACTTATCACAGTACTGGTATAATTTAATACTGAATTGTCAATTGTCCTAAACTTACCAATCCTGTGACTGGTAAAGGGAGGACATACTACTTAACCAGAATGATTATTAACAAGAAAAAGCCAGTTGACCAGAATTTTACCCATTGGAAGCTGTTTAGTTTTCGTTTACTTTATACGACATGACCATTTTGCGACAGTCTTGTGGTATGTCCGTCTTTGGTTAGTCCTGCGGCATGCCACTATATGGTTTAAAGCAGGACAAGTGAACCCCACCTATGACAAGCCAATGTTAAAGTTGTCAGTTGTTTACATAGGGTAGGGTTTAGCAGAGGACTGGTCTCTGGCACGAAGGGACCGATCCTGTGGCACACGCAGAACCGGTCTCGTTCCCCATAGGGTAGTTATTTACTATTAGCAAGTGAGATTATACCGTGTAGTAAATATCAATGGATCAAGAGATTATAATGAATTGCAAAATTATTTCTGGAAACAGAAGCAATTGTGAATTATTATATGTGATTGAACAAAAAATTGTTAAAAAAAAAATCTATATAAAAGGAGTGGTAAAATATGAGTGTAGAAAAGACACTTGTAAAGCAAGAATTAACTTGTTTCCTGATGGAAAATGTGTCGCTGCCAAGAAATACGTGGATCACAAATAAGGAGATGAAGAAGGCACATATAAAGAGTTAAAGGCTTTAAATGAAATAGATTTATTTTTGTACCCGAAAAAAAATATAAAAAACTAATTGATAGTTTTGATGTAGAAAAAAATTTTTTTGAGTGTAAATCATTAAAAAAAAAATCAATTCGTTTGCTATATTTTTTTTAGGGTACAAGAATAATCTTCCAGTGAATATTGTTTAAAATTGTTTTTTAGTGAAATATTTTTAATGTCCATATCTACAGGTTTCATTTACTAATTTTTCTTATGTTCTTGCCGCCAAACAGTTGAGGACTCTATGCAGGTACACAAAAACTATGTATTAATTAGGAATAAAAAAATATTTTAATGTAATATATAATTTTGTTTTTTTTTAATTATGGCCTTATTTCATTTTCGAAATGAGCCTTTACTTCATTATGAAATCAAGCCCCAAAATTGCAGCGTTATTTTATTTTATTTTGGAGTTTTGTTTCATTTTGTTGGGGGTTTTTTTAATTTTTTTGGGACATTGTTTCATAATGAAATAAAGCCCCAACAAATTGGGGTTTTTTCATTTTTGGTTTGGGGACTTATTTCATTGGGGCCTTACTTCTTAAAGCCATATTGTGTAAGTTTATATTCTTAAAAAAAATTTTATTTTTTCGCAATAAAATTTTGAAAAACTATACAAAATACACACAAAAAATGAGGCGAATGCTGCAAATGTAAAAATCGCGTTATTTTAATATTTGCATCATTCGGATTAAGTGTTTATGTTCCTATTAAAAGATATGTGTTTTAAAGCCATGTTTCTTTGGCCGACGATTATTATTATTTTTATTTTCCAATACTTTTAACTGCAAATCTGCCTTAATCATTATTATCAAGTTTATATGACGACGATACATTTTTAAATTTTATAATATTTTGTTGAAATATTGTAGAAAAGTAAATAACAAAAAATAAAATAGTAAGTAACACTAGAAAATGCTACACAAAGATTTCCCCAATAACAGCTCTAATAATAACGAAAAATATAAAAATTACATAGAGAAAAAGAAAAAAAAAAGGATATCAAAAAAGAAACTGAATTCATATAAAAATATGTCGCGCTTGGTTGAGCTTATAGAAAAATATTTATGAGCTACACATACATACACATTACAGAATTATCAAAACGAAAAAAATGAAAATAGGAGTCACAAAAAGAACAAAAAAAATATACGTACATAAATGAAAAAATAACTTTGTGTATCAAAGAATAAAATTTAATAACTACAAGAAAGAAAATCTATTATTACCAGGGACCGGAAGCTCGTGCAAAAGCATGTTTTTCCATTAATTCTAAGAACAGGATAAATAAAATATCTTTACGAATCAAAGAAGTTGCGTTAAAATGGCATCAATTCGTTAGTGCATATTTTTGCATATTTTGCTATAAATACATATTTATTTTTATTGCATACTTTTACTTAATTTGCTTTAAATATGTTTTTGATTGCATATTTTTACTCGTTTTGCTTTAAATGCATATTTTTGTTACGTTTTACTTTCTCGTAAAGTACTATCCAAATTGGGATTAAGAGAAACAGTTTTAAGTGAATTTTTAAATGCAAAATCTCAGTTCAGCTTTTTAGAAGACTTATGCGACTTTTTGCGGCATATTCTTTTTTTAATTTGCGAAAAAAATATGCAGCCAAAAAGTCGTGGATCATTTTTTTTTTTTTCTTTCTTTAGTCCTATTTTTATCCATACATGATCTAGAAACTAAATCCGTTATCATGTTAGAGTTACCACAAAATTGCATTTATATATATTCCAGAGCACCGTGTAAAATGCATCTAATTTGCAAAAATCTAAATTATTTACATAAAAAGATGATGTACTTGGCAAAAGAAAAAAACGAAGAGTTTCCACCCTATTGCATTTTTGTCAAAACTCGAACTAGCACGAATTTCAAAAAAAGCTGAGACCCGTATTTAATTAAATCGACTAAAGATTAAAATATGTTAATTTGGCATTTTTATTACAAACAACCCCGAACAAAAAATTCAAAAAACCGTTTTTTTTACAGAATATCTTTAAAAAAAGGACATGGATGATCGTCCTTGGACAAATTGTATATATTGTTAGACGCGCATTAAAAAAACCTTTCTTATGATACCCATATTGTACATGTTGGTAAGAAAACAGATTCTCAAATTAACAGAACATGCAAAAATAGACCCATTTTCAAAATGGTCTAGCTCACGAGAGGTCAAAGCTGGAGCCGAAATATTTTAAATGTCATCTTAAAAAAGTCCAAGGTTCATTTTTAGGAGGGTACATCGAACATTTTTTTTTGGTGAGTCGCTCTAATGTACATATTTTCTTAAAACAATAGAGAGTTTCAGATATTTATTTCAAATAAATAGTAAAATTTGCATATATCTGACCATTAACCCCGGTCACGTTCCGAAAGCATTGTCCGATTTGGCTGAAATTTTCAGCTCTGAAGTGTTAGACTTAGTGTCACAATATTCCGTCCAACACACCTTGAAATTAAAAAATAATTAGGCTGTCACCCTAATACACACGGTGGAGGGCACAAAAAAAATTCGTAGAACCAATTATTCATTCGAATAAAGTCTAACTCTCAGATATGGCACCTTTTGGAGTTTTGACAAGGAACGTAGTAAAATATATGTTAAAATGGGAAAAAGGTCTCCTTCTTGGCATCGTGGAAAACACTATTAACCTTATAGAATTTAGCGTTGTACTGTTAATGAATGTCTTTCCTGAAGTTCTATTCATTGGTGTAATGAATAATTTTCATTAAATTAATCAAAAATTCATTAATTAGATGATATTTTCATAAAATAATTTTGGTTGATCCTTAAAATATGCAATCATTTTTATCTAATTTTTTTCGTACACCAAAGATGTAGTTTCATCAAATTTCCACAGTATTCGTTTCAACTATTGGAAACAATTATTTTAAAATTTTACCCAAGTTGGATAACCCTTTCGGGACACGCATCGCGGTCATAAGTCAGGTATATGTAAGTTGAACTATTTATATGCAGTAAATGTGTGAAACTCGTTAACTTTTAACATTATTTTACGAAAACATATACAATATTTATTTAAATAAAAATTACAGTAAAACTATTTTTTTGGAAATTAGCCCAAGTATTTCATTTGGGCCAAAGTGAATAATTTATAGACCAACAATAATTTATAGACCAAAAAATTTTTAGAAAGACCACGGCTCTTCTCAACAAACATAGTTTATTGGGATATATGTTGTTTTTACAAATTGTAATACAACTAAAACACACATACATGTACTGACATACAAAGTATATCGACATGTAAAATTGTTGTATTTTCAAATAGTTTGATTTTATAATTAGGGTTACCAGATCAGGCAGCTTATATATTAAGGCAGATAAAAAGATTCTCAAAGAGTTTATTTTGTCTCTTATAAGTAATGTTTCCGTTTGAGTTATACCATTTCTCCGTTTCTATTGCAGACAACTAAAGATTTGGGTGATGCCAATGATGCCAATGATACAATTATATTTTTTATCATAAAAATGATCAAAGTTTTTGAAAAGAAACAAATAAAAGCTAATATGACAATATCATATTAGATTTTTGAACTTGAGGTTGAGGTTGAACAAAATTTTAACTAAATATTTGAAAATATAGAAAGTCTAAAAAAAAAAACAATTTTTGTATTTTTAATACAAAAATTAAAACATTTTTTATTCAAACAATTATTTGTACAAAGCCGGCAATTTTAAGCAGCGAATTTCGAAAAACTACACATTAACCAGAAGAATATATATATATTTATATATACCAAGTTCAATGAACTTCTAAAGACCTTTTTCTGAAAGGTTTATTTTGTTTAAGGAAATTTTATTTAAGAAATTAAAATAATTTTCCATAAGTAAATAGTTTTAAAAAATTTTAAATACTTTTATTTAAAAATTTTTTTCCATACTTGGGATTTTATTGTTTTATTTATGCCAAAAAATGCCATTACCATTCAAATGCCAATGAGTTTTTTTAATTGGCATTGATTATACCAATGGTAATGAAATAGCACCAATGCCGAAAACAACCAATTGTAATTGACGAAAAAACTATTGTTTATAAAAAGTGTTTTATTTTGGAAAAGACAATAAAAATGTATGTCTTTTTTAAAGCATTTAAGCACTCGCTATTTAATGCAAGTTTTAATTTATGAAAAAGTGTCCAAAACAGCGTCTTTTTTAAATTCTAAAAAAATATATATGAGTATTATATATTCTAGCCTATACACGAACAATGTTTATTAGCTTAAAATTTTTTATTTTTGATTTGAATTAGTTCAACTCTTCCAATTTTGTTTTCTACTTCTTATCGGATTAATAAAACAATACGGGTAAAGTGTTGATACATTTCTACCCCTGAAGATTTTCGGCTGCTTTAAATTAGCGGTTGAAGAAAATTTTTTAGATTTTTTTGTTGGGCTATGTTAAGGCTCATGTCTATAGGGACAAGCCAGCAACGGTTGACGTACTGGAAGCCAATATTCAATTCAATTCAATTCAATTTATTCAGTCTATAGATACATAAATCCTTACAGACTATGATATAACAATTGGTGAAATACCGGTCGATGTGTTGGATAAAGTATGCCAAAATTGGGTCCAGCGTATGAATCATTTGAGGGGTAGCCGCGGTCAACATTTACATGAAATCATCTTTAAACATTGCATTATATAGATAATTCTATCGACTCAAATAAAGATTTAATACATTTCTCTAAATTGTATGTGCTATTTTTAATTAAATCCGAAAGCTCTTAAAAAAATTACCCTTTACTATGTGCTGTACAAAAAACTCATGAAATTGTTAAAACTTTTTATTTTTAAACAAGTTAAAAGTTAAATTTAGGGTTTGCTGATCGGTTTTAGTTGAAACCGAAACCACGGGTTTTTAAGCCTTAAAAACGAAACCACGGTTTTTCAAGCCTTAACACTTAGCTCATGTCTGATTTGACAGATAATTAGTTTTATCCCTCAGCTGAACGAATATGGTTGTGTATATGCTTGAACAACGCTGGGAAATATTGCGACATTACTTTGAAAATCATGGTAATGTTGCAGAATGTCAATGGTCAGTCAGTGGCGATCGTTATCGGGCCATATTGAACGAATTTTTGTTCACAAAAATTGAAGAGGAGGATATTGGCAACATTTGGTTTCAACAGGACGGCGCTACGTGCCACACAGCCGAAGCTACAATCGATGTTTTTCGCCCTGTTTTTGAAGATCGCATTATTAGCCGCAGAGCTGATGTCGTTTGGCCACCTCGGAGCTGCGATTTGACACCGTTGGACTATTATTTGTAGGGTGCCGTGAAAGATAAGTGTTACGCCAACAAGCCAGAGACAATTGACGCTTTAAAGGACAATATTCGTGAGGCCATTGGTGAAATACAGCTGCACACAATCGATAATGTGCTTAAAAATTGGACCGATGGTTTAGGCTACTGCATGGCCAGCCGAGGCAGCCATTTGAATGAAATTATTTTCCATTATTAACCGGAAGGATTGTACTTTCAAATAAAAAAAGAAATTTGAGAAAATATTCAGTAGTTTTTTATAGCATTTTCAAAAAAAAAAGTTATTTTAGCTGATTCGTCTTCGAAATTCATGATTCAATTTTATGTGTATTTTTGGGGTTTCCGGTGTAATTAATTTGAATATAATATGAAAAACCTTTTAATTTAGAGAAAAAACAATTAAAGTATTCATTAAAATTACGCTTGCTTCATACGCTATCCTACCCTGCCCACCCATATTTACTTTTTTCCAGTTCTGGAGATACGAATTTTCAAATTATTGTAAATTCTCTTTTAAAAATTACATTTCATATCATTAATACTGGGAAATAGTACATATGGGTGGATAGCTTGTAAATCACGATTAATTTGGAAGATTATAATTTTTTTTTTGTACAATTTATAAGATATTTGACATTCAAATTCATTATACCGGAAACCCCAAAAATACACATGAAGGAAGATCAGCTACAATTTTTTTAAAACCTTAGTTCGAATATCGATTTCCCGTATAATTAGGGTGACCATTGGTACTGATTTGATCAGAGAACGTACTGATGAAATAATCGTGTACTGATGATTTGTACTGATTTCTTAGATGTGTTTTGATTGTACACTCAGGAAACTTTTGCTTTATGTAGTTGTTTGGGTTGTAAAACAGTTTCTTTTTTTTTTTAATGTAAATGCCAGTCATTTGTAGAGCAAATTTAATTTTTTACTAACCTTGTGGTTCATTTAAAAAAAAAACAAACCACATCAAATGCCTCTTTTATGCCTTTACATTCATTGTTTACAGTAGTTTTTTGTTAGTTAAAGAAACAAAAAATAAATGTTCGTTTGTTTTTTACTGCAATTGTTAGCAATTTTTTGAACAGTAACAACAAATGACAAATGCTAGTTAAATTTAAAGAAATGTTGCTTATAACAAAATAACAACATTTAAAAAAAAAAACAAACCACATCAAATGCCTGTTTTATGCTTTTACATTCATTGTTTACAGTAGTTTTTTGTTAGTTAAAGAAACAAAAAATAAATGTTCGTTTGTTTTTTACTGCAATTGTTAGCAATTTTTTGAACAGTAACAACAAATGACAAATGCTAGTTAAATTTAAAGAAATGTTAGTCGTTTTTTCTTCAAGTAACATTTCATATGTTTTTGACTACATTTGCTGCCGTTTTTACCTACATAATATCCTTAGTGTACTGACTTTTAATATAAAAGAAATTATATTCTTTTCCATGGAAAAACTCAAGTTTTAATATATTTATGCGAGTTTTTCTATAACCGTAATCATTCAGGACCAGATGATTTTTCTACATTAAAAAATGTCTAATTTTATTGAAGCTATAAAAAAATTTCTTAAAATCTGAAATAGATTAATTTGGATAAAAGTGTTTACAATCTGAGAGCTTTTAAATTTTAAAATCTCGATATTTTTGGTAGGGAAATTCCCCTTAATATGGAGGTGTTTATTAGAATTCGTCACAAAATTTAAATTTTTTTAAAATATGTACTGATTTCATGTTAAAAAAAAATAGTTACCTTATGTATAATATTTTTTTTGTCCGCCAATTTATCTAAAAGTAAGCTTAATGTAATTCTATCTAAAGTTATTTAATTAGGTTATAAAATGGACTTAATTGCATCAATTGTATTTCAAAAAATATATGCTAAAATTAGCTAATTTTCATGCATATTTAACTGTTAATTTAATATTACAAAAAGAATACGAAACATAGCTGCAACTGCGGTTATTCCAATTTTCAAAACCCGAAACCGCGGTTTTAACATTTGTCGGTTTTTAAATTTAAAGTTTTAATTTTTAAAAATGTTAAGTTTTCTTCGATCTTCTTTTATTTTATTCTTCTTAGTTTAAACAAGCATAAGATCATTTATTTATTAATTATTTATTTCCAATATTTCGTCTCCACATTGGGTGACTTCTTTAGGGAACAAATATTACAATTTGAAAAACTAGTTTTAATAAATAAAAACTTATATGCATATAATAAATTTTTTAAAAAAGGCGAATAAGTTTTAAATTTTATTTTTATTTGTTTTTGTTTTTGACAAAAACAACATTTAATGAATTATGTTATAATACAAAATAAAAATAAATTAAAAAAAAAATTTAATAATAAATTACAATTTCATTAGAACTGTTTATTAATTTTAAGTTATGCGTATGATTTATATTTTATTTATTTTATGTACCTTTCGCAGCAAACGAAGCGTATGAGTAATATTAATTTAATTTCACTTAACTATTAAAAATGCGTTCAAATAAACGAACAAATAAAAATTATTATTGAATTTTTGAAATTAAATACTTACCAAGGATAAAAACTAACTATGTATTTAACATTTTTCTGGTTGGTAAACAATTACACCTATACCCCGATTTACACGATTTATGTCTCAAGAATGTCCGAACTAGTAATTTTGATAAAAAAAAAAACTACAAGTATTCATATCAACTTATTAAATAAATTTTTTTTTGAATTTTACTTATTTCCCGAGAAAAAAATTTGTATACCTACTCTACTCAAAAACAGTCAAAATGTTTTATTTCAATTCGTCAAAAAGACATTTTACATCCGATCTTTATGGTTGAAGCAGCAATGTAATCTAGACGTCTAACACTTCAAAACTGCCTTTAAGGTATTTGGAAACGGTGCGCTGTTTATGCGATATTTTAAAGATAAATTAGATATGATAAATTTCATATCAAAACCGATATGCATTGACCCCGACCCACTCAGACTTTGATGAAATTTTGCATACAGCTACATTTCACCTATACAAATACAACCTCATATTTAAAAATTGCATTTTTGAAAATATGTGGGCGTGGCAAGGTATCAAAGTTTTCTAAAAATGACGATAATATGTACTTTCAAGCTGTGATTACTACGGAATGGCTGAACCGATTTCAAAGATTTTAGTACCACTAGAAAGGTATTTAAACATACACTGTAAAAATTTCATATTACACTGAGAACAAACTATAACTACTATACGACTATATTTATAACAAAAGAAGAGCTATTTTCAAGGTATAAAAATGTTTAAACTATTACAGGAACTCAAAGCTTCCATTATTTTATACATTTAGATGAAACTTCAATAAAAGTTAGCAAATATTCCGAAAGTCAATAGTATGAGCTGCGCAAAATTGTATATTAAATCTAAAAAAATAAAAATAAAAAAAATTTCTAAAGGTAAGTCCTTATTTTTTGGGGGTGTCTGAAAAATTTGATAATACGATTCTTGTTCTAATCTATTAGAATTACAAAAAAATCTGTATAACTTTCAAAGTATACCTCCTTCTTTTTTTTTTTTTACACAATGATATCAAAATATAAGGAAGTTTACAAGAGATGCATTTACTTAAAAAAATTAAAAAAAAGAAAAAAAAACGCCATTTAAGCTTTTAGATATGTTATATATATTAAATATACCCTTTTAAAAAAAATTGTTTTTGGAAAAAAACACTTGGCCTTTGAAGTGTTTTCCCAGATTAAAGTTTTATTTTTGGCAAAAAAAAAAATTCAGTGTAATATGAAAGCTAATTTAAATACCTTGCTAGTGGTAATAAAATCTTGGAAATCGGTTCTGCCATTCCGTAGTAATCACCGCTTAAAAGTACATATAATCGTCATTTTTCGAAAACATATTATCGTCATTTTTCGCCCACATATTTTCAAAAATGTAATTTCTAAATATGAGGTTGTATTTGTATAGGTAAAATGTAGCTGTATGCAAAATTTTATCAAACTCTGAGTGGGTCGGGTTCAAAATGTGTGTTTTTTACAGGTTTTGATATGAAATCCATCATATATGCTATATTTTATTAATTTTTAATTAGTATTTTGAGGTAAACTTGTTCTAAAATTATACTACTGTTTATTGATTTATATATTATAAATAAAGGATTTCAAAGTTACAAAATGTTATCAATAAGTTTTTATTTACCTGCAACAGTTAATAAAAAAAAAAAATTGCATATGCTAGAGTATTTTTTACTTATACATACTAGCACACCCAAATTTGCAAAAGTGTTTTATTCTTGGCTGCACCGGCAATTTCTAGTAGATTCGAACAAAAAAATAATATATATTCAAAAAGAAGGCCATATGGTTGCAAACTGGTTAGTCGTTTTGAACCTTTAACCCTAAAAATGGCGTAAAAGCACTTCAAATCTTATGTTAGAAAGAGTTTTGCAAACGTCAGATAATGACAATCGTAATTAAATTTTATATTAATTACTGTAGAATATTACTTTAGTTAGTCGTTTTACAGGAAGAAGACGAAAACATTTTTATTGAAAAAATTTACGGACTCGAGGGATACACCAGACTGCCGCAGTTTCGTCCCCCCCCCCCCCCCCCTGGGACTCGTCAGTGGTTAATTTATGTGTCAATTAAACAAAGTATTTTATATTGTTAATTTGCTCTCTATGAAAAACTTTTTATTTTATGGTGTCGTACTGGTATTTGAACTCACTGCCTTAGCATCAAGCTATGCATCGTAATCTCACCTCTTAATGAGTTGAGCCACGGTCGGCACAGCGATGACTGTGGCTAAAGTGGAGTTTGGTCACACTACGTACACACAAGTATTGTTTCGATCAGAAGACTGTTACACAGATGGTCCCGGGTTCTATTCCCGGTGACGAAAACATCAATTTAGAAAAATAATATGTATGAGTTTTCTATCACTTATATGTATCGCTGCGCCCACCTTCGGTGTTCCCATAGCACTTAACCCCACCGAAGTAAAATAATGAATCAGGGCTATGAAACAAAAAGCTTCAATAAATTCGCCAACTCTACATCAGGTGGCGAGCAACAACTGTTCTAAGACTTATCATCTCGCGCAATTACAGTATTGCCATGTTTGAAGCCCTTCATCTTTCACCACCTTTCATCTCTCCACTATCCCCTTTCCAAAGAAAGCAACACATTAATTAATAGGAAGAATTTCCTGAGTGTTGCTTCTTAAAAAAAAAAAAAAAAAAAAAAAAAAAAAAAAAAAAATTAACTAATACCAATGCACAATTCATTTCTCAACTAGAATGATTTTTCTTCTTAATCCTATCTCTTGTTTTGCGCTATAACTTTTAAAATCGACATTTTACAAATAAACATTGCACAATTTTTTTATGCAGAATAAGAAGACAAAGATTTTCTTCATTCAAAGTTTTGGCCTAAGTATGACTAATCGTGGTGCTTTAAGCAAGCAAAGTCGAAATGTGTGTGAAGATTTTATTTTAAACCACCCTCGTAAAAATTTGGACGGAGACATTTAGCCTCGACTGTTCCTATTTTGTAGAGTAGGGTATGTTTTTTTATAAGAAATACTTCATTTGGAACATATATTGGTTATTGCACGACAGAAGCACCAAAATCTGATTTAGAGAATGTCGAGTTGTAGTTTTTGAAGCAATAGTGCTATACAATGAAGACTATTCGATTAACACCCTGTATTTCTTAGTTTATAAATCGAGTAAATAGTTATTCGAGTTTTAAAATATGCTGATTACTGCAATAAAAACACGTTTATTCTAGGTTTAAAAGAAAACACTTAAAATATCGTACGTTTTTTAAATAAAAAATATAATAACATTTTACATATTTTTACAAGATTTTATCTGCTGTCAGTTTTTGTGCAAAAATTCTCTGAAAATTCTCTCAAAAGTGATTTTATTAAAATAAAATTAAATATACAAATTTTGTAACTATATTAATATGAACAGATCTAATTTAAAATTTTATTCGATAAGTCAATATATTTTTACAAGGTAACTCTTTGAGCAGCAAATTTACGACAGGCAGGAAAAAAATTAAATGAACTTTAGTTTTCATGGAAAAAGAAATAAAATCGATGTAACTTTTTTTAATTTTGGTGTATATTTACGAAGAAAACATTTAAGGGGTTAAATCACGAACAACTATTTTTTTGTTTAATAAACCAAGAAATACAAATCGGTATTTTGGCCCTTCTATTGTGGAATAACCTGCATATGTTCTAAATGTAATATTTTTTATTTAAACTAAATATCGTACTCTACAAAATAGTGATATTCGCGGCTAATTGTCTCCGCCCAATTTTTAACGAGGGTCGCTTACAATATAATCTTCACTCAAGTTTTGACTTTGTCAGCTTAAAGCAGCACAATAAGCCGTACTTATGTCAAAACATTGTATGAAGATAGTCTTTATCTTCTTATTCTGCATAAAAAGACATATAATAATTCTTTAAAAAACGTCGATTTTAAAAGTTAAAGCGCAAAAATCTTTCAAGTGTATTTACGCCATATATAGGGTCAAAGGTTCAAAAAAGGTGCAACCAAAAAAAAAACAATTTTTGAACACATACTATTTTTTTGATTCGATCTACCGGAAACGAAAAAACACTTTATTCATGCCATTTTGTACCTTTGGAATTCTATATTTAAATCATGTGAACTAATTAAAAATCATTTAATTTTAGAAGATGTAGCACTAAAAAAACTGATCTAAAATTCATCAAGAAGAGCTTATAGCTACATTCTGTTTCAAATGGCGCTTAAACAACACACCACTTTGAAATGCTCTAAACGCAGTTTTGAAGTACATTGCTACTTCAACCGTAATGATCGGATGGAAAATACATTTTTGATGAAACTTTACAAATCACCACAATTTTAAAAATCACCACAACCAAATATTTTGCGAATCAAAAAGTTTTGCTGTGATTGCCAAATTTTTTTTTTTTGTGTAAAGAAAATTTTTTTACATCATATTGATAAATGTTAATTTTGAAAAAAAAAAAATGTAAACCCTTTACCACTTGGGCGTTGTGGTGTAATGGTTAGCGCGTTTGACTGTCACACAGATGGTCCCGGTTTCGATTCCCGGTTACGACAACATCAATTTAGAAAAATAATATGTACGAGTTTTCTATTACCTTTATTTATCGCAGCGCCCATCTTCGGTGTTCCCATAGCACTTAAACCCGCCGAAGTAAAATAATGAATCTGGGCTATGAAACAAAAATCTTCAATAAATTCGCTAGCTCTACATCAAGTTGCGAGCAACAACTGTTCTAAGACTTATCATCTCGCGCAATTACAGTGTTGCCATACCCGAAGCCCTTCATCATTCACCACCTTTCATCTCCCCTTTCCAAAGAGAGCAACACATTAATTCATAGGAAGAATTTCCTGCTTCTCTTTAAAAAAAAAAAAAACTAATTTCACCAAAAAAAAAGCTCATGGCAAAGATGAGTAGTGGATACAATCAGAATTGCACTAGCGGCTGAAGATATTTCTTTTTGTAATATCAGCGCACTTTATTTTGTAAATATAATTATTTGAACTCGAATAAGAACGCGAAATTAACTTGTAACACATTTTTTTAATAACAAAAACACTCAAAAATTTTCAAACATATTTTGTACAATAGTGAGTGTGTGCTCAAAAAATTTTAATTTGATACTTAAAATAATTTCTGGCCTACGTTCATACTTGTGGGCTTAAACGCTTGCTTGCAAAATTTTCAATTTTGTCAACACCAGATAACGGACATAATACTAATATTTGTTTATTTAATTACAGGCCAATTACTTTTTTATGTCTAATTACATGTAATTGGGTGTAATTGAGTAATTGCCCTGCAATAAAATACCCGTATGTTGTTAATAATCCCCATGTTTGGTTCTACAAATCTTCCCAATAAGCGTTTAAACTCACAATTGTGATCGTTGGTCTGAAATTAATAAAGTTATAGAAAAATTTCAAAAGTGAATGATTGTGATATGTAATTGACTTCGCCCAAGTCTGGATCTGCCAACAGCCACCACGATTCTCCCCGAAGGGACTTTCTTAGTAGCCATTACTGTAACGGGCAATAGCGGAATCATGCAAACTACACGAATACAATTTAGAAGATAGCTAATTACGAGTTATTATGATAGACAGACCCAGCACGCGTTCAACCAACAAAAGATCCAGCACACACACAACCAACAACTGGGTTCCCAAATCATCCACGTTTCACTATTTACTATTCACTCCACACTTCACATTCTCATCCGCACTGACTGTCTTCACTTCGTGGCAATGGCCACCCTGTCTGCATTAACTGGTATCACATTTACATCGAGCCCCTGTCCGATCATTGTTGAATTTCAGCATAGGATTCCTCTAGAAGTACCTTTACGGCGGGCCTTTATGTGGTACCAATTTCACGCCATTGCACAGTGGGAAAAATCACCAATCTAGCTTATAAAAAATCGTATCTCTTAAACTATTGATCTGAGAAGTTAGAAATGTATGGAGCGATTGTAGCGAATAGAGTCTTCTTTAAATATATTGTATTTGTAGACACCCTGTTTAATTACAGGGTGCACCAAAAGGAAGGTTTTAGTGGAAATTACACTGAAATTTAGTATCTCTTTAAAATTGGTATGAAAATTTTCCGAAAGTATAGCCCTATGTTGCATTTATGTAATTTGATAGATTTAATCATTCACCGATAGGGGTTGCTTTTAATATATTTAGTAACATTTCAAATACGATGTAGCTCCGAAGAGCAATGTATTTAGTTATACAAAATAAATTAAAATTTTTTGTTAAACAAAACTCAATTAAAAACCTTTTTATATGTACATTAAATCACAGAAATAGTATTTTGCAATATATATTTATATCAAAAATTACTGTTATCAAATATGGATATGAGTTAAATTTTAAAAAATAAACTTTTCGTATTTTTAATAAATAAATATATACAATTTTATTTATTCGTAACAAAAAAAGAATCAAACCTTCTTTTTTTAAAATTAGAGAAAACAACATTTAAGTTGACATTATAAATGAAACTAATATATATATATATATATATATATATATATATATATATATATATATATATATATATATATTCCCGTCGTTCCTATAAGGAGCATAGGGCCTCAACAAACTTCTTCCATTCCAATCTGTCCATCGCAATATTTTTTACTTCGCTCCAGCTTTTGCGCATTCTTCCTGATTCGATGTCAATTTGTCTTCTCCATGTGTGAGCTGGTCGACCTATTCTGCGGCTTCCCTGGGGGTTCCACTCAATAGCATTTCTGGCAATATCGGTGGGCGGCTTGCGGAGTGTGTGGCCGATCCAGTTCCACTTTCTTCTCTGTATTTCTACACATCCATTGGGATTTGGTGTGTTGCACGCCACAGATTATCGTTTGATATGGTTCGTGGCCAGAAGATTCTTAGAATTCTTCGAAGATATTTGTTGACGAAAACTTGAAGAGATTTAATGTCTCGGGAGGCAGCATTCCAAGTTTCACAACCATATAGCAATGTTGATTTGACATTGGAGTTAAATATTTTAATTTTAACACGACGTGATATTGAGGATGATTTCCACACCTTAGTGAGCTGACCAAATGATTGTGTGGCTTTTTTTATTCGGCTAGATATGTCAGCACTAGATCCACCTTTTTGATTTATAATAGCTCCAAGGTAGCAGAAACTTTCAACTTCTTCCAAGGTTTCATTATTAATGAGAAAGGGGTTTAAGTTTTCGGAGTTAATCCGCATTACCTTGGTCTTTTTTATATTGATCTTAAGCCCAGCCTTTGCTGATATGTCGGTAAGCCGCTTCAACTTCGTAGCCATATCAATATAACTATGAGAAAGAAGGCATATGTCATCTGCATATTCAAGGTCTTCTAATCTTTCATGCAGCCCCCATGCGATGCCTCGATTATCCACTATTGCATGGTGCATCACGCTGTCTAACACTATGTTGAAGAGTAATATACTAAGTTTTAATTCATTCATTATTATTTTTATTTATTTAAAGATCAACAAAAAACGTTGCTAATATTATCAAAATATATATAATACAAATTAAGAAAAAAAAAAAAATATTGCATAAAACCAAATTCAAACCTATATTTATTTAATTTTTATTTTTTAAACTAAATAAATTACATTCAAGAATAAAGAAAACTTAAAAAAATAATACTTAAAATAATTGTTCCATGAAAAAAAAAATATTGCAAATTATTCGCTTTCAGAGCCTGAGTCCTGGGCTTCTTCGCATTGATCGGGAATCATTGGGTCACAAAGCAGCTCACGAACTTCGCTGGAAAGAGGCTCCAAGGCTCGATAGTTGATGGATGACTTTTTTGATATTGATGAAATATAAGGATCCGATGAATAAAGCAGTGTATTGAGTAAATCTTGCATAGTTTTCTCACGCGACATTTTTCGAGTGTGGAATTCCCGGTAATTACGGAAATCTTTATTTCTGCATTCCATTGCTTCTTCTGAAAGCATTCCAATTGGCAAACACGCGGATTTAATAACATCAGCCCCATGCATTAAAATTGTATGTACGCTGGATGGCATGTTATACCAGCGGTATAAATCCACGTACAATTTGGATGTACTTTCAGTAATTTTTTTAAAGGAATCTGTATTTATTGCGTAACCACATGCCATTGTTTTCAATATAACACCCAAATTACTTATTAATTTTTCGTCGACTCCTGTAATTGATGATGCCAAGCCAGGGTTTTCGAAGAACATCCTAGCCGTATTGCCGTCATTGGTTGTTCCAAACCCTGGCTTTGGTATATCTACAAGTAGGTTCATATATTTTTTTAAATCATCAATAATTTTTTTTTTTTTCTTTGTGCAACGCCTCTTATTTGCCTCTTATTTGCCATTTTTTTGTGTCAAGCCTAAAGGCTACGTGCAAAATACACTCAAAACACCTTATCCATGCATGCAGTGTGGAAAGTCCATAGGCATACAAGGATTCATTTGGCTTTAAATCTTTAATCTTATTTAAATCATTCATGATTTTTGGAGTAGCTCCGCATATTCCACATGATTGTGTTGATGTTTCTGCGATTGCACTAAATGCTTTACCATCAATCATGGTAAGACAGAATTTATGATCCACGTTCAGATCTAAGTCTGTAACTTTTGTTTCTATTATACTTTCAATTTGATGTTTTATTTTATTTACTTTATTTTTTATAAGGTCAATTGTTTCTTTTTCAAATGTTAATTTAATCGGCCGACAGAATCGGGTTGATGACGGTCGACGATTTTGCCACAAAATATTATCTTTATCTTTAAGTTGCAATGGGACTAAGCAAATTGCGAATAAATTGTCATCAGACTTACCTTCTGGACATTTTTGCTTATATGTGGAGTGTCCACTACTTCCATCACAACCCCATTTGTATATCATTGTAATATTTTTTGACGATGACATATTTCTCGATTTAATAATTACGTCTTTTTGGTATTCTACGATTCTGCTAGCTGTGTGGTCCACTAGAGCTTGAAGACTGACTTCTGCAGAAAAGTTTGTAACATATGTATATTGAGGACTCTTTGGGATAGCATTTTTTTTTTCCTCACGAATTACATTGTATGGTGGATAAATGTTTGCATTACGACTTTCAGCTAATGATTGCGTTAGCATATACGAACTTTTAGTATAGTCTCCGTCTATATATAGCGCTAAGGCTTCGTCAGGTGTATATGGTATGCAAGTTTTATCAGGAATGGAGAGAGCTCTTTTAATTTTGGATGCCCTTCCTGGAGATTTTTGTATATCTTTTATTAAACCTGCAGCATCCCGTTTACCAGATTTGTAAAGACTTACACTGGTAGCGAAAATCAATTCCTCTTTACTTGTAGTTTTTACAAGATCAGCCACCTTCAGTTTTTTAGGTACGTCGCTTGATTCTGTGAAGGCTTTAGATGGACGTCCTCGGTATTGTGAAGGACCCGGTATATCGTCATTTTCAAGAAAAGACAAATCAATGTTTGTGTTTAACCATTCCTTGTGATTTCGTTCAAAAACTTGTGTTGTTCGTTTGCATTCGCTCCATTTTTTGGTGAATCTGCTACACAACAATTTTAAGGTTTTTTCAAGTTTTTTACACTTTTCACTTCCTTCATCATTGACTAGTCCAAGCTTCGAAAAAACGTGACTAATCACAAAAATCGTCTTTTGTGAACTTGAATTGGCATTTCGCCAAACTTCAAAACATTCTTTATAAGTAATTTGCATTTTCAAAAAAACTGTAGCTTTAAGCTTAGTGAAACGCAACTTATAAAGAAATATTAATTAAATTTCCGATATTTCCTTTGCCGTATATTGCAATTGTATAAAAAGGAAAAATGCATTTATGTGAAAGCACTTGAATATCGCCCATAAGTAATATTTGTTTAAACAAGTCCATAAAACTCTACTTTGTGGCGGTTTGTGGCACCCAAATTTTTCTCCAGACTTACCTCATTAGGTCTAGTTTCAAATTAAAAAATTAGTTTGGCGGTACTTAGCGGTCCTTTTTTCTAATCTCTTTACACATTAAGGAATTTTGACAAAAATATACTTTTATGTACTTACTCGCAAAGGGGTATTACTAAAATCATTTTCTATACAACACATCGTGTCCACTTACTCTTTAGGACTTGTTTTATCAAAAAAAAAATATAGGTTCAATAGCGCAATAAAACTTTTCATAATACATGGGGGGAAACGTGAAACCAAAATCACTCATGAACGTGCTACTTATCCATAGCATACATTTACAGCCCTGTATTTTCATAACTAACATATAAATCGAAAAATGTTGAATGCAGCTTTAAGTATCAACTATCATTGAATTATTATATGCTATAGGTTTATAAATTTTAAAAAAAAAAAAATATTTTTTATAAGCTAGATTGGTCATTTTTCCCACAGTGCATTGGTAAGACATTGTAGCATTTGCTATTTCCAGGCACGTAGCTAGGAATTTGTTTCGGGGGGGGGCGGGGCTTTTCGATTTTTTATTTTGATTATATATTTTTTTTTTTTTTGCACACTAGAGTAACAGCTTTTTTTTTTTTTTTTTTTTTTTTGTTTCCTAAATTTTTGTTAAATTTTTACACGTAATAATGGGCAAGCATGTATTAATAATAGAAATCGCTTTCTCAGGTCATTTTGCAACAAAAACCTCCCGCATAATGGATATGCATCGTTATTGTCTAATTACGTTAAATTTTTAGCTAAATATTAATTTTTAGTTTAATTAAATAAAAAAAGGATTATGCGGAAAACTTTTTGAAAACCGCAAAAAATAAAATTGCCTTACTTTATATTTTTATGTGCTAATATACGTCTAGGGTAGCTAATACTTGATAAACGTAAAAAAAGTAAAAAAGTTTCAACTTCTAATAACCCGATTAAAATTAATATGATGCTTTATATAATCATACGAAATTTAATATGAGTCTTAATACAGGTTTATCCGAGAAATGGGCATAATAATTAAATAACATCCGAATAATGACGCGATACAATTTAATACGATTTTATATAGCGGTATGAATTTATATCTGAACTGATACTGATATATACAAAATAAAAAATAGTTGTATCCGGTTTTTGATTTTAAAACGTCATGAAAATCTGAAATATCTATTAATCCTTTTAGACTTCAGACACTTGCAAAAGGTTTACAACTTTGTAATTTGTAACAAATTCCATAGCATTTGGATATTTTATTATATTCAAAAATAAAAAATAATATAATGAAAATGAAGATTTTGTGGAATTTATTAACTTACACCATAGAATAACAAACACGGAAAAAACGTTGAAACTAAATTTAGAGTTTTAGATTGAAAAAAATCTTACACTAAATTACGAACTCATAATGGTACAAATAAAACAAATTCTTTTTTTAGGGTTAAGAACCAGAAAAAAATCAATTCAAAAGACAAAAATTTTGGTAAATTTTGTGTATAAAATTATACACAAAATTATGCAATTAATTGTACTATTGTATTGATGTAATACATATTTACATCCAAAATATAATTGACAAAGTTTCTAGTGTGACTCTGCATGAGGTAATATACAATTTTATCTAAAATAAAATTGTGTTTTTTAAAATATGATATAATATCAAAATATATATTATTTTGCAATGTCTAGATATATAAATATAACGTAATTATTAATTGGATTAGTTTTAGCGTATTCTAAATGCAATATATAATTATACGTAACTATATAAATTTTTTCTACGAAATTAATTTTATATATGAATTTATATAATTATGTCCGGCTAAATGCACTGGCAGACAAAACCTTATAAGTGTATATAAAATAATGTATTATTTTATGCAAACGTTTTAACTCGGGAAATTAAAGATTTGTAACCGTCCAAAAAACAAATTAAAAGCAAATATCCTATACAATTTGCCTGACACTCATAAGGAAGCTTTTCCGATGGCTTCCCTTTGAAATTAATGAAATTCGGATAGTTGATAAAGCAGCAAAAATATATGAAAAACGTATCTATTTTTAAAATTTGTGGTGAAATCTAACACATCTTTGTATGAAAATATGTTTAAAATTTAGGAAATTTAGACTTATTTAAAAACAGCGTTAAAATGCTCGAGAAAACATACATTTTGAAAACCATTTTGACACTATGTCGTGGACCCCGGCTGCCACTTATTTGAATTATTTTAACAAATTATTCACTATTTTTTCCCCTTTTTCATATATCCGACTTCATGTCTTGTATTAAAAAAATCGCAAATTTTACAAGCGATATTACAAGTGATTATAGTCTGAAAGAAATAATAATAAAGAAAAAATATAAAATTGGAAAATTTAAAAATATAAAAATATACCTGGCATCGCCTAGGTCTTATTTAAACTGAATTATGTATTTCCAATTCACTTTGATTTATATTTTGGACAATCTCAAACGCTTATCAAATTGTCTTTAATAAATTTTTTAAATAAAAGCCCTTTAAAATGTCTAAAAAAAAAACTACATCGTTATAACACAAAGACTGGTTTAGCTGCTTGATTTTAAAATGTCGCATTTCAAGGAGCGCCGATAGAAATTTGTTTACATTTGGTCTAAAAAACTATTGAGAAAATTTGAGTCACATTGGACCACGTTAACAAATTATGCATATCGATCAAAGTTTGGGGCTTAAATTTGTTTCGGAAAATTAAAAAAATATGGTCTCTGTGTGTGGAACACGAGTCGCTTTAATGGACTTAGAGATATCGCAATATATATCGTAAAAAAATACTAAAAGCTATGTTACCAGATGCGTGCGTAGCAAACCAAATTTAAATAAAAATAATGCACTGTAATTAAAGTAACGACTTTTACGGCACAAGTAAACTTAATTTTGAGTCTTAGTGGTATCTCCATTTTAAAAGATTATGTCAAAATACACAGAAAAAATCATTGTCAAAAAAATTTCAATTAAACTTTTGTTCGATTTCAAACTTACTTTCAATTAACTGTTTAATTGAAAATGAATTTGGTATAAAAAAAATTTCAGTTTTATAACGTATAACAACAACATTGAAAATGCAAAAATTTTAAAAAGTCGCCAAAATTAAAAATATCGTTTAAAGTTGAAAATTCGCGTTTCTTTAATTTTGGTGATTTTTTTTAAATTTTTTTCGAATTTTGGTGTTTATTTTGGAAGTTTTTTAAATTTCTGCAATTTTGAGGATTGTTTTTTAAATTTTGGCGATTTTTTTTACAATTTTGGTGGTTTTTTTAAAATTTTGTAATTTTTCCCAATAGTAAACAATATTCAATTAAATTTTTAATAGATGTGAATAAAACTATATGTAATTGAAAATAATATTAATTAAATAGATACAAATTATTTTAGTTGTTACTACAATTGCATCAACACGACCGAATTCAGTTAAACTTTTGCTGAATCAACAAATATTTTAATTAAAACTCAATTTTAGTTTTTTCTGTGTAGACATGTTTAATTTTTAGTTTGCATTGTCTCAAAGAATTTTTTGATTATATTTTAAGTCAAAGACTTTGAAATCTCTTATGAAATGATTTTATTTATTGCTTTTTGTCGAAAATCAACTCTAACAATGATAGCCGCCCATTTGCAGGCGATGTTTTCTAACGAAATTTTAAGATTTGAATCATATAAAACTATTTCCTATTTGATCCAAGTCAAAAATAAATATTTTCATATTAAATTTATCAATAACATTGTTACTTTCTAACGAATTGTATTAAGTTTTTAAATTTGTGAAATCATTTCGGGGGGGGGGGGCTCTAGCCCCCAAGCCCACCCCCCTAGCTACGTGCCTGGCTATTTCCACTTGAGTTTGAAACAACCCCAGAGTTAACGAGGGACTACAAGTCTGTATTTACCCTGGACATTAAGTTTAGACAAATGAAAAATATGCACACAGAGAAATAAAGTGCCAACCGAATTGAAAAGTGTATTTTAATGTTAACAACTTATTAATTCAGTTAGTACAACGATATTTACATTAGACTTCTAAATATTTTGGGTGTTGTAACTAAAATTCAGTTGAATTAACCGAATTTCGTTGTGAAAACTAATGTTTAGTTGTACCAACGGACTGAATTTCGTAAAAACCGAATTTGAGTCTTAGTGACCGAATTTCAGTTGGCAAATAGCTGAATTTTTTTCTGTGTGTGGTTACAACTGTACGACCTAAAGCAAAAAATTTTACTTTTTAAAATTAAACTTTCTATTGCCAAAAAACAAATACTTAAATCAACTTTTGAACTCCTCCAATTGAATTATTACATTGTTAAAAAAATAACACAGTGAATAATCTTTAATCTTTCCTTTTGGCAGATTCAATTCTCAACTTTTTAATAATTTCCACTTCAAATTATTAGAACATTTTATACGATACCACTAACATTATATTAACTTACAAAACTTCTTCTTAATGCCATATAAAAATTACTACGGCTCATTTAAAACACACATAAAGGAAACCACAAAATGTTATTTGCTGAAATCTATACTACTTAGAATCAAAAAAAATAAATAAAAAAAATAAATAAGAAAAAAAAAACATATCCGTAAAAACTTTTACATTTTAAAATAATTGTCAAAGAGCAGTCAAGACATCCACATACTTAATGTGAAACTTTTTAATATAATATCGATGCATGTTTAATGAAGTAAGCAAAAAACAATAAAACGAAATAAAAGGAAATGAACACCAACATAAAACGAACTAAAATGCAAAGAAAATGTAAAGGAAGTTTATATTGGTTTAACAATAAAATGAAAAGATTAATATATATTTGGTGACAAAGGGATACACAAAAAGAAACCACATTCAATATTAAAGATTTTCACAAAAGAACAGGAATGGTGGATTTTTTGTGATTTAATATATGGTGCTTTACAATCCAACCGCCCCGATCATGGAAAAAGTATAAAGTTGGTCATTCTAGTTCATAGTTCATTTGGTGCATTTGTATTTATTGAACTAGATCGCTGTTTTAGGTCATAAGTTTGTTCGACATTTTTTTTTTTTGTTTTAATTATTTATATTGTTATATTAAGCATATCTGCTTAATATGAGAGAAAATCCTAAATTAACTGTTAAAAATTATCTAGTTCAATGTTAACCGTTCATTTGGGATTTTCGCTTATACTGTGCATATTTGTTATTTTTGCTGGTTGATCAATATAACAATATAAATAATTGAAAAAAAAATTGTCGAACAAACTTATGAGCAAAAAGGACGAACTAGTTCAATAAATGCAAATGAACGAAATTAACTATGAACTATAATGCATATTCAAATGTTTAAGTGGTACAAATAGGCTAAGAAACATTTTTTGGTGTTTGCTTGTTGATCAAATTACCAATATAAATAATTGAAAAAAAAAAAATTGTCGAACACACTTATGAGCTAAAAGAACAAACTAGTTCTATAAATGCAAATGAACGAAATTAACTATGAACTAGATTGCCCAACTCTAATAAAATATTTGTTGTCCTACATGATAAGAATAAAAAAAAAGATTGATTTTTTAAATAAGTTAAGTAGACCTGGAGGTAATTTTTAGTAAGGGAATGTTCCCTAGTATGGCTTGCTAGCTAAAGTGGGTCTTTCTCTTTTATCCTGTTGCTTCAGGAATATGTCGAAACAGTCAAGTTTAATTTCCGCCATTTCTGTATTAGAAAATTTCCTAGTGTTGCTACATATGTTTATAGTGTCGCTGCAAAAGCACATTAAGTACAATGTTTCATTAACATAAATTGAGAATAGAAAACCGGTTTTAATAATTTTCTAAATTGGATTAGTGCAAACGTGAGAATTTTATTCATAATTTTTATGGAACATAATTTTTATGGATTGCAGTTTATTTAAAAAGTTTTCAGTAAACTCTGTTTTTTTAAGGAATATACATTTAAACTACAAAGAAATATATTTTTTAACTTATTATACCATTTATTAAAAAAAAGAGCAAACAACACATAAATACTGTTTTCGCGTACCATTTATTATTTTAATTTAAAATTTTCTTTTTAAAATAAAAATCTTTATTTTGAAACAAAAAGTTAATGATAGAACAAAAACAAAAAAAAAAAAAAACAAATAGTTGTTTTTAATAATTTGGGAGTTAATTGTTGACAGGTACGAATTTGGGAGATATTTAAAAATGTTATTATATTTTTGATGCCCGACTAAAAAAGTTTATATATAGCTTACAAATACAGCACACAAAAGAAATACAAAATTAGGAGTTCCGATAAGTATTTTATCAAAATAATTTAATTATACAATTGAGATGTTTTACTTTTTTTATTTTGTTTTCATGAAGATCGACTTAAAGCTTTTTTTGCAAAAGGCAGTCCATGCCTTGAAAATATATACATAAAAATGATATTACTTTTTGCCGGCATTAATAAACGAAAGAGGTTTGTTCGATTTTATTTATTTTATGTTTGCGAAGTAGATAATTTTGAATGATTGTTATTAAGTTGAATAAAGATCCGAAAGAAAGAAAAGAGTGACTGATAAATCCGACCTCTAACACCAAAAGCTGATGAATTCAGTTTAATTCGATCTTGCAAAAAACGTAATTTTTGTGCTTAAAAATAGCTCTTTCTTAACATTTTAAGCTTTGAAATAGCTTTTTCAGATAATCTTTGCCTTAAATGATTGTTTTCTCAAATTGTTTTCCTTTTAAAAAGTGTATTGTTTAAATGTTTTCAGATTTGCATTTTACAATCTTTTTTGCCATAAACACAACTGATATTGCAATTTTTTGTCTTCTCTGATCATAATGTCTGTAATTAATTAAGGTTATAAATACCCTGATTATTAAAAATATTATTTTAAAAAAATATAAAAATGTGATGTTTGGCATTGGTTGCCGTGGTTAATGTTTAATAATCCAATAACAATATTTTTTTTTATCAGAAAAGTTTTGCTCATATCGTAGCGCCACGTAAAAAAGTTATATCCCTACTAAAATAGTATAACATTTAAATTACAACGGCAACTGCTAAATGGCTATATATTTTATAAAAAAAAAAATTTTGTGCGAGATGTTGGTTAGTTCGGTTAAAGATCATGAATATTTTTCCATATTAACAGAAAAATTATAATTTTATTTGTGATAATTTACTTTAGTTAACAGAAAAAACACTTAGAAAAATAGTTATTTGACACCTGCATGAATGGAGTTAACTTTCTAACCCGCAACGGCCTTCATCAACATTCTTCGTGCCTTAAAGTGTTAAATGGTAAACATCATCTATTTAACTCAACTAGTTAAGTTAAAAACGTAACGTGACTTAGTTTGTTGAGTATGACGAAATTTACTGCGAACTTATTTTCTATAAAGCTATGTTTTAGTTCTGTTAATTATTACCACAGTTGCCAGTTCAACTAATTAAGTTGAAAATTTGACTGGCAGTTATTTTCAAATGTCATCATATTTTATCCTTCACTTTGTAAGTGAAAGAATAGCAAGCATTGAAAATTTTTTAAAAATGCGTACAATTAATTTTTTTTTATAAGATCTTAAATGAAATGGAATAAGTTTTTATATACTCGATTAACTCGATTAATCGAACGAAATTGTTTGAGTTATTTGTTGTTCCAAATTGGCCATTTTAATTTACTCAAAAAATTGTTCGACTAAAATTCATTGATTAATCGAGTAACGGTCAACCGAGTGAATACCCTAATATGTGGACATATGTACATTATACTTACATCTCATACTTATTTTTACGAAAAATTCTAATATGGCACTATATATAATCACATATATCTTATATTATATGTAAGTTGATCTTTTTTATCTCGTCATATATAATTGATACAGATATATATCAGATCATATATACGTAAATGTATATTTAGAAAACTAAAAAAAAATCTATTGTTTTTATATTATAATTTAAAACGCTTGTAGTTAAAAAAAAATAATTATTTAATTTTTGAAAAAGTATTTTTTTTTATAACACAGTATAGACTATAAATTATTAATTCATATTTTGTAGAGAGCCAACGGATTGCGATCTTCTACTTGGCGAATTTTATTATTGACACCTTCAATCATGCTTTGGAAGACATTCATGAACACTTTTTTAAACTACTTTTATTTTTTTTTTTTCAGTTCTTCATTGCATTTGTTTTCCCAACCATTTACATACGCATTTCGTCATAAAAGACCACAAAAGTTCTCAATATTACTCGGTTTGGGGACGTTTGCGGATTTGCGTATTTCGGTACAAAAGGCATGTGTTTAGCAGTTATATTAGTTTTTTGTTTTTATATACATCGAGATGATTTTTATGTTATTTTCAATTTACAACGAGCTTTCAACCTCCGTATATTTACAAAAATAAAGCAAATCAAACATATTAGCTAGGTTGATACTAGTATTTCGATCTGGCTAGAGATCTCATCAGAACCCGAAGTTTTAGAAATGTTAGAGCATCCATAATATTCAGAGATTATTCATCGAGATTATTTTTATGTTATTTTCAATTTATAACGAGCTTTCAACCTCCGTATATTTACAAGCTTTAGCTTTAAGCCATTCGAACGTCTTTTTGGCATAATGACAGCTTGGTAAATCAGGCCAGAATAATTTGCCGTCTTAAGGGTGTATATTTCTAATAAATCTTCTCAGTTTTACTAAACAGTTATTAAAGTAAACCTCCGCGTTTACAGACAATGCTTTTGAATCCTGCATGTAAAGTTGTGATATACGTTTTGCCGAAATGGCTGCCACACATTAATAGGTTTGGTTCAAACTTCGCTTTGGCCGAACCTTGTAGGAATTTTTCTTCAAGTCATTAGAAAAAAAATCCATAATTAATAGTTTCGTTGTTTTTTTTTTTTTTTTTAAGAGAAGCAACACTCAGAAAATTCTTCCTGTTAAATACTGTGTTGCTTTCTTTGGAAAAGGAATAGTGGAGAGATGAAAGGTGGTGAAATATGAAGGGCTTCAAACATGCTAACACTGTAATTGCGCGAGATGATAAGTCTTAGAACAGTTGTTGCTCGCCACCTGATGTAGAGTTGGCGATTTTATTGAAGGTTTTTGTTTCATAGCCCTGATTCATTATATTACTTCGGTGGGGTTAAGTGCTATGGGAACACCGAAGGTGGGCGCACCGATACATATAAGTGATAGAAAACTTATATATATTATTTTTCTAAACTGATGTTGTCGCCACCGGGAATCGAACCGAAGACCATCTGTGTAACAGTCCAACGCGCTATCCATTACACCACAACGCACCACAAATTAATAATATTTTTAATCATCCAAAATTTTATGAACATTTCCTTTTTTCATGACGTTTTCTTCCCAGTTGCCTGCATTTTGTTTGTATTTCTGTCTTATTTTTTTACTATGCTTGGAGTAAGTTTTTGCAAATTTTTTCCTTGGAAACACGAAATTTTCTGGCCGACTTACGCCCCAATTTTATTAACCGCCGATTTTTTCAATTTAAATAGCTTAGATGGGTTACGTTTTTTTTGGACATCTCTTCTTTTCTATTCCGGTTCATGCCACTCCATTTTCAAACTGTTCGAATGTTTAATATATTGCGCTAAGTGGTACTTGTTCCGTAAGAAAATGATGTAACACCACTTTCATTTTGAATTTTTTTGAGTTTTGAATATTTACAATAATGCTTGTAATATAAGATTTTATTGACATGCTTTTTTAAAAACAATCTTGCCTACTTAATAGTAATTTATATTTGAGTTTCATCAAATTACTTAGTTGGCATATGTTAGGACCAAAATCCAATACCAACATCTTCGAAAGATTCTAATCAAAAACGATCAGGTTAATTACAAATGTACCCTGGTTTAAAGCTAACAAACATATAGGTCTTTATCTAAAGATGCCAATGGAGAGACAAGAAATTCAAAAGTATGGTGAAAAATATCGCAAGAGGCTAATTGATCACACTAATAATGAGTTTATATAGCTTCTTGATGACAGCAATGAAGCAATGAAAGCAATAAAAGCAATGAAATGATGAAACAAGCTTATTCGGTATTTGTAAATATTAAAAATTTTACATATTTAACCTCTTAGATATTATTATTTTTTCTTATTATTTTTGCAATTATTTATTTAAAATTCATTAATATGTATTATTAAAAATTCATTAGATCACCGATAGTTTATTGTATAAAGTTGTAATCAGATAACACCCGTTAAAATAAAATTATGTTAACAAATTTGCTTATTGTCCTTGGACAGATTATAAATAAAGTACAATTGAAAAAAAAAAAATATATAAAAAAAATTGAGTTAGTACTAAAAAGGCTTTCAAAAATTGATTTTTATTGGTTGATGTGTATGAACGAATAATTTTATATTAAATTTCGCTATAGGTCTACAAACAAAAATAAAAGAAACACTTAGTAAATATATAATTTCATTTATCTTCACTTCACATTACTTTTCGCTCTTAGCAATTCGACACCATTATCAAAAAATGTCCAACACAAATCTGTTATAAGATATACAGAAAAAACTAAAAAAGAGTTTCAATTAAAAAATTTATCGAATTGATTAATATTTTAATTGATTTTGCACCTATCACGGCAATGATAATATCAATTAAAACTTTAATTGAAAACTAAAAAGAAAAAACACTATAAATAACTGTCAACAAAAAAAAAATGTGATACTCATAAAAAAGAGGGTGATATATACGTGTGTATGTGTTTTTGGTACTGCTGTTGGTGTTTGTGTGTGTTCTTGTTTGTAAACTTCAAATGCATTTGGTACTTTATACTGAAACTTTTCTATTTATGAAAAAATAAAAAAATTCAGAATTATGTCTAAAATTAAATAAGTATTTATATATTTAAAAGTCTATTAAAATATTAATTGATTTAATTATTCATTTGTCTAGAAACAAATTTAATTCAAATCAAATCTTTACTTAGATATTTTAAGTTGATATATTTTTTGTGTGTATTAAGACATGTCTGATGAAAACGTTCGCCATGTTCATTTTATTATTTTGGCAAACATATTTAGCATCTAGTCTCGTCGTGCTCACACAGCTTTAGCCAACGCATCGGGAAGCCAAAATTCATTGGGTTTCTTTCACCGTAACCAATAATTTCACAAAATTATTGTCGTGTTAAGAATATCAATTAAAACTTGAATGACCTTTAGACCACAGCATCAAACCGTTGTAGCAATATCGCCAGATACGATTTGGCACATATGGCATATACTGGAAAACATACAGTTAAAAATACCTTTTACGAGGGCGGATCAATAAGTCCGTCACTTTTCGAACTTCTCTCGTAGTTATAAGAAATGCAGCACTGCTCCTGTCAAGTACCACATGTTTATAGACTACTGTCAAATTTTGAGCAAGTTCCTTCATTTACTTTGTATTTAACAGCTGTTCAAAACATACAACCTCGTGGATTTTTTTTAAAAATGGAAAAAAGTGAATTTCGAGTGCTCATTAAACATTATTTTTTCGAAAAAAAAAAACGTCAATTAAACCAAGGAAAAGCTTTATAAATACTATGGGTACTCTGCACCATCGATTTCAATGGTAAAAAAGTGGTTTACTGACTTCCGTTGCGGTCGCACAAGTACAAATGATGCTGAACGTTCTGGACGGCCAATTGAGGTCAATACACCCGAAATTGTCGACAAACTCCACTATATGGTGTTGCCCGATATAGAAGTAAAAGTGCATGAGATTGTTGATGCCATAGGTATTTCATATGGCAGTGTGGTTTTGATTTTAAATGATCAGTTGGGTCTAAGAAAGCTGTTTGCAAGATGAGTGCCGCCATTGCTCTCAATTGACAATAAACGTAATCGTGTGACAACTTCAAAGGATTGTTTGGAGTTGTTTAACCGCAAATCGAATGAGTTTTTGTGGCGTTTTGTAACTGTGGATGAAACATGGATCCATTACAACACTCCGAAAACCAAGCAGCAGTCTAAACAATGCGTTTCCGGCTCCGAAGAAGGCTAAGGTAAGTTTGTCAGCCAATAAGGTGATGGCAACAGCTTTTTGGCATGCACGCGGGATAATCCACATCAATTACCTTCAAAAGGGAAAAACAATAAACGGTGAATATTATGCCAACTTATTGGACCGATTTAACGAGGATTTAAAAAAAACGACCCCATATCATCAAGATAATGCAGTGGTGCACACGTGTGCAGTCTCAATGGCAAAATTCCATGAATTGGGCTACGAATTGGTACCTCATCTGACATATTCTCCGGATTTAGCCCGCAGTGACTATTTCCAAACATAAAGAAATGGCTCGGCAGAAAAAGATTTAGCTCCAACTACGAAATTATTGATCAAACAAATGCCTATTTTATGGACCTCGAAAATCGTATTTTTTGGAAGGCATACAAAAGTTGGAGAAACGTTGGACTAAGTGTATTGAGCTAAAAAGAGATTATGTTGAAATTTTTTTTTCAAAAAAAACGGACTCAAAAAGTCACGGACTTATTTATCCGCCCTTGTATATATATACTCCATTTCACTATTGAAAAATTAAGCCTTGTCGCAGACAAAGAAAAGACAGCCAAGTTTTTCCAAACAGTTAGGCATTTTTATTCTTAGAAATTCCCTTAAAATAATTAAAAAATTAAATAACGAAACAGATTAAATTTCCCTATGGCAATTTTGAGTGGCAAAAAGATAATGATAAAAAGAATAAAGAAGAACATAAGCAACAAAACTGAAGTCATAGTGACATAGATACAAATGTAGTCGGCAGGTGAGTGTCAAAATCTTCTCGTCAGAGATGGGATGTCCTAGATATGTGAACAATAACTAAATTAACACCTAAATGGGAAATCTTGAATTTTAATGGGTTTTTCCTGTTTGTGTTAAGTTTTGGAGTTTGGTGTGTTCTGACATATATAGTTAACTGTTATGCCCAACACTGCTGTATAACATTTAAGCCCCACCCTCAACTTTTAGGGCTGTTTTTTTACGATTTGTTAGAATAGAGCCAACTCCTCCACATAACGGTAATTATGTGGGGGATTTAGAGGCTGAATATGTTCCACAAAAATATTTGCCTTAATATTTTCTACAAAAGTTGCTGAATATACCCTACATCTCAGTTGTAAAGACCACATAGTTTCATATACCGATATTCTGCACGAACAGACGCAATGGGGGAAACTTTAGAAAGTATTATTTTTAATCACATTAGCATTATAATGAATCTTTGTGTCCAAATATTTACGATATTGCATATTTCAAAATAGAGAGGGCCTGTAGAGAGTTATTGGACATTGGTAAAAAGAGTGTCGAGGAGTACAAAATAAGTCGCCGACAACGTCAAATTTGGAGTACCACCGTCTGGCCCGTTTAAGGCCCGAATGTTGATATTCCAGATAAAGTTGAAACTTTCATACAAATCTTTCTTACAATCTTAATTGTTAATTAAATATAAATTTTTCTATAGTATTCCTTTAGATGAAATGAATTTTATTATTAAATATGAGATTTAGAAAAAATGATATTGCTATTTATTCGCACACTAGTTGTTTCGTGAGCAAGAATTATGTAAACATTTTTTTTTTTTTTTTAAATCCTCTAAAAAAATTTATTGAGCTGAAAATTTGTCAATATTTAACCACACCTACTTTTTTCACTGTTTTTAAAATTTATATCTCATGGGTAAACCAAATATTGTTAGTTTGTCATTGCAACGATTTACCTTTTTCCCTAAACAGTTTGTTTGGAAAGGAATATATGGATGATAGTAAAAGTGTTTTTAGATTCAGTTTGTGTTTCCAACAGATTTAAAACTGTTTTCTTCAATAAGTCACTTTTTCAAAAAGTTTGTTCGCAATGGAAACAGCTCTATTGTAACAATTTTTTTTTTTTTTTCTAACGGAATGGTGGACTTTGAGCCACTAATATAAGTATATATGGTGAAAGAAATTCGATAAATACAACTGAATTTCGATTGAAACTATACTTTCCATAATTCCTGTAGTTTGATACGTTAACCTGTTTTAACGATAATCGGATTGTTTAAAAGTGTAAACAACAAAATTAACGATTTTTTTTTTCATTAACATTTTTAAACGATATTCGCTATTGTTAAAGTCAGCTGTTGTTGTCATCTAAACGACATACATTTTATTCAATCAAGAAAAAGTTGAATTTTTAAATAGAAAAATTGAGTTGTCGAACATCGTTAAGGTGTACTTAGTGAATCACTCAATCATTAGTGCAAACAACAAAAAATGTCGATATATTTTGCGATTGTCGGATCGTTAAAAATTACTGAATCGCGCTACAGGAATATATGTTATGGCGACAAACAAATAATTCGGTTTTTGCAACTAAACTATTCAAGTTGCAAACAAGTTCGGAAGTCACTTTGAAACAGTTTTTTTGTATCTTAATAAATTTAAGTCTTTCCTACATATGATAAAATACCCTTTGAAATTATATTTTCTGTAAACCCAATATACTTACACTGTGGAGCAAAAGTATGGAGCAAATATGTTAAAAATAAAAAACTCATGATGTATTTATTCTCCAAATCTTTTTGGGAAAATGATTCTCAGATATGATAATTTGTCATCTTCAGAATCATAGAAGTCCAGACTCTTGGGGCCTATATATCTCCCACAATCTCAATTTGTATAGGAGCATGCTAACTTTTGCACCAAGGCACCCGTGATTTGAAAACTGTACTTTTATTATAGAACTAAGAACTTTTTTCTATTTAATAATTACATGCGTCACTATGGTTAATTTTCAGTAAGGAAATTAATTGAATAATGCATTTCATCTGAATTAGAAAAATTATTTAAAATTATTTCCTTAAAATGCGATTTTAGACCAAAATTTGCCAAAATTTTATTTACATAAAAGCGAAATGTATGGTAATTACACTCTTAGAATTTTATGTAGGTAAAGACCACTGCAAATGTAGTTAAAAACAAATGAAATTTCACTTAAAGAAAGGACGACTTACATTTCAGTAAATTCAACTAACATTGTCATTTGGTTTTTAATGTTCAAAAAATGACTAAAAATTGTAGTAAAAATGAACCACATGTTAGTAAAAAATCAACAAACATTTATGTTTTTTAAATAACAAGAAACAATTGTATAGAATAAACGTAAAATCGTAAAACAGTCATTTGATGTGATTTGTTTTTTTAAATGAACTACAAAGTTAGTAAAAAAATTAATTTGTTCTACAAATGACTGACATTTACACTAAAAATAAAGAAACTGTATTACAACCCAAACCGAAGTTCCCTGAGTATACTAATTAAATCCATTAAATATGCATATATACCCAAATACGCAAAAAGATGCATTTATAACAAATCGATGCCATTTTGTTGCAAATTCTTTGATTCGGAAAAAGAGTTGGTCAAATCAATTTTGGGATACTGACTACAAACATGCATTTGAATAAAACTCCTTGCGCTACTGATAACTTGAAGGATTTTACCATGTCGCTTTGACGACCACAGGCTAGTATGCTTGCTCAAGTGTTTTTGGCACATATTATTGTAAAGGTAAAATATAGATTAAGTATGCCAAAAGGTAGTTTGCATAGGATGTTAGGGGCAATAAAAATTCAACCAGAAGTTCCCTGAGTATACTATTTTATTATAAATTTAAACAAAACTATTCAAAACATAACAGTTTTTCGGTCAAATATTTAAACTTTATATTAAATAGTACATGTAATTATCTTTTGGGGAGACTTTCAGCCTTTGTCTATAAACTTTAAGAA
Organism: Delia radicum; assembly: GCA_021234595.1. Classification (NCBI taxonomy): domain Eukaryota; kingdom Metazoa; phylum Arthropoda; class Insecta; order Diptera; family Anthomyiidae; genus Delia; species Delia radicum. The sequence goes on from CM037851.1 coordinate 210,431,098, forward strand.
AAATCAGCGATAAGCAAAACAACAAAAAAAAAATTATAAACACATATTTTTTAGATTATTTGTTCGGACAATATCCTAATAAAGAACTAATAAAGAAATATAGAGTATGACCTCGAACTTGAATAACTTTCATTTTAATTGCACAATTAAAGGTCGAAAAACATAATTTTTATTTTTAATTTTAATTTTTAATAAAAATTCTATCAAACTTGTTAAAAAGACTAAGTACGGTCTTGTTTACTCCCCATTTACATCTTGTTTTTAAACAAAACAAATCAAAACAAGTGTAAATATAAAAAGGAGAATAAAAAAAGCGTGTATTGTATATCTGCCAAAGGTAGAGCTTGCACATAACGAACAAAGTTTCAATTTATTCTTGATCAATTTTGATAGTCTTTAACTTTGAGCTCATATAGTAGTTCTCATTTAGTGGGAAAACTAGGTTATATGAATGTTTGATGTTTTGCGTGGGATTGTCACTTCTTTAAAAATGGGTTCTGATGATGGGTACCTAGAAAATTCCCGATATAGATCTATCAACACATTCCTGAAAGTGGTCAATTAATAAATTTGAAAATAAAAACTCTATAGATTATTTGTTAGGATAATATCCTAATAAAGAAGTATAGAGTATGTCCTCGAACTTGAATAATTTTCATTTACACTGCACAATTAAAGGTCAAAAAAACATAATTTTTATTTTTAATCAATATTATATCAAAATTAACAATTATTAATAAATACTACAACACATTTCCCTCTTGTTTCAAGAAATTTTGGACATTTTTTTCTAAAAACGCATATTAGGGATATAGTTTCTAAGTATTATAGGTTAGGTCAAAAAGATGATTCAGATAAGGGAAATGCTTTCCTTATCCGACTCAATTCCCTGAGGACTTACACCTAAGCCAGAATGTTGGCTTGTTGCGTGCTCTAAACAATCGGTCCTATGTCACATTCCTACCCCAGGAACTCCGTCGCACTGACGAAATTCCTAAGATCCCCCAATGTGGATATTAGGTCACTGAATAGTATTCCGACCCGGATCCCGGCAAATGCCGGGCATTCACAGAGATAGTGTTCCAAGGTCTCCTCGCCCTCCCCACAGGCCCTACACACTCTCAAGGCCGCTCTACCAATACGGTGGAGATGGGCCCTTAGTCTCGAGTGTCCTATGAGGATTTCCATCAAAAGACTCATTTCCTGTCTACTGAGATTCAGAATATCCCTCGTGTTGTCCCTGCCCGGGTTGCCATAGAGAATACCCGTGGTCCTGCCAACACCCACATTCTCTCAGATGGTCCTATGCATGGTGTCAGCCCAGTCCACCAGCTCCGCCTTGAGAGCTCGAAAAGGTTTAGCGTTCCCCAAAGTGACTAACTCCAGGGAAGATCCTCCCCTAGCCAAATCATTAGCCATTTCGTTCCCCGCTGTACCACAGTGTCGCCCCACCCATATAATCTCAATGAGTCCCCGTGCAGAGAAATCGTTAATTTCCCCTTTACACCTGAGTATCGTCATTGATCCCACAGAGTCAGTATATAGAGCCCGGATATCCGCTTGGCTATCCGTGAAAATCACAATATCACCGGTCAAGCCCATGATATTCACCTGCTTAATTGCGGTGACTTCCGCCTGTAGTACGGTATTATGGTCAGGAAGACGGAAGCATTTGCGTACATTGACGTCAGAGTCACAGAAGCCCAGACCCGTTTTCCCATCCAGTTTCGATCCATCCGTGTAAAAGTGGATCCCCGGGTGGTTCCCCAAGAAGGTCCCATTTAACCATGGTTCCCCGTCGGGGATTAACGTGTCACAGAGCGTCGTGACCGACCTCTCTGAAAGCCTGTCGCGGTCCCATTCCGGGACAATACCCTGGCAACTGGTAAAAGTATTATACTGGTCAGTTATAATATAAAATTTAATTTTTATGTTGGCTGCAAATGTTCTTAGTTGCCCTATATATTTATTAAATAATAAGAAATTCAATAAGTTTGTAATAAAAGTACAGTTCTTAGGTTTTCTTGGTCTTGGTGCAAAAGTGAGCCAATGACCTCATTTTAAACAATTTGTGATTGTCGGTTTTTAGATTCGTTTTTCCAAAAAGATTTGGAGAATAAATAAATCTTTAGTTATAATTTTGAAACATTGGCTCTACACTTTTGCTCTACAGTATACATATCAAATTAAATATTATAAAGTTTATGAAAAGAAATATCCTTTATCAAACAAGAAACTTTAAATTGAGTATAAATTTAGCTTTTTTAAACTTACAAAATGAAATTATATGATAAATAGCATGAGGTATAAAGAAAAAAAAAATATGCTGCTATTGTTACTGTTCCCTTTAGGTAAAATGTGAGTAGGGTTACGTTAAGATTTCCTTAATCAATATCTCATACATATTGGTTGTAAACACAAAGTTCGATCATGACAACTAATGTTGATACCAATAATGATGATGCCAATAATGTTTATGACAGTTACAAAAGAAATACAATAAAATAAACTTTTAAAAACTTTAGTTTTTATTATATTTTTCTAGCCAACGTCGAATGGAAACCTTAACTCTAACAACTCTATTAATATTAACCTGAAAATCATTTTTAGAGCATCATAAAGTCGTTCTATACTAATGATACTATATTTTCCTTTCTTTTTTTTATTTATGATTATTATTTTTTTATGTAAGAATCCTTGATATAATTTTTATATTTATTTTTATTAGCTAATAATATTGGAATTATGAGTTTTAAAAAATCCTAATAATAAAAAGATGATGAAAAAGTTTTATTTTTTAGAATTTTTTTTTTGTTGGTTATGAACAAAAGTTAATTTTTCTTTTGTTATTGTTTTAATGGTTTACATTAATGTCCATAAAAAAAAAGTTAAACAAAATGGATTTTCTAAATTATAAATATAAGAGGGAAAAACATTATTTAACATATAAATCATCAGTTGTTTATTAAAGGTCAAATTCTTGAAGGGTAGTGATTTTCTTCAAAAATATACAGTGGGATGATACACAAATTTGTTAAATTTCATCTTAAATATAAAAGGATTCCGATACTTTATTACCGGCCGTTTTAAATGCTGAAATAAATTTAATACCAAGATTTTGTCGCAAGATTTTGTCCAAGAACATACATTTGAACCTACATTTTTACAAAGTAGTAGCCGAAAATTCTAAAATTTACCATGCATCAAGGAATACAAATCGGAAATTGTATGTTTTTATCCAAAAGGGTATAAGTTGGCAGTTAAAGGGTAGAGTTTTGTCAATCCCCGATAGAATCTCCGAAAAACCCATATTATCGGATATCTTTACCAAAGGTGGAATCTACAAAGCAAATTTTAAATTTCATAATTTAGTTGTTTTTGCAGTCAGCTAAGGGGAACGCTTTTGCCTATTTGAACTCCCGTTTTACGCTGTTCCTGGCGAAATTTTCAAAGTAGACCATATCCTTGAGTCAGCCCATATATACGTGCTGGGCCATATCCAGGGGGTATGAGTGTAATATATGCCACCCCCCAAAACGGTTGAAAACATATAAAATATAATACTACATAAAATAACTTTAAAATAACACTGTTTGTAATTTTAAATCATGGGTTAATTGAAAAGGTTTGTGAATTAAAAATTTTGTTGGTTGCCTAAAAAAGGACATTTTCTTAAATACGAGGGCGGATCAATAAGTCTGTGACTTTTCGAACTTCCCTCGTAGTTCTGTGAAATGCAACACTGCTCCCATCAAGTATCTCCTGTTAATAGACTACTATCAAATATTGAACAAGTTCCGTTTAACAACTGTTCAAAACATACAACCTCGTGGATTTTTTTAAAAATGGAAAAAAGTGAATTTCAAGTGCTCCTTAAACATTATTTTTTGTGAAAAAAAACCGTCAATCAAACCAAGGAAAAGCTTGATAAATACTATAGGGACTCTGCACAATCGATTGCAATGGTAAAAAAAGTGGTTTACAAGTACAAGTAAATACTACCGAAAATGTCAAAAAAATCCACGATATGGTGTTGGCCGATCGAAGAGTGAAAGTGCTTGAGATTTTTGATGAAATAGGCATTTCATATGGCAGTGTGGTTTCGATTTTAAATGATCACTTGGGTTTAAGAAAGCTCTTTGCAAAATGGGTGCCGCGTTTGCCCTCAATTGACCATAAACGCAATCGTCGCCAATAAGGTGATGGCAACAGTTTTTTCGGATGCACGCGGGATAATCCACATCGATTACCTTCAAAAGGGAAAAAAAATAAAATATTGGACCTATTTAACGAGGATTTAAAGAAAAAACGACCCCATATGGCCAAGAAATGCCTATTTTATAGACCTCGAAAAATCCTATTTTTTGGAAGGGATACAAAAATTGGAGAAACGTTGGACTAAGTGTATTGAGCTAAAAGAAGATTATGTGGAAAAATAATTATATTTTTTTTTTTGCAAAAAAACTGTGTTTCATTCAAAAAGTTACGGACTTATTGAGCCGCCCTCGTATATTTAAATGTCGTAATTTGATTAGAAAAATTCTATTAAAAACATCAGATGTTTAAATATTTATGATCACTATAAATGTTATAAATCTGCTTTCGAAATAGTTAAGAAAAAGTTCAAAAAGTCTAAAATATTTTTTTTTATAACTTTGGTAGAATAATTTGTAAACTCGGTTTACAACAATCAAAGTACCACATGAATTTTGAAGCATAAAAAGTAACGTTTTTTTTTCAAATTTGTATCATCAAAAGTATTGAAATTTCCTCTTGAAATGTAATAGTTTAATGTAAACCACAAGTGTAAAAGGTTAGAACAACACTTAAAAAACAACAATGTCAATGTTTTTTCAAGTCAGAAAATCTTAACAAAAATTTACACGAGCGCTCGAAAACTAAAAATAGAAACGGTCACTTTCATACCTTAAAATGAAACATTCTAAATAAAATGAAAAATTCGTTTTATTCATTTTTTTTTTAAGTTTACCATGCTTATAGCATGGTAAATTTGTCCGGTACCTATGAGTTCGTCAAAATCGTGCTACACTGTATCTTTACTTATATTCAAAAAATTGTTAACCCACAGTGGCAGGGAAAAAAAGATCAATGGAAACTAATATTAATTATGAATGAAAGAAAAGTACGTAAAGCTTTTAAAGCGGTAAAAAAAAATTAAACTTGGAAAAAAATTATTATTTCGAGTAACTTGATCCATATAGGGCTAATGTTTTCACTTTCCACTATAAAGGACTATTACGAATATTTCAGAATAACATCTTTCAGATTTTTAGTAATAGAGAGTGCAAAACTTACGAACACGTCCAACTATTTATAGTCCCAATATTATTTTTAAGAGATACTTTTGACCCCACCTTTTTAATCCTTAAAAAATAAGATTGGGAGTATAAAGAATTGCATTTGTTCTATAGTTAAGTAACCTCTACCACGTATCCAAATATAGGGACACGATATTGCATTCAATTTTTTTTTTGTTCATCAAGAATTTATTTAGTTAAAAAAAGATTTAAAAAACGAAATTTGCCCCATGTCGATGTTTGCCACTACTCGCTAAAAACTGAGCTTGAGTAGGACCGAATTTGGAATATCACATTTTCAAATGGGATAACACACACAATTAAATATATAGTTTATGTTAGTCTCTACTAGCTGATTACAAATATGTTAAGCTTTTGAAAATCGGATTAGGACAAAAGAAAATGTCAAGCACTAAAAATTTGTTATGCAAAAAGCTTCCTAGTTTGGGTGGTCATATTGCCGCCCCGAAGTGACTGGAAGGGTCAAAATAAAAACACGATATTATGTCACTTATGGCTGTACCAAATTTTATTGCTATCGGACCAACAAGTAATATTTGCCCGAATTATTTCTAAAAAGTTTGTGTTATATCCCACTGTGCGCCATTGGATGTACTTTTTGCAAATATATATACAACTTTTGTCGTTGGTGCCCCAATAATTATATGCGATATACCGACAAATTTATGAATATGTTATATATGGTTGTATTTATGGACCAAGTTAGCCAATATTTGGAATGTAGCAAGATTACAAAAATCTAACCCGGTAGGTGGCATTTGAATCGAGATATTTACGAATGTGAGTTTTATAGTCCGATTTGTCCTATATTTAGAATGTACATTAAATATATGCTAAGGAAAAATTTACAAAAAATTAGATCCCGTAGGTGGAGCCGGATTTGAAATATTTATATTTACAATGTAAGTTTGCTCTAAAGCATTTCTTATTTTAGTTACAAGAATATATATTTAAAAAGCGAGGGCCACACCCTTTTATGATAATAAATAATTTTTTCACATTCACCACATCTGTACACTTAGTTTCTGGACAGTATCGGTCTAAATATACATGAATTTTACTACAGCAAATTTCTATGTAAACACTGGGCGTGGCAGTACTCCAAGTCTGCCTATTTTTTGTGGAAACATTAAAGACTTTGTGTTCTACCTTTTAGGTTAATATCCTTAAAATTATATTATTGTAGTTCTAAATAAGCCAAATGTAATACTGTGCGACGCAGTCATTTTTATACACGGTTTTGTGGCTACTAATATATAACTTAGAATTCTATACCTTAGAATTTATATAAATATTATTTTGAATATTTTATAATTGGTTTTACTAAATATTTTAAAAGTTCTGCAGTTAATAAAGTTTTTTTAAGTATTATTCCGCGCAATTTCACATTTTACAAATTTTTTTTGTAAACGTTGACATTCCTCACATATTTCCACTTGAATTGTATTACTTTTAATCATTTTTCCCCCAATCTCTTTAGGGATGTTTTACTTTTCGAACTTGAGCTTTAACTTTCGTCAACCTCATCAGTTTTATTTTTCTTATATAGTTTTTATTCTTGTTATAGTTTTAGTTAAACAGGAAAAAAAAAATATATTTAACAAGTTATATCAATCTAGAATTTTTTTAAGTTTATGTCCTGCTCATGTTTAGTTCTTTTGTTTTCGCAAGATTATCCTTTTTTCTTGTTGCCTTCAACTTTTTTAGTTTTTGTTCCATTCATTTCTTTTAACTTTGGCACAAGTTAAAATTTTCTATTTGTCCATTTTAGTTTAACGTTTCCAAGCTAAACAAGTTATATGGCAAAGTTTTTCTTGATGTTTAGTGATGTTTGATCAAGTTAATTTACCAGGAAATTATAATTGTTTAAAGTTTTATAATCTTTTTTTCTTTCATTCATTCATTTTATCTGATTTTTAGCCATTTGTCCAAAAGTTATATAGTTTTTGATAAATGATTGTTTATAAACTAGTAGTAGCAGTACAAACCGAATGATAACTGTAAATATAATAAAAAGTCAGAAAGCATAAACATCAATTATGATTGGCCAAATAAAAATCAATGTGAAATATTTGTAATATACAGTGGGGAGCACTTGTGAGTACATGTAAGTACTTTTTGCACCTAAAGATTCAGGTCAAAAACTGTTTGACACTAGAACTAAATTATACTTTTCTAAAGGTACAAGGTACTCTGAATCCTAATCTGGCCTTAGATTCACTCTCGGACATCAGGCTTTCGACCTATATTAACGAGAAAAGTGTATTTTTTGATCAAAATGCTCCGATTTTTCACGTTCCTGGAAATGTATTTTTCATAATACTTGTAACGGGAACTGAACACACTACAATTTTTAAGATAACTTATTTCCTTACGACATTATCGTCGGTTGAACTTGATAATAAATTTGAATTTTTTGAAATTTTGCATTGAAGGACTTTAAAATTGCTGTTACAACCTCAATTTCAATTTACAATAATGTCGTAAGGAAATAAGTTATCTTAAAAATTAAAAAAAAATGGTAAGAGTAGTGTGTTCAGTTGCCGTTACAAGTATTATGAAAAATACATTTCCAGGAACGTGAAAAATCGTAACATTTTGATCAAAAAATACACTTTTCTCGTTAATATAGCTCGAACGCCTGATGTCGGAAAGTGAATCTAAGGCCAGATTTGGATTCAGAGTACCTTGTACCTTTATAAAAATATAATTTAGTTCTAGTGTCAAACATTTTTCGACCTGAATCTTTAGGTGTAAAAAGTACTTACATGTACTCACAAGTGCTCCACACTGTATCTCAGCAAAATTTTTTAGAACAGATTACTATTGAACCTGTTCTAGAACAGCTTCTTTTACCACCGGTTACATGGAACCAGTACTAAAACAGGTTCTTGGGAGTCAAAATGGAAGGCGTCACTGTCCCAAAACCAGTTCTGTAACTGGTTCTAGAACCGGTTCCAAAGCAACCTGTTCTAGTTTGGAGGTAAAAAACCTTTTGCAAATCGGACAAACTCCATATAAAAAGAATCGGTTGCAGAACAGAAATTAGAACCTGTTATAATACACTATAAGTTGCTCTGCAGCCTGTGATTTGAATTTTACTATTTTACTGGGATAATACAAATGAAAAATGCTTTTTATGTAATAAAATTTTTAACATCAAGTTTCAGAAGTGAATCAACTTTATTTTTTCAGAAGTCTTGAAAATAATGAGCACAAAAAATTACATTTCCAACTTTACCTCATCTGATTTTAATAAGTGAATCATTAACCCTTTATTGCATGGTGTTACATCCCGGTAAAAAATAGGAAACATTAAAAACCATCTACCCGCATCCTTACTGCTTCGTAAGATGCATAAGTTAAAGAGCAGAAATGAAAGACCAAAAAAGAACTCCATACGTTTGAATATTTTAATAATTTTAAAGAAAATATTTAAGATGATATAACCTTAATTTTAAGTAGTTAAGATTAAACTTAATATAAGTAAGTTGATCACCCAAGTAAAAAAATGTATGTGGGGCATCATCAAATTATATATAAATTAGATATGCGATCATATCAAAATTGATCCTAGAAATAAGAACATATAATTATATAAAACACATCTTCGAATTCGATACAATTGTATCGAATTAGATCTAATTATATACAATTAAATACAATTTTGTACAAATTGATGAATATTAGATACAATTTCATCCGAATTTTGTACCCATCCATACAAACTTTTGTAAATTACATATAAGTGTATCGAATTGGATATAATTGGATATAATTCCATATTATTAGATAAAAGTTGATACAACCAGTTCCTAGTTTGTCTCAACAATTATATCAAATTATATATAATTTCTTTAACTAATATATATGACTAACATTATTTTTACAGAATTTTTACAAATGTAGAACTGCGGAGACAAAAAATAATGTCTATATTTTAATAATTTAACTCCGAGCACGGTTGTTTTCTAAAAAAAATAGCTTTCCCCAGATTTTTTCACTACGAAAACTCATACATTTTTTTGTGTGTATGAACTCTTAGCATATTTTAAACTTCTTATGCTAATTTATGCTAACCAACGTGGATCAAAAAAAAAGTATGTTGCGAGAGAGTCTCTACTTTTTTTTTCGTAATTTTCATTAAAAGTATAAAGAGCCTGCGGGAACTAGAGTTGTTGTTGTAAACAAAAATCAAAATTTTGTAAACTAGCTAACTCTGAAATCTCAAATCCGAAATTGTACAATTGAAGGGCTTATTGTAAAAACTTGATAAGCCACATACTAACTTTTACTGGATTTTGCACTTAAAGTTTTGATTTAATGCATAAAGTATGACTTTTGCAGGACTTTTATTTTCTAAATACTTGTATTAAGTGTACAAGCAACGCTTTTATTAATTACTTATCAATAGGTGACTAGAAAACAGACTAAAAGCAGCAATAAAATAAATGTGGCTTATCAAGTTTTTACAATAACCTCTTCAATTATATTTGTAATTATTTAGAAAATATTTTTATTGTGCCACCATATATAATTAAATGTGGCTTTGTAATTGACCATACATAATCATCAGAGAAGACAAAAATAGCAAAATAAAAATTTCAAAAATAAAAAGTCATCAAAAAATTTTAACAATCTGCAACAGGATGTGTGTATGTATGTAACGTATTTACTCCAAAACGGCTTGGCCAATTTTGATGAAATTTTCAGGAAATCTTCAGAATATTCAGGCGGTCTGTGGGCGGAGGGGCGTGGCAAAATTTAATTTTCATATTGTACCACCAATGACATATACATATATTTATTTTTTTTTTTGCTTTTTTTTTTTTTATTTTATTTTTTTTTTTTGAAATAAAAAATTTCTTGATTTAAAGAATTAATTACAATTAAAATTTGAAGGCAAAACAACGTTTGCCGGGTCAGCTAGTAACAAAAAAAAAAAAAATTGAAATAATGTTTTTGTTTTGAATATTATTGTCATGGGTCATAAAATGACAATCGTAATTAATTTTATTACAATTAATTACCCAGTAAAAGAGTAAAATCCAAATGACTGGTTGCAGAACAACTTATAATGTATTCTAACAGGTTCTAGTTTCTGTTCTGCAACTGGTTCTTTTTATATGGAGTTTGTCCAATTTGCAATAGGTTCTTTACCTCCTAACAAGAACAGGCTGATTTATATATAGAACTGGTTCTGGGATAGTTACGCCTTACATTTCGACTCCCAGGAACCTGCTCTAGAACCGATGGTAAAAGAAGTTGTTATAGAACAGGTTCAGAGGTAATTAGTTTTATTGAAAATTTTAACGGACAAGGACTCGACAGTGTTTAATTTATGTGTTAATTGAACAAAGTATTATATATTGTTAAATTGCTATGTATCAAACCCACAGCCATACCAACACGATATGACTCGTAACATCAATTCTTTATTTAATTTTTATTGTTTTTAGTAACCGATATCAAGTGCCATAAAATGCCATAAAATTGCTTAATTTGTCTTCTCTCATAGTCATATCTGAATTCAATTAAAAAATATTCAAAGCATTAGACCTCATATATTTCTATATAATTTTGTATGGAACATTATATGCCTTTATAAAAAAATGTTTTTAATGTTGGTTCACATGAAGATTTATATAATTATACTAACATTTATGTTGAACTATATACGAATGCATATATAATTCTAAATTGTGTATATAGTAATTTATAACTAGGTATATTAAGTATAATTGTATATAAGATAATACAAAATATATATATATTGATATATATACCCCGATATAAATATTTTTAAAACCACACAAAGCTATATACAATTAGATACAAATACTTATGGTTTAACATATATGTTTATATGACTATATAAATTAATACATTAAAACATTTTATTGTATAAAATTATATATGAATAAAAAAAAAACTTTTTTAATTGGGTATTTGGCTTTAGTTATTTCAAACAATTTTAAATTTCTTAACTTTTAATTTAATAAATTCTTTAAATTTTAAATATTTTACTTTAACGAAATACATTTTTTAATATTTTTTAAGTATATTAACCTAATTCAGCAGAGTTTAAAATTTAGCATATCAAAAATGCTTGTTGAATATCTGCTAGCAAGATATATTGAACGAATTAATTTTTCTCACATTGATATATTCAACTGTGGTGATATCATGCTACGAATTAGTTTATCTTCGACAGTTGCGTGCTGGCGCAGCAGTATTAGCATTTTGTTTGAATTTTGATATGTGCTGTGCTAGTCATATATGTTATGTATATTATATTCATTTATACAAGGTGGCGCAAAAATAACCTTCCGATGTTTTTTGGCTGTAATTTAAAAAAAAAAATGAAAAACTTTGATTCTTCTTGTGGATTATTTTTATTTGGTATTTTAATTTTTTTTACATCAAGTCGAGAATATGATGTCATGTAAATGTCCGCCGCCACAGTTGATTGTCATTTGAGCCCTTTTTATGGCACTTTCCATCACTTTGGCCAAAACTTCCGGCGATAGGTCCTCACATTCTTGACGGATATTGTCTTTAAGAGCTGCAAGAGTCTGAGGCTTGTTGACATAAACCCGCGACTTCATAAAGCCCCACAAAAAGAAGTCTGGAGCGGTCAAATCAGGCGATCTTGCTGGCCAGTGCAAATCGCCAAAACGGCAGATTAGGCTTCGGATGGCTTGAGCGTATGTTACACGCGATTGGCGGTCAGCAGCTAACAGCTGATGCACCGTCTGGACTTTGTACGGAAACATCTTCAAATCTTGTACCAAAATTCGCTGTAAAGAGCGTCGACTGATACCCATTTGCATGGCACGTCGTCTGGTCGATGTCGACGGCGCTTCCATGACATCCTCGGCTACAGCAGCAATATTCTCTGCAGAACGGCTACTCCGGGGTCTGCCACGCCTGGCAGCATCTCGTGTTGTGCCAGTCTCTTCGAGGCGAGCGGCTAAACGTCGCAGTGTTTCACCAGTAGGCGTTGGACGGCTAGGAAATCTGCGACGAAATTCACGTTGTGCCAAAGTCACAGACCGATTATTGGTCAAATAAATAGTCACCAATATTCCGCGTTCTGGAGCAGTGTAGCGTAACATTGTTTATTAGCGTGTATTTCGCATGTGTTTACTACACAAATGTCAAAACAGAACTGACATTAGGGGCCAATCCCAAAATTTATAGCATTTTCTGATAGGAGGATTACTTTTGAGCCACCTTGTATATATTTTGTTATTCTATGGTAATATTTAATATTGTATATTGGGCTGCTGTGGCTGTGGCAAGACATACATGTTACACATTCTGGTTTTTATTCATTAACTTACACTGTGTGTAATTTTTTAAGTCATGGCAAAATAACCATATACGGACAACACTACGTGATAAAAGACTAAAAAAAAAGACCCGTGTCTCCCAATTTTTCCCAAAGTCATCTCCTTTTTTGTTTATGGGCCGCCAAAGATTTGGGGCCTCGGTATCATTTTCGCAAAAAAGTGATCATTTTCTCAGGCTCATATCTTGCAAACCGTTCAGAATTTCGATTTACTCTCTATGGCAAAGTTGTAGCTCTTGTCATAAAGAACAAAAATTGCGAACATTCAAAATCAAAAAAACTTTACCTTCCAGATCAAAATCGCAAAAAAACTTAAAAAAATTCGATTTTTTTTCCTTTTTTTCCCGTGTTCAGGTCCATAGGTAGCAAACCGTTCAAAATTCAAGGAAACAATCAACTATAAAAATTTACCTAAGATCTCAGTAAACAAATTTCTAGAACATAGTGGTGTCCGTATATGGTTATTTTTTTTCGTGTTGCACTGTGTTATGTACAAAGCATTACAGTAAAGTTCGGGGAATCCCATTTATTCTTGCCACAAGAAATATTTAATATTTTCATACCAACATATAATATCAAAAATGAATTCCACGGCACCAAATAAATGAACTACGACAGCACTATAAAATTATACAAATAAATTGCAGCTATTGCTGTAACAGCGCACAATCAAAACAAAATACACATAAGAAATAATTTCATAGTATAATGTGCCGACAGTTTGAGTATATCTTGCACGTTGCTATTAAATTATGAAATTTATTGCAAATCACGACTATTACAGTATTAATTTTAAACTCTGTAATTCAGTAAAGAAAAATTAAAAAAAAAAATCTCATATTATTTTTAAGTTTATGAAAAATTACTATGAACTAAAATCTAATAAATTTGTTTTATTGGTAAGATATTTTTTAAACACATCAATTTATACATCGTCATGTCGGAAAATTTGTTGATGTTTTTTGAATTCTTCAATAATACTAACTTGTTTAAATTTTAGTTTTTTTTTCCAAAAATACGACTGCCAAATTTGAAAGCAAACAAAAATCGTGATGTAAAAATTCGTTCGATTTGATATTAAATGATTCATATAAGAAATGTTTTAATGTAAAAAGTTTTTCAACATGAAATTTCTGAAGTGACCCAACGTCATTGCTCAATTAAAAACTTTTAATATATCACTGTTTCTTTAATTATTTTTTAATAATTCGAATTATTACCAAACAGTTTGAATGCTTAAAAAAGAAACTGATAGTGTTAAATATGACATGTAATTTAAACGCAGAAACTGATTATTTTTTGTACCATGTTCTCATCCACCATGTATATGAATTTTATTTATCTCAAAAATTGTGCGCATTATTTTTTATTTTTCTTTTTTTATTTATCACACAAAAACATATGTACATTTTTATACGTTTACGCAATAAATTATGACCACGATTGTGATGCCACAAAAATCCCTTCATTACAATTACAATGTTAAAATTTATGTTAACTTTTGTGGTGTTTATAATGTCCTAAAATGGACGTAATAAAATAAATAAAAAATAAAAACCAATGAGTTATTTCTTCTTGGCGGTGTGTTCATTCATTATAATTTGTTTTAATTTTTTTTACTGCGACTGCACAACAATGGGAAATGTTACACTAGTAGAACAAAATTAGTAAACATTTTTGCTAAAACTTCCAAAAATTAGTTAAAAATTGTGTTGCATAAAAAAGTCCTTATAAAGGGTCCGCCATCTAACTTTTTTTTCAACTAATGCTTATTTCCGTGAATAGTAACACTTAGCTCATGTCTGATTTGACAGATAATTAGTTTTATCCTTCCGCTGAACGAATATGGTCCGTATGTTCGTTATCTTGTGAAAAAAGTGAAAGAAACTGGCATCCTCATCGATAAATCAAAGCGGGAAAAGCCAAAAACAGTGCGTACACCCGAGAATATTGCTGCTGTGGCAGAAAGTGTGCGTGAAGCGCCATCAACATCAATTCACCGTCGTTCTCAACAATTGAACATTTCAGAGACATCATTGAGACAAATTTTGCATAAAGACCTTGCTATGACGCCATAAAAAGTCCAATTGATTGAGGAGTTCAAAAAAAAAAGTTATTTGGCGGACCCTTCATAATCTGCTTTTATTTGCTAAATATTAGTATGATAAAAATAGCAAAAATAAATCTATTCAATCTACAAATATTTAGTTATATATGAGCTAAATTTAAGTTATTGAAAGTAACAAATTAAACTACTAAAATCAAAAACTGTGCAGCCTCAACGGGCGGACCGATTTTCAAGCGTTTTTTTTTTCTTTTTTTTTGTATTAAAATTTTTAAATTTTTTAGTACACTCACAAGAACTTTTCCATAAAATTTCAACAGTTATTTCAACAGTTTATGGGTAAAGTTATTTCAATGGAATATACATTTAAGTTATTAAAGAAATATATTATTTAACTTTCTGTCTGTTATTCAATAGACAAAATAAACAAAAGAAACGGACTTTCGGTAATGGTTAAAATATTCAGTTAAAATTTTCTATTCAAAACAAAAAGTTGTTACATTATATTGAGTATTGAAATAAACGAACACAATCTATTGTTTTTATAAATTTTGTCAAAAAATTTGTCAACAGTAAGAAAAAACTAAAAAATACAATTGTTTTAAACGAAAAGTAAGTAGTCCTTTATTTAACTGATTTTCAATTGTGAGAGTAGTATTTTTTTTTTTTTTAAGTAAACAACAACGATTTTTTTTTGGATGTTTTTTTTAATTTTTGAGTATACCCTCGTACCATTTTAATGCAAATCCAAAATTTTAAAATTCGGCTACGTTAGGGACTAAGGAATTTATTGGCGTGTAAAACAAAATTGCCTTAAAAAAGGGCCTATATTCAAATGGTTACCAGGGATGCCATGGAAGTCTGAAATCTTTAATAATTGCTTAAATATTGACGTTTTCATTGAATTCTAAAGTTAGTAAGCCCCTACACTAAAATTCACATTGCATATAACTTTAATTTTGTGAAGTTACCAGTTTTATTTTTGCTGTTTTTAATTTATTAATATTTAGCAAAAAAAAAAACTGCTAATTTTAGCTGTTTTTTTCTTTGATGTCATTTTAATCTTTTTTTATTAGCTTTTTCTGTTATTTTTACTGGTTTATTTCTATGAGAGTAATTACAATAAAACTGAAAATAAAAGTTAACTAATAATTTATAATAAAATGTAAATTAATTCACTGGGTAAATCATATTGGGCGTTTTTTTGTATTAATTGTTTATTCATATAATGTTCACTTTTAAATATTTGAAAATCAAGGTGGAATGGTCAACTTCCACTTTCTGGCTAAAGGGTAGGCATTGACCAACTTTATGCGTTATCGTATTTTGGTAGAACAGATCTTTTTTATGCGTATGTATATATTTAATCTATCTCTCTTACCACTCATTAATTATTGTATATACAAACAAACCGTACACTGACGGACTCTCGAGAGCAATGAATGCTTAATGTAAGCGAAAACAGAAAAAAAAATAAAACAAAATGCCTTTATAAAATATCACACACCATTATTTTACACTAGACTCAAAAAGTAGATCAAATTTGTAATTAAAGGGTTATTTTTTAAGAGCTTTCGGATTTGATTTAAAAAAAAAAAAAAAAAACACACATAAAATTTTGAGAAATGTATGAAATATTTATTTGAGTCGATAGAATGATCTATATAATTCAATGTTTAAAACTGATTTCATGTAAATGATAGGTCAAATTTTGGCATACACTCTCCAATATATCGCCCGGTATCTCATGAATAAATTCTTCAATATTAGCTTCCGTTGCGAGATTGTCCCTATAGACATGAATCTTAACATAGCCCCACAAAAAAGTCTAAAGGCGCTAATTCGCTAATTCGCACGATCAAGGCGGCCAATTGGGCCATTGTTTCGCGTGCTGTGTGGCATGTGGCACCGTCTTATTGAAACCACATGTCACGCAAGTTCAGCTCTTGACTTTTGGGCAAAAAAAAATTGTAATCATTGTACGGTATCGCTCGCCACTCAAAGTAACGTTCCTGCCTTTGTCGTCTTTGAAAAAATACGGTCCAATGATGCCACCAGCAGATAATCCATACCAAACAGTGCATTTTTCGGGATGCATTGGTAGGTCTTGCAATGCTTCTGGCTGCTCTTCACACCAAATAAAGCAATTTTGCTTGTTTACGTATCCATTTAACCAGAAATGACCTTCGAAGCTGAACACAATTTTCCGATAAAAAAGTGGATCTTCATCCAACTTTGCCAGCGCCCATTCACCAAGAGTTAGCTGTTGTGGTAGGTCGAGTGGCTTCAATTAGTGCACCAGCTGTATTTTAAAAGGTTTTACACCCAAATCCTTCCACAAATTTTTCCACGTAGTGGAGTAACAGAGACCCAATTGATGCGAACGTCGCCGAATCCTAAGTCGATTCATGGTTAAATTATAGACCAAACTGAACATGTTACATGAAAACAACTGAGCTGCCAAAAACAGTGTTACATTGAGGCTTCTTTTTGTATAGACTTTACCAACACGCTGTAGAATTTAACAAAATTTTGCAATCGGGATTAAATTATTGTGCAGAAGAGGAATATGAAATCAAAATTCCTTAAAAACTAAGAACTTTCAAGTTATTCGCGGTTTAAAAAACAATATACGTAAAAATTCATGCTTTTGTTAAAATGATCAAATATTGTGAAAAGATATAAGTTAAAAACTGACTTTCTTAAGTCCGATATGAACAAATTTCTCAAATTTGAGCTTAATGTTAATGAAAATTCACTGTAATCGAAATTTAGAAAAAAATGTGCATTTCAAATTATTCGCGTTTTTTCAATTATTAAAAAAAAAATAGATTTTTTTGTGGTATTTTTGTAATTACCAGGATACGATGCCATTAAGGAATTCAATATTATTACTAAGAACTTTATTTTATTTTGTTTTTATTTTTAGGAATGTTAACAGATATCGTTGTAGTTGAACGTAAATATTGATTTTTTTTGGTTTTATCCAACATTTAGATTATTAAATTTTATTTGTTATCATAAGTCGTATCACTTTTTGCATAAACAGGCATTTTTCTGCGAAATGGGATGACAAATGTTGAAAATATGTTAAAATAAAGTTTAATCTGTGAAAAAGCTCGAATTTCAAATTCATTTAACAAATTATTACCAATAAAAGTTAAGAGAAAATATCAAATTTTAAAAATTGAATGTATAACAAAAATTCGCTAAAACATGCAAAAACAATGTTGAATTTTTTTTTGAAAATCTATATTTAGAAACATTACTTTGTAATTTTTTGTAAGCATGAGGGTAAATTATATATTTTTGACACTACAAACGAAAACTCCAAGCACAACAATTCATTTACATATTAAGCAACCCATTATTAAATATATGTGACTATAGCTCAGTTGGTAGAGTTCTTGTCTAACAACCAGAGACCCCAGGCTCGACCACGTTATGTATTTAAGTAAAACCAAATTATATGTAATATTTTTTTATAATTTTTTTATGAATATCTGTTTATAGACACATTACTTTTGCAAACCCGGTAACCATAAAGGTAATTATTGTATCTCGTTTAGGTAATGAGTCAACCAATTACTTTCATTCTCATCGCCTGTAAAATTCATCAGTGAGGTAAGGTGTATTGTAATGCATTTATCCCTATAGCTATACATTACTTTACCCATTATTTGGTAGTATGTTTTTTTTATTAAATATTTTAGGTGATTTTAATCAGTATTGAATACGTACAATGTGTGAAAGTTGTAACATTTATCTGCAATAATACGCTTTTTGTTTTGAAAATTTATTTCAATAAGGTTTTAAGAAAAACATTAACTTAAATCAATAATTTTTGGATTCATAAACAAATCACATTTTTATAATGCTAAGCACAAAAACTAATAAAATTTTTATTATTTTAGTTAAAGACAAAAATCAAAATAGCGTATCCACACTCCTTATAGCATGACATTTCGGCACAATTTCACAACACCATCTAAAACATTCATGGAGGTCTCGATCATATTAAAAGCTAAAGCTTCTAAAAATGAAACCTTCTTATTTAAGTAAATTCAAATCAAAATTAAGTCTAAAAACCAAAAAAATTAAACACTTTTTCATTATTTCATTATGAAATAACTCACAATTAATTTGAATGAATGATACGGGTAAAAATCATGTGCGTACACACAAAAAAATAAAATTCATAATTTGTATGAAAAAGTTCATATTTTTACACACAGAGAATTAAGTGTCAACCGAATTAAAAAGTGCATTTTAATGGTAACAACTTATAAATTCAGTTAGTACAATGATATTTACATTAGATTTCTCAATATTTTTGGTGTTGCAACTACAATTCAGTGGAATTAATCGAACTTTGTTGTGAAAGCTAGTTTTGCCAACCGACTGAAATTTATCATAACCGAATTTGAGTAGTAGTAACCAAATTTCAGTTGGCAAATATCAAAATGTTTCTCTGTGTGTAAAGGTTCATACATTTCTAAAATTTAAACACATAATCGTTATCCAAAGTTTTGAAAAGATTTTGTTATTCTCTAGGAAAATTGTATGTGTTGTAAGAAGCTCAGAAATATGGAAAAGAGGAATTTTGGTTAAATAGCGGGATATTTCCGACAGAGTTTGTTGGTCAGGTTACTCTTGATATTATAAATCGTAATAATATTCTCTAATGAGACATGTGAAATTTTTGTCTAATGGAGAATTCTCAGAATGGCCAAAGGATTAATTTTTAAGGAATAAGGCACGTAGAGAGTAAATATGTTAAAAATATTTAATAAATATGTTTAACGTTTTTTTTTTTTAATGCTTATAATTATTCAAGAATTTACAATGATCCTTAGATTTAATTATACATTTTGTTTTTCCTAAAAACAAAGATTATTCTACTATTAAAACCTTAATAAATATTTATTTTAAAACCCCTGAAATTCCCGGGAAATTGAAAAAAGGTGGTAATTTAAGAACCCTAGTGATTGCACTCCAATTAAGTACTTCTTTAATTTATCTCTCAAGTCTTAGGAGATTGTGTGGTTCAATCAGTTTTTTATAAAATATAGGCCCTTTGACCCCCAAAATGTTTCACTCCTACCAGTTAAGTGTTGTTAATCCAAACACTTTTCTAAAGTAAAAAAATTACGTCGTTGAAAGCATTAAACGTTAAAAGTTTTGTTTACCCCCACAAGCATGTACAAGTTCGAAAAACTATATAAACTCACACTTTTTACTAATCTTATTACACTTGTGTCACTTGCGACTCAACTTACAACGAAATATTGAGGGCAGTGAAATTTTGGCACTTGCGACAAGTTGGTGCTGCCCTGTACTACGGTTGCTACCAATTTACTGGTATTTAGTTAATTTTAGTCAAAGGGAACAATCATTATGACTGATTATATGTCTATTTATAAAAAAAATAATATAGGACACACCGACAAATCTTAATTATAAATTATAATATTATTTTTATGAGTTTTTTAAATCAAAACAATTTACAACAACATTTTTCTCTGGATATGTTAGAATTTGGTATACTTAGCAATACTGAATTCATATAATTTGTGTAACTTGCAGGTCATAGTGTAGGCACTCGAAAGTTTGCATGATTTTTCGATAATATAGATGATAATAAAGGGTCCGCCATCTAACGTTTTTTTTTCAACTAGTGCTTATTTCGTGAATGGTAACACTTAGCTTATGTCTGATTTGACAGATAATTAGTTTTATCCTTCCGCTGAACGAATATGGTCCGTATGTTCGTTATCTTGTGAAAAAAGTGAAAGAAACTGGCATCCTCATCGATAAACCAAAGCGTGAAAAGCCAAAAACAGTGCGTACACCCGAGAATATTGCTGCTGTGGCAGAAAGTGTGCGTGAAGCGCCATCAACATCAATTCACCGTCGTTCTCAACAATTGAACATTTCGGAGACATCATTGAGACGAATTTTGCATAAAGACCTTGGTAGGACGCCATACAAAGTCCAATTGGTTCAGGAGTTCATAATAAAAAAAGAGTTATTTGGCGGACCCTTTACATATTCCAAACTTGCACAGGTTCACTTAAATGAGACAACGGGTCAAATGGTTTTTAAAATTTTTCGATATCCGCAAAAAAAAAATCACACTCCACAGTTATGTATTTGTTATGCATAGTGTAAATATATCTATGCCAATTATGCATGTGTGCGTGTTTATGTAAGTATGTGTGTGTATTGAATAAATGTATTTAAAAACGGATATGTGTGAATAATGAGTACCTTGGGGAATTGCACATTATTCGTATCCGCAAATTATATGAAATTGTCATGAATTGTATTATTGGCATTGCTGTTGTGCTTACTGTTGCTGCTTCGGCTGACATCGCCGTTATGTGTGTGAGTAAAGGATGAGTATTATTTACATTAGACTAGTTCAAAATAATAAAAATAAGCTTAAACAATTAAAGCACACCAAGCTTTCGTGAATATCAAATTTCGAGATGTACTTAACATTTGATTTCAAAAGTGTATCAAAATGATCATTAAAATGATTTTGAAAGAGTTCACATGTTAATTACAGCCTATAATATATATAAGAATTTGTCATACATTATGAAAAAGTTGATGAGATTTTTTCCCCCAGTGCACTGTGGTACAAAATATTGATTTTTTGGCCAAAAAACCCACTTCCGGTAAAGGGAAAATATGTTTATATAATTAAAATCTAGAAATATTGAATATTTAGTGAGTAAAATAGTAAATCATTGTAATTGAATGATTTTTTTTTTGCCGAGAATTCGAAGTTTAAATTTAATATTTTTTTTTTTTTTAAATTATTTTGATTTATTTTAAATTTAATAAAAAAAACTATTAATTTACGATAAGTAACTGCATAAATATAGAGATTACCCAGTTAAAAATCAATATATATGCATCATTTATGAACGTGTATGAACTCATCCATGCTCATATACCACCATATATGATTCATAAGAGTTCATATATAAATATCGCCTCAATTTCATGTACACATATGAACATGTATGGAAATGTATAGACATTGATGATTATATATGTAAATATTACCTCAATTTTCGTTAATACACACAGATTAGCATTTATGATTCCTCATATAAGAAAGATTTATGAACGCATTTGAATCACGTATGGGACATTTGGACATGTATGAAGCATGTTTGGATCCATATATGTCGAGTTTTACCAGGTTCGTTAAATATGTATGACAAAAGTTACAAAACTATTCTTTTTAACTTAAAAATTGCGTTGTTTTGAAAATACTAAATTATCAAAAGCTCCAAATTGTTCCAAGAGATATTTAAATATTGGTTCCGCCATTTTGAATTTTCAAATTCTGATTTTAAATTCGTGACCACAGCCTCTGGTCACGAATTAACCCCATAAAAGATGCTCATATTCTTATTATGGCCAAATTTACAAAAAAAAAAATGGAAATAATTAGGTCATTTCTTACTGGGGTTGTTCGATTCCAATAAAATTTATCAAAGTCATAAACAAGATTTTAAACAGCTTAAGCTTTCGAGATGAGCCCCACAGCCTCATCCGGAGCTGCGGCATATGGCCCAAAGTTAGGCCACTCGTGTATAAGAAAATTGTAAAGCTAACACAGGCCTACAATGATTTTGGTGCCGCTAAAAATAAAACAGATTTCAAGTACGTCCGGTACCCTGATAAAAAATTGATACTTACTTTTTTAATGCTACGTGTAGTTTTCGAGATTTCATCTCTATATTAAAGTAATCAACGTATGTCTTCTTCACTGCATCTGTTATAGGTTTTCTAAACTTTTTTACTACATATTCACCACAAATATAACAAAATGTATTTGGATTATTTACACAACACCTTCTCGACGACGGCATATCGATATTATCATTTAATCAAAGAAATTAATTGACTATAATGACATTAAGTATAATAAAATACATTTTTTAGGTTATGACCGATCGATACAAACCTGAACGTAGCTTCGCGATTTTGACAGCTAACCATGACGTCTTGCGGACTAATTAACCAAATTATAACATAGAATTAGCGGCACCAAACAAAAATTTTTTTTTTGTAGGCCTGTGTAATCAATGTTATAAATGTGATCCAATTTTAAAGATTGTAACATATTATTCTACTAGTACTAGCAAATTTGAACAAAAAACATGCTCACATATATGATCTAGCTTATATAATTACTGACAACTAAATTGCTTAATCCTTAGATTGTAATGAACCTAGGATAACAGGAGTTTTCCCGAAGAGCTTTTATAACCCATATTTGAAATATTTCAATTAAATGGCAGCCTTAGGCTCACGGCAAAGGCAATGTGGGTATCAAAACTTGGTTTTTGACCTCTACGCAGTATGTACAAGAAAATTTTACTTAGTTTCTTAAAATTTTCTTAAACTTTAGATTAGTTTTCATACAAAAATGTTGACATTCTAATATTTTTTTTGTCAACACCATATTCAATTTTCATTAAAATTTGCGGACTCGGCACCATGTATTTTCCTTGTGAGTTGTTTAATTTTAAAAATTATTTTTTTCCTTATCTAGGCGGGGTTTCGCACACAGTGGTCCCAAATATGGGCCAATGCTGTTGAAAATTATTTGCAACGTAAACAACAATTTTATTAAAACACTAAAGAAAATCTGAATGGCCATTAAACGGCACCTCTTTAAAATTTAAAATTGTAAAAAAATCCTAAATTGAGTCGTAATTTTGTCAATATGGTACCAACATTATTTTACGTTCGGAATTTAGTTTATTCAAAAAGAAATAAAGTATTCTTTTTGGAAATACCACGGAACATAGATGAGATAAATGATAAAAATGTCACCAATTTGTCAATAGCTCTTTCCCAGCCCTCTCCGAATTCGCCAATTTTTTTCAAAATATTAAATTTAAATAATAACTTCTCTGAGTGCTTGGTTCGGATTGGCAATTTAAAAAGCATAAAAAGTACAACGCTTTGTCATCAGATGTTCGAGTGAGGTACGAAAGAAAATGATATCTATTTAATCGCTTCCTTTGTTGTTTTATTCTTGGATTTTTATTCTTAAGATATTCACCTGCACACAATGAACTAAAATCGGATTTCAATTAAAACATTTATTGAATCAATTAATATGATTTAATTGATTTTGCACCTATCACGGCAATGATAATTTCAATTAAAACTTTTATTGAAAATTAAAAAGGAAAAAAAGTTTTAAATAACTTCTTCAAAAAAAAAAAATTTATATGATACAAAATAAGTGTGTGAATGATAAGTTGGTATGTGTGTTTTTGTTAATGCTGCGTCTATTTGTGTGTGCTTGTTCTGTTTGTAAACTTCAAATGCATTTGGTATTTTATACTGAAAATTTTCTATTTAAGCTTCAGTGTATGAAAAAACAATTTGAGAGTTGCGTCTTAAATAATATATGTGTTTATATTTTTTAAGGTCAATTAATATATTAATAGATTCAATTAAATATTTGTTTAGAAAAAACCTGAATTCAAATCAAATCTTTAATTAGATATTTTAAGTTGATAACTTTTTCTGTGTAGTTATCAAGTACCAACAGTCAAATATGGTAGGGGTTCACGATAACGATCTTAAGCCCACAATTCGTCAACTTTTTATGCAGCAATCCCCAGTGGTGCGATTCAGTAAATTGTTTTAACAGCAATCGTATCGTTTTAAAAAGTAAACCACAACATTATCGAGTTTGGTATTCAGTAACTTGTTTTAACGATAATCGAATGTTTAAAAAAGTAAGCAACAGAATTAATATTTTGCTTTTCATTTACATTTTTAAACGATATTCGCTATTGTTAAAGTCAGCTGTTGTCGTTATCTAAACGACAACAATTTTGTGTTGTTTATTCAATCGAGAAAAAATTAAGTTTGTAACTAGCAAAATACAGTTGTCGACTATCGTTAAGGTGTACTTAGTGAAAAGCATAGTTCATACTATTTGAATGTTGTAAAAAAAAATAGCTGACTTGTTTTAAATTTTGTAAATTTTTGCAAAAAGTTTATCAAAAAATGTAATTTCCTACAAAAACTTGTTTGCAAATATTTCTTTAGCAATACCTAACTTTAAATTTCTAAATTTAAAGTCTTTTAACCCGATGCATCAACTTTTTCCGATTTTGTTGACATGTGTAATATAAAGAAAGTATATATTATTAGAAAGGCCAGGTAATTTAAATGCCGTTTAAAAGCTTAAAATCGGATAACAAATGACTGATTAAAAAATGTTTAAATGCGCCAGTCTCAAAAAATACTCATAAACCGTTATCTCGAAAGTTTTTGGGTATATTGCAACTTCTCAAACCGGGTTTGTAATACACTCAGCTTGGATTACAACCTACACTAGGTCATGCGAAGAGAGATGTTTCTGTGTAGCACAGTTTAATTTGTGTTTAAAAAAAATTACGATTAAATTTAGCATATAAATAGTTTGTACGAAAATTAGACTAAAAAAATTAAATTTTTTAAGTTTGATAATCACAATCCTGCAATTTAAAAAAAATATAAAATAAACAAAATTTGGTCTTTGTTGATCTGATTTAGGGCGAGTTGAATTGCATTTCTGCAAATAATTGTGAATACATTATTGAATTTGCACATGTAGTTTATTTGCCAACAGCAGGTATGCACTCAGAGAAATATTAGAATAAAATTAATATTTGTTAAAAAAATATGGAAAATTCGGAGACGAATGATTTAAAGAAAAGGAAATTTTTTACTTTCACTAATAATAATCCATGCGTAAAAATACAAATAAATGTCAAAATAAAATTTTTTTTTTGTAAAATAAACGAAAATTTGTTAATTTTTTTTTTTTTTTTTTTTTTTTTTAAATAAAAGCAACACTCAGGAAATTCTTCCTATTAATTAATGTGTTGCTTTCTTTGGAAAGGGGATAGTGGAGAGATGAAAGGTGGTCAAAGATGAAGGGCTTCAAACATGGCAACACTGTAATTGCGTGAGATGATAAGTCTTAGAACAGTTGTTGCTCGCCACCTGATGAAGAGTTGGCGAATTTATTGAAGCTTTTTCTTTCATAGCCCTGATTCATTATTTTACAAAAGATTTTGCTGTTTTGACATTTTTTTCGTATTAATAGCATGAATTATTATGAATGTTTATTTGATCTGTATTGTATTATCGTTATCCTTACGTATCTTACATTAAATTTAAGCTCCTTAACTCCTTGTGTATAACTTTGCTATTGTAATATAAAAATAAAAAGGAGTTTCATTAAAAAACAAGCTTCAAAAAAATTATGAAGCTTTTCATTGATTTAAAAAAAAATGGTCTTTCAATTTGTGGAGAAAAGTTTTATTAGTTTACTAAACATTTTCATTGTTCATATAAACTATGCAATTATTTGAAAATATAGTAAGGGTCCAAATTGGCGAACAAATGAAGTACCGAATTAGCGAATTTTATGATATAATTTTATTAATTCTTTTCTTATATATTATTTTTTTAATGCATTAACTAGTTTTATTAAAATTGTAAAATAAAAAAAACAGTAAAAATTTTAGTATAATCCAACTACCCAGCTAGAACTGATCAAATTATTTCCATTTTTTTTTTTGTAAATACTTTCCGTGCAGTGTGCCGATCTTTGACATTGTCCGATTTAGCTCAAATGCGGTCAAACTCAAAAACAATATGAACCTCACTTATCGAATTTCCATATGACACTCATTTGATAAAATTTCAAAGAAAATTGAATACGTTTAATATTTACACGTACCCACCATACATACAGGATTATTATTATTACATATTATGATTATTTTCATTTTATGCTAAATGGTATTTAGCAAATATTTTATCAGTTCAGTTGCACAAAAACATTTATGTATGAATGTGTCTGTCTGCCTTTCTATGTGTCTATTTGTCTGACCCGTGTTATTATTTGTTCATCATATACCGTTAAGCTAACTGAATTTTTAGCTGATTTCTGTTTTAAAACAGGTTATCATATAAATGTTTTTGTACATACATGTATTTGGTATGGTTGTATGATGTCATATCGTGTTATGTGTACATTTGTTATCATTATCATTATTATTTCCTTTTAAAATGATGTTCTCACTGGTCAATTTCGGACATAAATTATTATTTTGTCATTATAAATGTATGAATGTGAAATGTTTAATTTAAAATACAAAAATAGTTTTGTTAACCGTCATTAAACTTGAATTATACGCACGAGTAATGTCTCTGTTATTATGTTATAATATGAATTTGTTAAATGCAAATATTACGATTATTTTTCTGAAAAAAAAAACATATTATATTCTAATTAGTTACGATTTTTTTGAGCTTGTTCGCGTAATACAATGATTTTCAAATACAAATATTTTAAAAAATTCACAAAATATATTTGCGTTATATTTTTATCAAAAAAATACAAAAAAATAGTAATTTTAACTACTAATATTTAAAAATCTGATTACGATATTTGAAAATATTTAAGAAAATCTCCTGGTTTAGGCAACCCACAAATATTTGAATGCTTAAACATTTTTAATTATTCATGATTTGAAATTACAAACCGTGTTATTTTAAACTTATTTTGTGTCGTATTATATACGAGTATTAAATTTCTTCAACCGATTTGGAGGGGAATATATCAAAAATTGAATTTGATTTATTAAATTTAATTGATTTATTATTATTACTCAATAAAAAAAAACTTTCTTTGAAACCCAGGATTCATAAAAATTGTGTAGATATTCATTAATTTAAGATTTCATTAATTTTTTTCAATAAAATTATCTTTGCACTGAGAGAATAATCTGCATGATATCAATGAATTCTTGCATTAGATCTATGAAATGTCACTGGAATTCATACATTGAAAGTTTTTATTAAATTAATGCAGTTTTTCATAAAATGAAATAAAAAGTTTTATTTAAGCTATTAAAGATTTCATACGACTAATTAAAAAGTTTCATTAAAAATAGTTTAGAGGTTAGAGAGTTGCCCCTACCGAGCCTATTGAGAGTCTCAATGCATTCCATGACCAATCCAGACGACACCTTATAAGCCATTAAGGCCCTCAATGCAGCCTGACTGTCAGAAAGAATGTAGATGCGAGATCTGCGAGTTCCCTTTTGCAGGCATTCCCCTGCACAGACACAGACGGCCCAAATCTCCGCCTGAAAAATGGACGGATATTTTCCCATAGGTAAAGCACGCTGGAAGCCTGGTCCAAAGATGCCCGCACCCGTGTTCTCATTCGACTGCTTAGAGCCATCAGTGAACCACAACTGAGAACCATCTTCCGGTTCCCAGGATTGATTGGTCCACATGTCTCTGTCAAACAACAACACATCAAAATATCTATCAAATATCCACTCCGGTGACACTCTGTCCGCAACCTTAGAAATCGGGTCATCTATTAAGATTCGCGCGATCCTCATGTGACCCCTTAGGTCGCCCCCCTAATGCCACCGAATTAACTAAGACTAGAGCAACCCATACTGGCAACCTCCATTACAATGGCGGGATCTCCAGCATAACCCCCAAGGCATCCGTTGGGCCTTGTAATGCCAACACACGCAAGACGGTAGATTCTCTTAAGAGCATCCCTTGCCTTACTCTGCTCAACTTTTGGCCTCCATGCAAGGGCAGCATAGGTGATCATCGGTTTAACAATAGTATTGAACGACCAGTAGACCATTTGTGGCCTTAGGCCCCATGTTCTCCCGAAAAGCATATGGCAGGCATAATATGCCCTGGTGGCCTTCTTGGAGACGTGGTCAAGATTTTCGTTCCAGCGAGCTATCAAGAGTCACTCCAAGATACTTAACACTGAGGACACCCTCTGGTCGCATTCATTTATATTAGCAAAACTTTGTATGTACATTAATTGAAATTGCAAAATATACTTTTATTTCCACTTAAATAATCGAATAAATAACGATGAAATTGAAAACTCATTTAAAATGTGTGGTATTTGTAAAATTTATTATTTCTTTTTTATTTGAAATAAGAATGACAGGTAAAAACAAATATGAATTATTTCAATTAGAACGAAGCAAAACTGGTAATGCGGAATAAACGAATCTAATCTATACCCTACACATTACAAATTATTTTTGTAAATATACGGAGTTTGAAAGCTCGTCATAAATTTAAAATAACATAAAAATAATCTCGATGTATATAAAAATAAAAACACTAATATAACTGTAAAAAATATTACTTGAGTCAGAGTAAACTCTAAAATTTTTTTTTATATATAAAACATTTTTGGTCTTCAAAGTTTAGTAACGTCATGATGAGACCCTAACCATGAAAAGACCCTAACCACATGCTTAATTACTAAGAACACAAGAATGGAGCAAAATTGATGATTAATAGGTTTTTTTTGTTAAAGATCTGCCTATTATGGAGGCTGTAGCTTTTCTAAAACTATGGGTTCTGATGAGATCTTTAGCCAGATCGAAATACTAGTATCAACCTAGCTAATATGTTTGATTTGCTTTATTTTTGTAAGTATATGGAGGTTGAAAGCTCGTCATAAATTGAAAATAACATAAAAATAATCTCGATGTAAATAAAAACAAAAAAACTAATATAACTGTAAAAAATATTACTTGAGCCAGAGTAAACTCTAAAAATTTTTTATATAAATAGAAAATTTTTGGTCTTCAAAGTTAAGTAACGTCATGATGCTTGTTAGGAATAGACCCTAACCACATGCCTAATTACTAAGAAGACAAAAATGGAGCAAAATTGATGATTACTAGGTTTTTTTGTTAAAGTTCTGCCTATTATGGAGGCTCTAGCTTTTCTAAAACTTCGGGTTCTGATGAGATCTCTAGCCAGATCGAAATACTAGTATCAACCTAGCTAATATGTTTGATTTGCTTTACTTTTGTAAATATACGGAGGTTGAACACTCGTCATTAATTTAAAATGAAAAAATCGAGATTTATAATTTTATAAAACTTGTGCGCCCCAGTAGCCTAGTTGGTAGCGTGCTGGCTTATCAGTGCAGGGGTCGTGTTTTCGATTCCCACCAGAGGCATTGGTCTGTTTTCGCTGCAACGCGCCGAAAGCCATAGTAGCTAGTGCTCGGTTAGGGTAATAAGATATAATTTGTACTTATATAATTAAATTAATTAATTAAAAAAAAAAAATAAAAAAAATTTTATAAAATTTTGGCAATTGAATAAAATTTCTTGTTTAGTACAAAACAACTGTGAATAATTTGGATATCAATCAAATGGGTTTTAAAAAAATATTCGTAATTTTGTTTAAATAATAGGGTTTTGAATGAAAATACTTAACACGAATATTAAATTACCCCTTAAATTCTAAAAACCTGGGTCCACTAGTTACGTCTTTTTTATAACACACCCATTGGACCCGGTTTTTTTTTTGCTATGGTTTTGTCTTGAAATTAAGAAACTTGAAAATTTTTTATATAAAAACAATAAGTTTGTTCGCTTACGCAAAAATTTGTACAAACTTGTAAAAGTTTTTACTGGAAGGTGTTCGTTTACACAAATACTCAGTAAAAAATAGTAAGAAGAGAAAGTAAAGTGACAGGTTGTTGACAAAAAACTTACAAATTTTTACTGGATAAATTTTTGCCAGTAAGAATTTGTAAGAAGAAAAAAACATATGTTTGAAAAAATATGCTTGTATTTTTAGTAAACAAAAACAAATATTAAATTAATTTTTTTTTTTTTATTTTCAATTTATAACGAGCTTTCAACCTCCGTATATTTACAAAAATAAAGCAAATCAAACATATTAGCTAGGTTGATACTAGTATTTCGATCTGGCTAAAGATCTCATCAGAACCCGAAGTTTTAGAAAAGTTAGAGCCTCCATAATAGGCAGAACTTTAACAAAAAACCTATTAATAATCAATTTTGCTCCATTCTTGTCTTCTTAGTAATCAATCACGTGGTTAGGTCTTTTCCTAACAAGCATCATGACGTTACTAAACTTTTTTTTTTTTTTTTTTTTTTTTTTTTTTTTTAAAGATAAGCAACACTCAGGAAATTCTTCCTATTAATTAATGTGTTGCTTTCTTTGGAAAGGGGATAGTGGATAGAGGAAAGGTGGTGAAAGATGAAGGGCTTCAAACATGGCAGCACTGTAATTGCGCGAGATGATAAGTCTTAGAACAGTTGTTGCTCGTCACCTAATGTAGAGTTGGCAAATTTATTGAAGCTTTTTGTTTCATAGCCTTGATTCATTATTTTACTTCGGTGGGGTTAAGTGCTATGGGAACACCGAAGGTGGGCGCAGCGATACATATAAGTGATAGAAAACTCATACATATTATTTTTCTAAATTGATGTTGTCGTCACCGGGAATCGAACCCGGGACCATCTGTGTAACAGTCCAACGCGCTAACCATTACACCACAACGCCCACAAATTATTTCTGGTCGACAATTTCAATTTACTTTTATCTTTTCCATAACGACCAGTTGATTTTTTTAATATTTTTTGGTATATATGGTTTTATATATTTTTACAATTCTTACAAATTTTCCGTTCGTTTACTTTTTTGTAAATTTGTCTTACTCTCTGTAATTTTGTTACTGAGTAATTTTTACTGGACTTTACTGGGAAAGTAATCGAACACACTTAATATTAAAATTTTTTTTGTTTTATTGTGGGGTGCGGTGCTCCACCCCTCCCTAGAAAAATTGTCTAGCTACGCCAATGAACAAAACCAGATTTATGTTTATTTCTTCATATGGGCGAAACTGCCATTTAAATGAACTTATACTTAAAGATCAGCTTAGTTCCCACTGCGAATCAAAATTATTATACGTACTTAATAATTTTCTATAACTCTAATTTAGTATGTTACATACGAAATGCTAATCTTATACACTCGAAGAAAAAGCTTCATCATATTTATGAAATGTTTCAAAGATTTTCGTGTAATTTCACATTTTATTATATTTATGAAACATTTCATAAAAAATAAAAACAATTTCATCATATTTACGAAATGTTTCACTGTATGAAGGATATTTTGTATTTGTAAGGATTTCATTATTTTTGTGTAGAAAAAATTCCCAGTGACGATTACAATTCTTGTGTTTTATGAAATGTTTCATAGATATTTTGGAAATTGTTACATTAGACAAAAATTTATGGAACTTATTTCTGGTTTCCTCAGGGTGTATAAAAATTCATTATATATGGCAGATTTTACGTATAACTATTAGCAAAAAAAATACTTTTTGTTGCTTTAAGGACAAATCTGTAAAAATTGCAATTACGAAAATTTATATTTTAAAAGAGTATGGAATAAAGAATGGGCGTTAATCATTTAATTTTGTAATACAAGGAATTGTAATTGAAAAAAAAACGTAATTACAATTATATGTAATTGTAATTTTAATTAAGCTGTAGCAAAATTTCAATTACAAATAAATTTAATTGTAATAGAGAAAATATAAATTACAAATTACATGTAATTGAAATAATCTCTACTACTAATTACATGTACTTGTAATTGGAAAATGTGAATACAATTCCATGTAATTAATAAAAGGAATTAATTTTAAGAAGTAATAGCCAGAAAAATGTAATCATTACATTAAAAATTAATTGATTTCAAAAATGTATTCAACTACAATTATTATCAATTATAGCATTCAATAATAATGAAAATAATAATAAAAAAATAATAATAATAACACTTGTGACGTCGAAAGTCGCTTGCGCTCGTTTTCGCCACACAACATTTTTTTCATATTGAAAAGATTTTTTTGTTTACATATCTTTTATATATACATCACTGTGAAATGAATTATTTTTATTTTAAAAGTCTGAAATGAATTGTATTTTTTATAATTACCTACACAACACGTTTTTTTCTCATATAGTTATCTTATATGCCTTCATTATTATTTAATTTCAAATGAGCTATTTAAAGTTAACGGAAAATAAATTATACGTTACCCACACTTGTGCTAATGAAACACACCTCAGCTAACTCACCACTGACAGCTGTGAAGCTGCAGATGTGGGTACCATATGACAGAGGAAAATATAAACAACATGCATTAGTAGCAAAGACAAAACAAAACACTGATTGAGTTAGTTAGTGTACGGCCATTGCCGTGGACACATCGATCGACAAGTGTCGCATAGAAGTGCCTATATTAGGTGTCTATAAGGGTTTATAGAGGAAGTGCCTACATTAGGTCTCCTACGTGAAATTGCTTATAGAAAAGTGCCTTCGCCAGGTTTTTCTACTACTAAGGATTGTTATACCGCGTTAAAGGGGAATTGACTACGCCAGGTCTCTCCAACATAGTTACCGCGATTACGAGAAGTGCCTACGCCAGGTCTCTCCAACATAAGTTACCGTGATTAAGAGAAGTGCCTACGCCAGGTCTCTCCAACAGAGTTACCGTGATTCAGAGAAGTGCCTGCGCCAGGTCTCTCCAACATAAGTTACCGTGATTAAGGGAAGTGCCTACGCCAGGTCTCTCCAACAGAGTTACCGTGATTCAGAGAAGTGCCTACGCCAGGTCTCTCCAACGAAGTTACCGCGATTAAGAGAAGTGCCTACGCCAGGTCTCTCCAACCTAAGTTACCGCGATTAAGAGAAGTGCCTACGCCAGGTCTCTCCAACAGAGTTACCGTGATTCAGAGAAGTGCCTACGCCAGGTCTCTCCAACATAGTACCGTGACTAAAGCGAAGTGCCTACGCCAGGTCTCTCGAATATAGTTACCGCGATCTAGAGAAGTGCCTACGCCAGGTCTCTCCAACGTGTTCACCGTGACGCAGAGAAAAGCATACGCCAGGTCTCTCCAACATAAGTTACCGCGATTAAAAGAAGTGCCTACTCCAGGTCTCTCCAGTATAGCTGCCTCGATCCCGAGAAGTGCCTAGCCAGGTCCCGATCTTTAGCTCTGCCACGACTTATAAAAGGTGCCTACGCCTGGTCTCTCCACCGTTAGTCATCGCGAAGTGCCTATGACAAGTTCCCCCAGTTATATATTTTGCTTTATTTTAAACTAATGAAAATTGTATGCCTTTATGAATAAACCATAATCCTGAATTGAAAATTTAAACTTAAATGAAAACTTGTTTTCTTCACTCTCATTTCTGTGCAAATACAAATTTCTGCAACGACCCTGCCCCCGCGAGTTATATCCTAGCTAAAGGGAGAAATTCCGTCGTTACACACTGCACTACAAAATTAATATAAAACAATATATTGCCACATGTAACTCTTTTTACACTGCCATTGCTACACCTTCAACTAAGGTACGATTATTTTGGAACGGTGAGTGGCATAATAACCCAGTAGAAGGCATGTGAAAATTTGAGGTCTTTACTATACAAATAATTAAAAAAAAAAAACTTTAAAACTATTGTTCCAGGGTTGCCTTAAAATTAATGTAAAAAAATATAATTTTTGACTTTTTTTATAGCACTTGTTTGAAAAATTGCTAATTTATAGAAGAAGGACATATTGGAAATTTTTTTGTACAGTATGTGCTTTTTATGTAAAATTAAAATTCGGATCAATAAATTTCCGATATTGTACAAAAAAATACTTAATGTTCTTTTTTAATGTAAAAAATTATTTATATTCTTTTAACAGACAAAAAAATTTAAAAATTGATTCCCAAATTTGGACATATTACAATTCTGAAAAATTATCTAAAAACACCAATATTTTCAAAAAAAATTCTCAAAAATCATAAAAATCCAATAGATATTTGCTTTAGCAACAAATAAAAATTATATTATTAAAAAAATCTTAAGTACATACAAAGCGTTAAAGTTTGAATTTAAATTATGAATGCCACTGATGACTCTACGCAATAAGTCCCAGGTGCAAAAAGTCCCAGTGCAAAAGCTCGCAATGAAATAAATTCTAAAAAAATGAAATAAGTCCCGTTTCGAAAAAGTGAAATAAATTCTAAAAAAAATGAAATAATTTCCAAAAACAAAAATGAAACAAATCCTAGGTTTTGGTTGTTATTTCATCATGAAATAATTTCCAAAGAACAAAAATTAAATAACTCCCAAAAATAGTACATGCAACACAAATGAAGTAAGGGCGTACCGTTATATTCCCCAAAGTCGTAATACCCACAAACCAAAATGACATATTGCCCAAATGTCCGCATATCCCCCAAAATTGTGGATGTTAATATGTTATAACGACCAAATCAATGACA
This sequence comes from Delia radicum, assembly GCA_021234595.1. Taxonomy (NCBI): domain Eukaryota; kingdom Metazoa; phylum Arthropoda; class Insecta; order Diptera; family Anthomyiidae; genus Delia; species Delia radicum. Next base: position 210,466,081 of record CM037851.1, read on the forward strand.
GAAAATCCAAAACTTTGTTTTGGGTGCTATGGCATTTTATTTTGAAAAAAACCTTTTTTTTTGGGCGCTAGGACGGTAAAAAAAAGAAGTTATTGCCCCAAAATCATATATTTTTTTTTTTTAATTGTCATAAGAAATAATGTCTTCTGTGTAGCACGCAGAAAACACTTTATTTCGCGAAGCCGCGTGCCGCGTTCTACGGAGGAAAAACCCCTAAGAGCGACCGAAGGCCAGATGAACTTGTTTTTCAAATCAGATGTCGAATCCGTTGAAATCTTATATTTTTAAGACATCAAGTAACATTTATTTGACCTGTCATAACTTTTTATCTCCCAAAATACCAACCAACACCAAGATTTATTGTTTTTTAAGGATTATTTTTTTAAAAGTCTATTTTATTAAAAATTTTACGTATATATTAGTGTCTAAACGTTTTATTTAAGATAAAAACAATCAATTAGCTATTTAAATGACAAATCTATGACTGGTCAAATTATATTACTTATTGTCTTAAAAATAAGATTTCAACGGATTCGACATTGGATTTGTAAAAACAAGTTTTTCTGTGTGGCGGCCTTCGGCCGCTCTTAGGTTTTTTTTCCTCGGTAGAACGCGGCAGGCGTCTACGCGAAATAAAGCTTTTTCTGCGTGCGACATAAAAAATATAATTGAAGCAATTTTTTTTTAAGTTTCCTTAAAACTTTTTTGTTTGATTTCATGAATCAGCCTTGACATTTAAGGTCTTATGACATTTAAAAACAAAAAAAACAAATATGATTTTGGGTAATAACTTCTTTTTTTTACCGTTATTGCGCCCAAATTTATTTTGGCTAAACAAAAACCCGTCATAGCGCCCAACAAAAAATGTTAATTCGTCCAAATCAATGTCGTATTGCCCAAAAACAAGAAAGTTTTTACAACAATTTACATATAATTTTTTTTGTCGCTATGTCGTTTTTTTCTTGGGCAATATGACTTTGGGGAATATAACGTTACGCCTTCAAAATTTATTAAATAACAGATTAAGTTAGGTCAATTTAAGAAGATCATCAAAATATTTTGAAAGATCCCGTTATAGGAACCGTTTAGAATATTAATAATATTAAAAAAATAATGAATTTTTGAAAATGAAATAACTCCTACTAAAAATGAAATAACTTCCACAGCAAATGAAATAATGAATTTTTGAAAATCAAATAACTCCCACAGCAAATTAAATAACACCGAACAAGAAAATAAAATGAAATAAGGCCCACGCTAATTTCTGTTGGGACTTATTTCATTTCGGAATTATTGCATTATGAAATAACACCTAATAACAAAAATGAAATAACAATTAAAAAAATGAAATAACTGCAAAAGAACTGGGTATTATTTCATTGGAAATTACTCCCAAATTTGAATGAAAATTTTTTAATTTTTTTTTTTTGACTTTTTTCACCTGGGAGTTATTGCACAGAGCCGCCACTGATAGAGGGCGCACTTTTTGAGATAGAATTACATCTTTCTACCAAATATCGGCAAAAAATTTATTAGGGATCAATACGATACGGATCAAATTGTATTTCTATTAGATATAAACAAATATCAAATTTTACTCATGTTTATTGTTGCATCATATTAATTATTTTTAATCGCACATACCTGCAAGTGAGTTTTATGAGTGTCCGGAACAGATTTAATAGTGTCCGAATCAATTGAAGTCAGTAGTTGGAAATAAGTTGATAGTGTGACTATCACAGCGATAACGTTACGGCAGATTAACTCTTTTTAGCAAATTGTCAAAATAGAAAAATTATATAATTTCATATTTATTTTCATCATTTTCCGTAAGTGATTATTCCGGTTTTTTTGATCTCTAACTAGAAGAGGTAACCCTTCTCTAAACACATCAGTACACACAGAGAAATAAAGTGCCAACCAAATTGAAAAGTGTATAATAATGGTAACAACTTATAAATTCAGTTAGTAAAACGATATTTGTATTAGATTTCTAAATAATATGGGTGTAGCAACTAAAATTCAGTTGAATTAACCGAACTTTGTTGTGAAAAATACTGTTTAGTTGTGCCAACGAACTGAAATTCCTAATAACCAAATTTGAGTCGCAGTAACCGAATTTCAGTTAGTAAATAGCTACATTTTTCTCTGTGTGTAGTTTTATTTAACTTAATGGCATATAAATATAATTAATTACATATTTATTCATTTATTTTACTTTAATTACAATTACAAATTACATGTAATTGCAATTCAAAATTTTCAATTGCATTTTGATTGATAATTGCATTTCCTCCAGTTACAATTACATATACACACTTGTAATTGATTGTTTTATATGACAAGTAATTGTAATTTTATTTAGCCTTTCTTTTGAATTACATATACTTGTAATTGAAAAAAAGCAATTACTAATTACATGTAATTTAACTATAATTGAAATGTAATTGAAATCGTCCAAGTCTGATTCCAACAAATTTGGAAAAATAACAAAATTACATGTTTGTAAAACTGCACTTACTGAAAAAGTAAAGAACCAATTTACACGGTTCTTACTTTGTTTCATTGAAAATAAATATACTTTTCAAACGGCACCAAAAAAAATAAAAGGATTAGTTATATACTTTAAATGTTGACGTGAAGAATTGGATAGTTTGTGTACACCAATTAAACCACAAATTAAGTAGCTTTGAAATGAGATATCAACGACTCTCGTAGCTTATGCAGTTATGGATACAGATAAAGCTATAGAAGATAATTTATGTATGTATTTTTCACATTTTGTCATACATTTGGACGTGGTTATAGTTATATGATGTTCATCTTTAATACCAAGTTTGGTTGAAATCAGAAAGGGTTTAGTAAATAGAGTGGTTGTTTTTATTCACATCCATTTTTTCCGGATAACCAATGGACCAATTTGGCTTTTATATGTTTTGACTTTAGTTAGCGTTACTTAAAAATAGTTTGGCATCACTTATTCAAACCAGTGATAACAACTTGGTGCTTTTAGCACTATTTGTGGTGCTTTTCGATGACCCAAAACTCATAAATTTTACTCTTGGTGCCAAATAGTAAATAAGCACTAAGTTGGTACTTTTGCAATATAACGTTGGTACATTTAGTGCTTTTTGGTCATTTCTGTTTATTTCTCCCAAATTGTAGTGAAAGAAGTTTTAAAGATTTAAACATTAAACAAAATCTTATATTTTGTTAGAGAAATGTTTAAATTGTGACACTTTTCAAAATACAACTTTAAAAATTACTTAAATTTAGTGGTTATTACTAGTTTACTCCCAACTTTTTTTCATATTTATTTAATTAAACAACTTCCTGGAGGAGTAAATGTTGCTGACGTTTATGTTAAAATACTGCTTTACGCCGAAGACCTTGTTATTTTAGCTGATTCTCCAACAGATTTGCAAAAAATGATTGATTGCTTATACAATTATTGTTCAAAGTGGTGCTTGAAAGCTAATTTAGATAAATCTAAAATAGTGGAATTTCGTTCCGGCACACGAATTTCGTCAAATTTAAACTGGGGTAATATTGAAATTGTAAATAGCTAGAAATATCTTGGAGTAGACATTACATACAATCTTTCCTTTAAAAAAAAAACACTTAAACAACAAATTGGCTGCCTCAAAATTGGCGATAAACTCTACTTGGTCAAAATATATAAACAATCCGCAGATATCACAGAATAATAAGCTTAAAATATTCCAAGCAGCTTCCAGATCTATTATGTTATATGCTGCGCAAGTATGGGGCTATATAAAATATGATGAGGTTGGAAAACTATTTAGATTTTTCATAAAAAAGATGCTATACCTGCCAAACACAACACCTAATTATATGCTGTATTTAGAAACAAACCTAGAGTCACTATACGTATCTACCTTAAGACTTCACCTTTGCTACATCAATAAAGTGTTAAATCAGAATCCTCACAGATTACCTCGCATTTTAGCATTAAAAATCATGGAACAAAACATATACTGGGCTAAGGAATGGGAAAACCTCTGTCAGAATATACAATTTACTCTTGATGACTCAATATTACCATTAAGCAAACAGTGGAAACAAATATTAAACCAACTAAAAATCAATGAACGTAATGATTATATACAAAATGCTACAAGTTCACAGTTTCATGATCTTTATGCACAACTGGATTACAACATTTCATCATTATACACTTCAAAGTTTTCTCCACGTACAGTCAGTTTGATAATAAGGGCTAGCGGTGGCTTATTAGACTTAAATGCAAGATGATTCAGTAATAACACTGGTGGAATTTGTACAATTTGCAATTTAGATGCTTCGGAAAACAGATTTAACTTCATAGGTGTTTGCCCAATATACAAAGAATTTAGAATACAATATTTTGGTAAAACCATACTAAATTTAGATGAAGTTATATGTATACTACATGGCTTAAACTTTTTCTCCCTGTATAAATACATTGAAGTTTGTTTAAAATATAGAAGGTTTATTTTAAATGAATTTGCTTTTTAATTTTCCAAGAAAATTTTAGTTTTAAATTATCATGTATTTTTTTTTTTATTAAAAATTATATAAAATCAATAATATGTGAATGTACTTTACTTGCCAAGAATAGTGCCAATCTGGCTTACAACAATTATGTTTTTGTTACACATCTGGTTTTTGTTACACATCTGGAGGATACACTTTTGTCAAAATGTCTTAACAAAATTACAGTTTTTAAATTATTTGATCTTTATATTTATATTATATTTTCCTTGTATGTAGAAAAATTTCGTAGTTCATAGATAGTTACATATTTTCTTTGTAAATCAAAAATTTTTCTTCTTAATTCTTTTTTAATATACAAGATTATAACATTGTTTAGTATTTCAAATTAGTAGTAAACAAAATATGTCGTTATGAAAGCGCATTGAAGGGATTATCATAGTATACCATTAGATTGCGAACTATAAACCCGCGCCTGAAATTTATAAGGAACTTGTAGGAGAGAGTGACAATTGGCAATAGTGGGCATAGACGGTATTGTCAACCTTCCCAAAGAACTAAAAATCGTAAATATCCAGCACTGCGCCAAAACAAGAAAAATCACTTAAAATCTTTTAGATCAAAATTAGCTAATTAAAATTAATGATACGAATAAGACCCAAGAAGAATCTCCATTAGTTTTAGCAACAACAATTTAGAAATCGAATGCATATTTTATAATTTTTTAAAATTATATTGAAGTGCACTCAATTGAATTTCGCTTTAATTAGATATAAATATTATTTAAAATTTATATAAAAATAGTAATCAATTAAATAAATATAATTTATAATGAATACGAAAATTATTCAAGTTCGATGCCATACTCTTTATTTCTTTATTAGGATATTGTCCTATGGTGATCAATGGTGATTATCTTTAACTTCGAGCTCATATATTAGTTATCATGTAGTGAGTAAATTAGTTTATATGAATGTTTGATGTTTTTCATGGGATTGTTACCGCTTTCAAAACGTGTTCTGATGATGGCAACCTAGAAAATTCCCGAAATAGATCTATCTACACATTCCTGAAAGGGTCAAATACTAAATTTGAAAACAAAAAAACTCTATAGATTATTTGTTAGGACAATATCCTAATAAAGAAGTAAAGAGTATGGCCTCGAACTTGAATAATTTTCATTTTCATTGTACAATTAAAGGTCGAGAATTATTTTTAATAAAAATTATATCAAACTTATATATTTTATCATTAAAAATTTATCGAATAAGGCTTATTTTTGTCGAATTTGCTATTTCTAAAATATTTGTGGGCCCACTTGAGATGGTGTTGTATTAAAAAACAAACTTCTATTTTATATTCTCTAACGTTAAAATTTTTGCATTAACTCAATTAAATTTTTCATGGAATTAGATTTAATAATGATTTTTTGTTTAAGTGTTCAACTCACTTTACAAAATTAAATACAAACATATAAGCCAGCATGTTCCATAAACCGTTTTTTTTCTAGATGTTGAATATTTTTTTCTTTTACATGCCTTAAACATAGGCAACGAAAACTAAGGATCTGTGGCTACTATAATTTCATTGTATTGGCCATATTTGATGGTGCTTCTTTTAAAAGCCTCTATATTTTCTTTAGACCTTTTATTTTTGATTGATGAAATTCTCATTGCTTTTTTTACGTGTAAAAAAAATTTAATTGAAATTGCGCATACATGCTAGAATGAATGGCAACAAACAAAAAAAAATCGTGGCTAAGAGTCTACTCATATCTGATAGTATGTACATTAGGGTTATAACTTTTTGCAATTTTTAAAATATCAAAAAATACATGAAATGGCAGTGTATACCATAAAAAATGTTAAGAACCCGTTTCGCTATCGTTTAAAACGTTCCGGATTATAAATTTATATTTTTTGTTTTAGTATTTAGAAAGAGAAATAATGAGTTCATAGCAAAATATTTGCGTATTTTTTCAAGTGTTAAACAATTATTATATCTCTGTAACTTATATTTACTTAACATGGAACCACCATAATACCCAACAATTATATTGTTACAATATCTATTTTGCGAAAAAATTCAGTTAACCTTTTGATGGCTTCTGGCAAGTGCGCTTGTGTAAGGTTTTTCGGCTTTTATAATTCTCCATATAAGTGATACGAGTAAATGTGTCCAAATGTGATTTATAGAGAAGGGATACTGATTTTTTTTTACTAAAACTATTATTAAATCAAAGATCACGAAAATCGAGGAACATAGAAGATTTTTATATATATAGTTTAAACCTTTACCACCAATAAGCAATGCTCGATGAAACTCATGAGCAATATTTGCCATAATACCATTTATTCTTCTTCCAACACATCAAGAAATGCTTTGCGAAGCAGGGCTTGATGTTTGGTTTTCAAATCACAGTTTCCACCAAAATGATTTTTCATCTTTCAATGATTCACTCATAACATTAAAGAAGGCCCATTAATGCTTTCTAAGACACTGGGTACAAAACCTGTAACGATTATATTTTCCGGACTCTATGAGCCAGGAAACTTTGCTACGTATATTTCCGGCCGTGCTCAGGGAGATTTGGGATGGAGATCTTGTTCGTGCCTATAGATAAAAATCATTTCACAAAAAATATTAAAATAAGGTAGCTTCTATATTGAATTCAATTACCCAAATAAACTTTATACCTACACTCAAATAAAAAAGTTAGTAAAGTCAGCAAAAAATTTTGCTGAGTCAGCAAAATTTTAGTCAGGAGGGCGCTTGCAAAAAAATTGCTAATGTCAGCAAAATCTAGTAGATTCAGCAAAAGTTTTGCTAACACTTAGTAAATTAGAAATTAAAAAACCCTTGCTAAAAATTAATAAAATTTTTGCTGAATATTAGCAGACTGAAAAAAACTCAAAAAATTTGTAGAAGAATTATACTTTAGTTAATTTATTTGCTGAAAATCATAAAACATATTTTTGTGATATAAAAATGTTCATACTCCCAAATTGACGATATGAATTAATGTAATATCTAAAAACAATAGAAACAATTACATATAACATAAACGAAATTATCTTTGAACTACTTACATCAATTATTGTCTGAATGATGCTATCTTTTAAAGGAACGCAAATGCCGCAGAGAATTATAGAAACGAAACGAAAAATAACAAACTATAACATATACAACCCTTTTTTCCATAAGAAGAAGGAAACAGAAAAATCTACCTAAGATGTATGTCTTCATCTTTCGCTTTACTCTGTCTACCTATTTCATATTTGTTTGCAATTTGACCACACAAGATTATTAATATATATAAACATTTAATTTACAAATACACATTTAATCTTTATTAAAATTAAATATTTGATTTTGTCTTTTATTTAATTAATAGACAATTACTTTCACAAGCCGGTGACGACGTAAATTTAAGTTGTTTCAATAAACAATTTTGTTTTATGTATAAAAAACAGATACAAAAATCTTCCATGGTTGGTTTTTTTATATTATGTCTTACTAGAGATGTACTTTTTAGTAAAATTTTCTTCGTCACTACTACATCGTGACAAGACGCGACATCTAATTCATTCAGAGTATATCTTTCAGTCTGGTTGTCGTTTACACTCTTGATGTGCTAATCAACACAATTTTTTTAGCAAAATAAATATGTAAAACATTAGTAAAATATTAGTAAAACATTAGTTCAAAACAGTTAAGTGCTGAATAAGTATAACTAAAATTTTAGTTTAAAAACATAATTTTATCAAAAAATTTGCTGAAAAATAGTATATCTGATTTACAAGATGTTTTACTAACTTTTCTACTAACTAATTTTTTTGAGTGTAGCTAAAATAAACAAAAAAAAAAAAAAAAATCGATGTAAAGTAATGTCGAGAAGAGTAGTTAGATGTTTCATTCCTCTTCAGTCTCTACCCACCCGAAAATTGCTATCCTTTGAAATTCGTATAAAATATCCCATTACTTTTCTAATTCTAATCTCCTAAATGTTTCATGGAATTTTTAAACAAAGAAATTTAAAACCCTATATTGGGTATAATATTTATTAAAATTCTTCGTTTTTATTATTAAAATTCATGATGTTTTATAAGCAATTTTAAATTATGTACTAAATTAGTAATAAAAAAATGTACTATTTAATTAACATCTGTAACATCTAATCAGCAGCTCAGCAACATATTTGGAGATCTAGCTGAGGGAATAGTTAAAGACATATTTCCGCTATGAAAAACTACACGTACATTAAATCCTGGAAGCTTTTAGAAATTCGATTTGGTGCGGAAGATTTTTCAATATATAACATTGACTTAAAAATTTTTTTTTATTATTTTTATTATCAGTACAATATGGTGCATAACGTTATAACTTGTATTTATGTTTTTTTTTTTTGTTAAAACAAGTTATAGCCCTAATGTGCATATAAGTACATACATTTATAGAACCATTTAAAGAATAACATTTATTCTCTTATGAAAAAAATATGTAGATGAATAAAGATTTTATTTAAAATTGTTATAAGTAATTTTTGTATTTTTTTTGCTTCAAACAAACCCGTTAAAAACGTGTTTAACATAAGCAATGAATGATTTGTTAATAAAAATTAAGTATCTTATAAGAAATTCATTTTATTTTTTATTAAAATGTTTAAAATGTTTTCTCAAAGTATTCTATGATAAAAAAAAATAAATTAACTTAAAATAGGTCCAACACCGCGTATGAGTAATTTTATACTATAATCAATTATCACTCATACGCCGTAGTGCAAGTTTAATGAAATGTTTCTACTATAAAATATATATTTATTTTTTATCCTACAATAAATTTATATTTAGTAATAACATTTAAAAATTAATAAACTCTACCAAATAACAAACCAATTTATTTTATTGCATCATTATTTAACTTATAAAAATCCCATTTAATTTGAAAATCTGTTGTAGTATAAAACAGGTGGGCATCTAATACATGCTACTAAAATAAAACACAAAAAAAAAAAAAAAATAATTCGAAAATTTACATTCATACCACAAACGGTATATAAAATGAAAAAAAAATGAAATAATTTCCGCTAAATTTCCCAAAAACCACTTTAGTTACTGAAAAAAAATAAATACAGAAAAAAAACATAGAGAATCGAAAAATTATGGGCATTGAAAGAATACACTTGAATGCACAAAATGTTATACGCTCATTTAATACACAAACATATTATAAATACAAGGGTATCTAAATATCACATAACGTAGTATGTGTTAAAGTTTAAAAAAATAAGGAAGCATTTAAATTTAACTTCTCTTTTTTTTTTTATTTATTAATAATCATATAATTGCAAATTATATGCTATTACCCTAACCGAGCACTAGCTATTATGGCTTTCGGCGCGTTGTAGCGAAAACAGACCAGTGCCTCTGGTGGGAATCGAACTTACGACACCCGCACTGATAAGCCAGCACGCTACCAACTACCGGGGCGTACAACTTCTCTTTAGTTTATAATAAATTAAATTAAAAATTACACTTCGTTTCATATATCTTGAGATCCATGATCCATCGATTAGGACTTAAGCAAGGGACCTCTAGTGTGATAAATTTTTTTGTACACATACACTGTGTATCAAAAACTTTAGCCGCTCTATAGTTTTCGTCATATTTAAAATTTAAGAAATAATTTAATGAAACTTATTGCGGTTCCTTAAGTTGTTATAAAGATACTTAAATATATGCAAATTAGAACCACCTACTTTAAGAAATGACAAAACACAATCCTTACGCCTGTATTTATAAACAATCTTAATTCAGATTTCAAATACATTTTAGTTAACACACATTTTAAGCCTTAAAACTGTATTCATAAATGAATATACGCCTAAAATACCTTTATTAAACCTTGTGTGAAAGTTAATATTCATTTATGAATACAGTTTTAAGGCTTAAAATGTGTTTTAACTAAAATGTATTTGAAATCTGAATAAAGATTTTTTATGAATACGGGGGTTAGTATTTCATAGTTACACTCATAACAAAATTGTTGAAAATTCAACTACGGCTACAGAAAAAAGTACCTGAATTTGCGCCAGCAGAATTTTCAATGATGTTGAGAATCACAGTCTGCTAAATTCCCAGTAAAAAATTTTCGAGTTTTTCGACAAAATGCTCTGATTTAAATGCTAACTATTACATGATATTGAGAAGCAGCAAAAAGAAACGAATAATTTTCGTATAAAAATAAATAAATAATAAAAATAAATAAATAACATTCTTTGTTACAAACTTAATAACTTTTTCAATTTCTCTTCGACCGCTACTCAGTTATTGTCAACATACCTACGTAACAGATATCAGTATGTTGAAACTGCAATCCAAAAATCCAAGGCACTGCCTGTAACCAGAGGGGTACCTCAGGGGTCCATTGTTGGGCCACTATTATTCTCACTGTACTCTAATGACCTTCCAGGCATTTTAACAAATTGTAATGTAAGAATGTACGCGGATGACGTTCAACTTTATACCAGTTGTACTAATGCCTTAATCGACCAGTGTATTATCTCTATTAATCAGCAACTACATCGTATTTATACGTGGGCAACCGCAAATGGTCTAGGAATAAATCCAAAAAAATCTAAATGCATAGTAATTCAAAAGCGACTTGCCAAACTAAGTATTATACCTAATATATTTATAAATAATCAAAAAATTGAAATAGTAAAATCTGCTAAGAGTCTCGGAATATTTTTTAATGACACTCTTACGTGGTCGAACCACATTAACTATGCTTGTGGTCGCACTTTCTCTATGACTAGAACTCTTTGGCGAACCCAGCATTGTACACCTATTCGAATAAGAATGCTACTTGCCAAAACTTATCTGATGCCTGTTTTACTATATGGTTGTGAGCTTTTTGCTAAATGTGATGCAACTAGTAAAGGGAAATTGAACGTTGCATTTAACAACATAATCCGATACGTGTATGGACTTAATAGGCGTTCTAGTGTATCTTCCTTTTCATCTCAGCTATATGGCCTTTCTTTAAATAATCTACTAAACATTAGAGTTTTAGTTTTTTTACATAAAATAATATATACCCACATACCTGATCATCTGTACAGCAAACTTGTTATTTCAGATATAAGCAGGGGAAAAAGACTTAGATCATTTAAATAAAAAAGTTTAATTTCGGAGTGGCATTTCTACATATTCGCAGTATCTCTCTGGAATTCTATACCCCACAGCTCTCAACTTTTAAGTAACGCACGAAAATTTAAAGAAAATATTTTTAAACTGTTTTCGGCATAAGAAAATCAAACATAATTATTTGATAAATTAAATTATTTAAATTTATTTAAATTTTTTATTTAGTTTTTTTTTGTTTTGTTCATCTTGTTTAATTTAAATTGTTTTTTGTTTTCCATATAAAAATTGTAATTAGTTGTTAAGTTATTAATTAATGATCTTATAATTTTTCAAATCATCAGTTCCATACTGCAAAATAAGACTCTTAGTCTTGTGTATGGAGCAATTCAAATAAATAAATAAATAAATAAATAAATAAATAAAAAAAAAAAAAAAATAAATAATTAATACTGTTTTCCCTAAAAATGTTATACAGAAAGTTTCATATCGTGGATTACAAACGATCTGTAAAAATTTTCCCGATTGTGTTTTCGAGTATGAAATAAAAAATAATTAGTCATTTAACGGTTTCTAATGAGATAGCACGTGGGGTGGAAAAAAAATAAAATAATTATATTATATGTCAAAAATTTTAACAACAAAAGACTAATATCTGAAGAATTTTATGTGAAATAAATTATGTACATTATTATTATTACTTTTAATCGTAATACTGTAGACATGATATATTAATTTACTGAAACCCATGACATCACTGCTTCTAATAAGTGGTGAAATCCGCGCTTATTCTGGCAAAAATGAATGCTTTCCAATGGGAATTCGCTATATAAAAATCATAGCATATGTAAGCAGGTTTGTAAGGGATTCTTTTCGCCTTTCTCCCTTACAAACCTGATTGCATGTAAGCAGCGTTTTTTACTGGGTTTAGGTGACCTAAAGAAGAACTAAATATTAGCTGACAGATGTAGTTAAATTAACTAACAATTTAGCTAAATCAACAAAATTCGTTAGCTGAATCAACTGTAATTTTATTATCGGGAGTATAAGTATACTCAGGGAACTTCGGCAAATGACAATGCTTGTTGAATTTACAGAAATGTAAGTCGTCCTTTCTTTAAGTGAAATTTCATTTGTTTTTAACTACATTTGCAGTGGGGTTTACCTACATAGTATTCTAAGTGTAATTAATATAAATTACTTTATAGATACGGAGTAACGATTTTTGGTCCAGTTTGCCAAATCTCGCACAGTTTTCGAGACATATCCTACTTTATGTTTATACAATAAAAAATATGAGAAAGTACCACCATCTACAAGTGAGACTGATGGCGGAGACACAAAAAAAAATAATAGTTTGAAAACAATTGTGGTTTAGATTAACTGGTAAAATATTTAAATTTGAGAGTCACGAATTACTAAATTTTAGGTCGAGCAAGTTAGTTCAATTATGTATGAAATTTGTTCTTGAGGTAAGTTAAACGACAACAGCAGAAAAAATAAGCTTAACTGAATTAGACCCCGTTTAACACAACCAGACAAAAACAAGAATGAGTTTTATCAATTTTCGTCTAATATAACAATTACATCAATATTGATGAAACATATCATAAACAACCAGTACTGAAATTGCCATATCATGGTCTGTATTGTAATACAAAATATCCTTCATTTATATAGTGAAGCATTTCATAAATCCCAGCAAAAAATAACCTCGTTTTGGTAAGCAGGAACTACATTTATATGCTTCCTAAATTTCGCTTTAGCGCATTGCATACAACAAAGCAATTAGGGAAGGCATTCGGTTATACTTCCCTATATTTCTTCTTTGAAGCAGTGAATAATGCATACAATGAAGCATTAGTGTTGGCAACACACACAAAAATGCGCGTTATATTGCTTACGAAGTAATGAATTTATTGCTTCTTAGAGCACATTAAAGAAGCGCTTTCCACATGGTTCAAAGAGACATACCAAGTGGGACATCGCTAACAAAAATCATGCCTTCTGGATTTGCTTCGGAAGCTCTCGGTAATTAAATAATGCCTTCCGGAACTGCGTTAATATTTGTACTTGGATTTAATATTTGTAATGTTTTCAGCTAAAATTTCAGTTATACTTATTCAGCATTTAACTGTTTAGAACTAATGTTTTACTAATATTTTACGAAAGTTTTACTAATTTATTTTGCTAAAAAAAATTGTACTGGTAAGCACATTAAAAGTGTGTACGACAACCAGATTGAAAGATTTAAGCAGAATTAAGTAGAAGTCGCTGCATGTCAAGATGTAGTAGAGACGAGCAAAATGATACTGAAACGTACAACACTTGTAAGATATATACAAAAATCAACCATGTAAGATTTTTGTATCTGTTTTTCATACATAAAACAAAAACACGCCAACAATGTGTATCGTATACATATAAGTGGCGGATTGAGAAAATTTTGTGTTGTCACCGGCTTGTTAAATTTTTATTAATTATTATTAATTAAAAAATTTTTATTAATTAAATTAAAGACCAAATAAAATATTAAAATTTAATAAAGATTTAATGTGTATTTGTAAACTAAATGATAATAGCGACTATTAATGTAGTGTGGTCAAATTGCAAACAAATATACGTATAGGTAGACAGAATAAAGCGAAAGACAAGGTCACACATCTTACGTAATTTTGTATGTTTCCTTTTCCTTATTGCAAAAAAAAAGGTTTTTTTTATAAATTTAGTTTTTGTTAAACAAAAAACCGTGCAATGTTTATTAATTAATTAAAAAAAAATTTCCATTCGCTAATTTAAGGCAGATTTTATCTACCGACAGGTCCTTACATGTTTCATTTCGCGTCACTGAAAATCTTAAGAGAACCAATGTAGAAGGGGTAAAAGATTTTACCCAAATTTCGAAGGAAAAAGATGACTGTTTTTTGAATGATCTTGAACTTGAATAATCTTGCTCACATCTTAAGTTATAAATAACTTCTACAAAAAAAAAAAAAATATGATACTCACGAAAAAAAGTGTGTGAACGATATGTTGGTATGTGTGCTTTTGTTAATACGGCGTCTGCTTGTATGTTTGTGTGTGCTTATTTTGTTTGTAAACTTCAAATGCATTTGGTATTTTATATCGAAAATTTTCTTTTTAACCTACAGTGTATGAAAAAATGATTTGAGAATTACGTCTAAAATAAAATATATATTTAAGAGTCAATTAAAATAGAAATTTTTTCAACTAAATATTTTTTAATTCAAATCAAATCTTAAATTAGATATTTTAGGTTGAGAAATTTTTCTGTGTACAACATCTTACATAAAAATTAAACGGTATATTTATGGCAAAATTTTTAAATAGAAAAACAATCTATGAAATTTGGCGCGATTTCATTAAAATATCCTGGCTTCCTTAGCTCAATGAGAAAATTGCCACCCTAATGTGTGAAGTCGATGTAGCGTGTGTGTTCAAAAGGATACCTTGAACATTGACTATGTGAATACAGGAAGAACGTTTGTTTAGCCAAATTTAAGTGAATTTTATATTAAGCTAATATAAACTATAAATTGTTTACCGACATGGTAAAATACCCATAACCAAAAAGCAGTTACTTGAAAAATATAAATAAATATGCACAAAGCCGTACATAAGGGTGCCCCCCCCCCCCCACCGACAAAAAAATGTGAGTTATTGACTGCGTCCCAATTTGTTTAGGTGTAAAACTACGTCTCCCAAAAAATTTTGGATAATAGGATACCGGAAAGACGTGCAGCTTGACCGATGTGTTGCTCAAATATAACAATTTTTTCTCCAGACAAGGTTGGAGCCCCTAAAAACGTTCTAATGCACAAAATGAAGGAAAATTAACTGAATGCTTTTAAATAAAATAAACAAAACATTTGTTCACTTTAATTTTGAAAATCTTTAACAAACAAAACTTTTGGGAATAATTATAATACGAGAACTCAAGGGTTCTCTTTATAGGTTCTCTATACAGTAAATAACTTTTCCAAATAATCTCGTACTGGAACGAATCAAACAGGCAGAGTTCGAGGACATTTCAAAAGTATATTCGATGAAAGTCTTTCTGACGTTCTTCGCATTTGTGTGTAGTTTACCTAAAACGAACGAAAAGAAATTTTAAAATAAATATTTTGAGTAAAAATAACAAAAATTTGTTTTTGTTACCTATGCATTTTTTACGAAAGTATATGTCAATTTCGGTCGTTTCGTAATAGATAAAAAATCGCTAAGCTTTTCAAATTCTTCAAAATACTGTATAAAATATTATAAGAAAGCAATAAATAAAATTATTCCACCAAACCACAATAATCTCATTGGAAGCGCTGTGAACTGCCGTGCCACACCGGCAGCGCATCTCGCGACCCAATAGACGCGAGTTGGTTCGCGTGCTGAGCTGTATGTATGTATGTATGTATGTAAAAAATGTGTTTGCTGTTAAAACAAGAAGAAGAATAGTATGATATCTATGTGATCTATGATAAAAAAAACTAAATTTTTTATATAATGTTTCCATCTCATACTATTTACGACCGCACTATAGTAAAGTAAATAAGGATAGTATTCGTAATTAAAGTTATTGAATCGATGGTTTTCGTGATTGAAATGGTTATTTCTTTTTTTTTTTGTTTGTGTATTGTAATGCTTTCTACTCTGATATATTTTCTAGTCAATATATTTTAATGTGTCTTTCGCCAATAGTTGGCTTTTTTATCAAAAAACCTCAAAATCAAAAGCATTTTTTATACCCCAAATGAAAAATTAGAAAATCTCTCCGATTTTATATTTTAAAATCAATTTAACGTTTATATGAACTGAGCTTTAGGTAGACAAAAATTGTAAATCTGACAACAATTTGCTTTATGTGGGGTAACACTGTCAGTCACTACATCTCTCTAAATTTTAGACATGAATTGAAATGTTGAAAAGAAGTGAAAATTCAATTTAAATTGATGTTGAAAAAAACGCGCTACAAAAATCAAGTTAAAGTGTCTGCGAAAAAAGGTAAAATGTATATTAAATGGTATTTGAATCGAATGTAAAGCACAAAGTTGCCTTACAAGCACAACAACGTATATTTTCATGAATAAACCAACAAACGGCCATAAATATGTACACTAGGGTGTACCGATATTATTTAAATGTGAAATTTTTCTAACTAAAACGATAAATATTTACAATATAATTGACGAAAAGACTAATGATAATATTTTTTAAACGTTTTTGACATCAACATTTTTTTTTAAATATTTTTTTCGAATTTTTTAAGAAAACTTAATTTAAAATTTTGGAAATTTTGAGCATAGGGAAATAGTCACCGTTTAAGAGTTTTTAAATCGCTTTTAAATAGTTAGAAAATATATAATAACAAGTTTTTTTTTTACATAATTATGTAAACTGGGCCGTGTTTTAATGAAATTCTTTCATTAAAGTAATGAAATCTTTTTCACAATGTAAATGAAATATTTCGTAAGCTTCAAGAAAAAGCATCATAGTTTTAATGAAACTATTTTCATTATGGGTATGAACTTTTTAGTAAATAATATGAAATTTTTCATTTTCAAAAATTCATTAATATCAAGCAGATAATTCTCTAAGTGTACTAGTGTAACTAGAGACCAAAATTACTTCATTAAAAATTTATAATTTTTCGCATTATAAGACTAATCTTTAAAAAAAAAAATTGAAGCAGATAACCAACAAATATGTCTAATATCATTTGGAAACAGTCAAAGAAGTAGAGTAAGTTCGGGTAATGTGGAATCCTATTTTATTTTTTAGTTTTCCGCCAAAGTATTGACGCTAAATTTACAAGTTCGATGTTAGAATATAATTTGATTTGTTGTCGAACTGAGTTCATAACAAAAAAGCATTATTTTTATTGCAAAAAAAGTTATGCACAAAAAAGCTTACGTACGCAAAATGTCTACATTCTCAAACATGGAGGGTAATGTGGAGTACCTAGTCCGGTAAAATACTAAAGTGTATAGTATAGCTATCAAATCAAAATAGTTTTCTTGAATGATTGAAAAGTAAAACAATTACTGATTTTTTTTCAGTTACGATTTTTTTGCAGAGAGAAGTTTGTGAACTAACAATAATGAAAAATATCAATAACCCAGTAAAATAGTAAAATACAAATAACTGCTTCGGTCAAGCGCTCTACCGATACTTCGTTCGAATAACTTAGTCACTATGAGTCTTGAATGCCGGTTCCAGCATATATGTGATTTAAATATTTAAATCGCTAATAAAACCCGAGACCGTGAGTACAATTGTGCGTGAAACGAAACGGAAGGTCTATGGTGTACCAATAATCCTCACCGGACACCGCGAAACCGAAAATTATACGTCTTTTTTGACCTAACTTTGTTTCCCGGTATATTCGTGTCACTCAGTCAGCCTGCTCTTGTGTTGTGGGGCAAAAACGGAAACCATATCTGCAGGTCGATGAAGTCTGTGCACCTATATAAAGCTATTCTAGAATATATTCGACTTGATAACGATAACCCGAGATCCGTTCGACTATTAAAAAGCAAATAGGCGGCCATTTACGAAGTTTGGAATATGCTCATGAGCAATTTTGAACATCTATATGTTCTGGGTGCCCAGTAACTATTTATGAGCAATTGTCCCCCTACCGAGGCTGAACGCCCTTTACCCAGTATAGCCAAACTAGCCAAATGCGGCATAAAAGTCTGGTCGATGTGCGACGACAATTGCAATTACCTACTAAAAGGAATAATACATATTGGAAACAGTCAAATGAAGAGCGTGCGGTAAATCAAGGAGAGAACATTGTTCTAAAATTGGTCGAAAAATACTACGGTTCTGGACGAACAGTAAATGCCGATAGTTTCTTCTCGTCATTTGATTTGCCCGCGGTCTTGATGATAAAACGGTTGTCATATTTAGGAACCATATCCAACAACAAAGACTGTATACTGAAGAAGATGTTGGATGCAAAATGAGATGTATTCATTGCGGTTACCACAATAATAACATCGCGCTTCTCATCTCGACCGAACATTAAAATTCTTCCGTCTACTCATTGAAGCCATCGCAGAAGACATATTAAACTCTGGACTACAATATATATAAATCCGGAGTGGACACCATGGATCAGATGGTGGTCGGTTACACATGCAAACGGGCCTCAAACCGATGGCTGCCAAATCTGTATGCTGAACGCGGACAGCTTGGCTGTATTTGTCATTCGTGGCAAATTGGAGCATGTCAAGAGGAAGGACGTTATGGAATTGGCAGAACAGCTGGTGGTCCCTCACATGGAACAGTGAGCAACGATTCCCATTGTACGAGGTATTCAACACTTGCAACAGTCAGTGGCGCTATTCGTTGTAGAGGTAAGAATTTTATTTATTCATTCATTCAATTCAAAATCTAAAATCAATTGTTCAATTTTGTTTTTTCGCAGGTAGCTGCAGGCAACCACGTGATTCCGTTTTATCTTCAATCATCGTGCTTGCTCTTGTTATAAATTGAATAAAAAACAGCGAAAAACTCGATTGGGTACATTGTTATCTAGAAAATTTAAAAATATGTTTTTATGGTTCAGCTTGTCTGAATTCTATCACTAAAATACATTTACACACACTTTTAGGACACCTGCCTATGTATTCCCATACAAATCCCATGTAGGTCTGGCCAAACGTAGTGGTGCCATTTAACGCCCACAAATTCTAAAAGGATGGCCCACATTACCCGCTTATTCCACATTACCCATACTTACTGTACTATTTAAAATATTTTCAATTTATATTGAATTGATTAATAGGTTTTTTTTTGGTTGCAAAGTTCACATTTCACAAAATCGGCACACCCTTTAATACAGTAAACGAAATAATTATAAGTTCACCCATGAAATTGAGAATTTTTTACAAAACTTTTGCAATATTTAAACGTTTTGGCTACCATCTCTCGATCCATTTTCTGCAGTTTTTGCTGCATTTTTATTAATTTTTAAAAATTATTTATTGTTTTCCAGCGAAATAAATACGAGTTCTGTGATTGATGTTGAACTCAGTTTTTTGGCTAAATATTTTTATATTTTTTTTCCTATTCCTCAATCGTGTATTATATAACTTCATTCCAATCTTTTAAGCACAGTGTAGTTGTGCAGAGTTTTTTCTAAGTTATGCAATTTGTTGAAAAAAGTCGTGGACTCATGTTTTTTAATACAAAAAACAACACAGTTTTGAAAAATTTAGCGCTAAAAGTTATATTGTGGTTTTTATATGTATAAGTAATAATTGTGATGAAATAATGCAAAATAATTTGTGCTCTGGTATGACACTGTACGTACCTTAAGACTTCAACGCCGCCTATTTGACGAAAATCTATCATAATCTAAAAAGTTTCATATGGTAACTATTTTTCTTTTAATCCAGATTCATCGCAAAGCTCCTTCCAGATGTATAGGTTAGACTTTACTTGTCGCCGATGCCAATGCTTTAGAGAACAAAATTTAGATTTTTTTTTTTGGGTGCCATAACACGCAAGGTCTAAGCTTGGCCAAAATGGCATCGCCAATTGCGAAAAGTAAAGAAATATGATAAATTAATTGCATATTTGCACGACTCTTGAACTTCCAACTGGTCCTAAATTCAATAAAAAAGTTATCATCTTCAAAAAAGTAGGTGACAACTCGCAACCAAATCAGATTGTTGCCTGCTGCAGTTAAACATAAATTAAAATGGGTCAATGAATCTGATATGAATCTACCATTATAACACTTATAGTGCTTAGTTTTCCGAAATATTATTGTATTTTGTATTAAGACGATTAGATTTGCGGCTTTTTTAAATAAAGTTCTTATTTTTTTCGAAAAGGGCGCTGTGCAGCAAAATTGTACTAAAAACAAATACAATGGAGTTGTAAAATACGAAAATGAGAAAAAAATAAAAAATAAACTAAAATCTTTAGTAGAAAATCTGAGTTTAACATCAATGAACTTATAACATAGTGCAACAGAATAAAATACCTGGGAGGTAAGTGTTGTGGAGTACAACAAGCATCTGTTTTTGAAATTTGCCAAACACCTCCAAAATCTTAAGTTACGGGTAAAACCCCGGTTTTTCGTACCTTTATGCACTTATAAACCTGTAACTTAGTTAAATAACATCCGATTTTAAGTTTCTCTGCGGACCTAGAAAGAAAAAAGTGAGATCTTTTCTTTATTTAAGTTAACTTGCGAAATCCGTGTGAATTTCTCCAGCAAACACAATTTTTTTCGCAATTTTTCAAATTTGGAGATATTTTTACAAAGTATTTTGTAAAGAAACCGTACTATATCTGAATTTATTAACAAACCAAATTTCTTTAAGAGTAAAACGCAACTTCGGTTTTAAAAATACGTTAAAAATTTACTGATTTATTTAACTTTTTATTAAAACAAAATGTTTGCATAAATGCCTGCATAATGCTTTCGAATAAGTTTTATGAGCTTTCTAGTCAAGCTGCTAGCATGATGCAGGTAATATTTTATAAACACACAATAGAAATTTGGTACAACAGTGTTCTCCAAACTTGTTTACTTGAGAGCCAGATTTGTCATTTATACAAAACTTTACATTCCGTTAAATTAAAATTTGTCTTAAATTTGATTTTACTTTGGACATCCTAGCTAACTCATTAACGCCCAAATGAAATTTGCTAAAGAGAATATAGTAATCATATATATACATGATAGGCAAAGGCGAAATCAAATGTAAGAAAGGTTGAAAGATGTTCTTATAAATTGTCAAGGAGAAAAAAAGTAAAAAACCGATCCCCTAATCGAATCGTTTCGAAATTCGGTATTGTAAAATTTGATTCAAGAGACTTAATTAATACATAATACATATCATATCACTATTATTAAAAATTTTAAAATCAAAATTTTTTCCTTTTAAAAAAATATTCCCAAATTTAAATTTTTATATTTGCTTTCAAATGAAGTGAAAATTGAGGTGTGCCCATATGGGGACAGTGGGCATTGATGGGTTAATATGGAATAGTTCGATGGAAGCGTATATTGTTAGTATCCAATACTAACTACAATAAATAAGGTTCCTATGGGGAATGAGGAGTCAATTGACCTAAAAGTGACTGGTTGTGGAAGGACTTATCACAGAACTGGTATAATTTAATACTAAAGTGGGTTAAACAGTGTTAATGGTAATAAAATCACCAATCCTGTGACTGGTAAAGTGAGGACATACGACTTAACCAGAATGCTTATTAACAAGAGAAAGCAATTGGCCAAAATTTTACCCATTGGAAGCTGTTTAGTTTTCGTTTTCGTTTTCGTGACATGCCACTATGTGGTTTAAAGCAGGACAAATGACCCCCTCCTATAACAAGCCAATGTTAAAGTTGCCAGTTGTTTACATAGGGTAGGGTTTAGCAGAGGACCGGTCTGTAACTGTTACAAAACCGATATGTGCCAATGATCAAGGTCCGACAACTGAAAAAATTTAGAGGAAGATGAGTACCTTCCCCTTAAAACTACTACGACGGAACGGCATTTTGTTTCAAACGCATATTTCGACAATCTCGTTCTAAATTTACGTCAAAATGACGATCTGAAATCCTCGGGTAGAGATTAAAGCAGTGGACTTTGGTGGAAAAATGTTTTCATGTATCATCTTGCAGAAGAAGTGACCGGACTTTGTTATTTGAAAATTGTTTTGAGACTGACGAAAATTACAGTAATCTCGTATATTTCGCTGATGTACATAAAACATTTTCGGCTTTAAATCACAATTTAGTACAGACGAATGGAGACTGTTCACTGGTGGTTCATGTAAAAGTACGTATTCTTCAACAAAGTATTATTTTTTTTATATAAAATCTCAAATGGTATATCTAGGCTTGAAAGCAGTATTATTGCGTAACGAAAATCTGTGGCCATGAGTTCCAATCGCATATGCGACTATCACAAAAGAAACTTACTTAGTGATGAACAAAATACTCCGGTTTGTCAGTTCTCCCACACACAAATAAATGAAAAGTTACTGCTGTTTTAAAGGTTTTGAAAATTTTATTTGGAATGCAAGATGGTTACACAAATCATCCATGCTATTTTTTTGAATGGAATAGTCTTGCACCAAAACGCTATGAACGCAAAGTATGGCCATCTCGAAAGTCATATGAAATAGGCAGCAGAGACACTTTAAACGTCCTATTAGTTAAATCTGAGGATGTTACTCCACCACCACTGCATCTTAAATTAGGACATATGAAATAATTTGTAAAAAAACTTGATGTGAACTGCGAAGCTTTTTGACATCTTAAAGCGGTGTTCCCAAAATTAAGTGAAGCAAAAATAAATAGATGTATTTATGTATTTTTTTTCTAATTCTAATATTTGTTTTTTATCGTTTTTAACTGTTCAGATGAATTCTAGGTATTTTCATTGGACCTCAAATTCTTAAAATTAGGAGAAGTGAGAACTTTATGAACAAGCTAAGTTTTGTTGCACTATGTGATCATTTTCTTGGTAATCACTGAAGCGAGGACTATGTAGGGTTTGCTAATGAGTTTTTAAATGTGTATGTCGAAAAACATTTTGAGGAAAAAAAAACAAGAAAAATGAAAACTATTTAAGTTCGAGGCCATACTCCATATTTCTTTTCAAATTTATTAATTGACCAATTTTGGGAATATGTTGGTAGATCTATTTCGGGAATTTTCAAGCTGTAAAGTGTGAAAATAAAAAGGAAAAAAACAAAACAAAGTGTATTGTATATCTACCAAAGGTAGGCCTTGCACATAACAAACAAGTTTTCAGTTTATTTTTGATCAATGGTGATAATCTTTAACTTCGTGCTCATATTATTAGTTCTCATTTAGTGAGAAAACTAGTTTATATGAATGTTTGATATTTTGCGTGGTAATGTCACTTCTTTCTGATGATGGGAACCTAGAAAATTCCCGAAATAGATCTATCAACACATTCCTGAAAGTGGTCAATTAAAAAATTTGAAAACAAGAACTCTGTACATTATTTGTTAGGCCAATATCCTAATAAAGAAATATAGAGTATGGCCTCGAACTTGAATAATTTTCATTTTCATTGCACAATTAAAGGTCGAAAAACATAATTTGTATTTTTAACTTATAACATTATTTACTTATTACTTATATATTATATATTATATCAAACTTATAACATAAAAATTATTTCAGAATTTTGCTGGTCACTTCAACGTTATACTGATGATGCTTAATTAAAAAAAAACGGTCAAGCAAACAGTTTTGAGTGGAATAGGAAAAAACTTTTTTTTGCAAATAAGGGGTCCGCCAAGTAACTTTTTTTTTTTTGAACTCCTGAACCAATTGGACTTTGTATGGCGTTATACCAAGGTCTTTATGCAAAATTCGTCTCAATGATGTCTCCGAAATGTTCAATGGTTGAGAACGACAGTGATGTTGTTGGCGCTTCACGCACACTTTCTGCCACAGCAGCAATATTCTCGGGTGTACGCACTGTTTTTGACTTTTCATGCTTTGGTTTATCGATGAGGATGAAAGTTTCTTTCACTTTTTTCACAAGATAACAAACATACGGACCATATTCGTTCAGCGGAAGGATAAAACTAATTATCTGTCAAATCAGACATGAGCTAAGTGTTACCATTCACGAAATAAGCTCTAGTTGAAAAAAAAAAACGTTAAATGGCGGACCCTTCATTTTGTGTTAATAAAAAGTTTCATAACTCGGTAAAATGTTAACGAAATTTTTGCGTTTTACTAATAAATAAATCTGCCTTCTTAATAAATTCATATATAGTACGGTTTGCTTTACAAAATACTTTGTAAAAACATCTTCAAATTTGAAAATTGGTGAAAAAAATATAAAAAAGTAATGTGTTTGCTGGAGAAATTCACCCAGATTTCTCAATTCCCACTTGGTATGTCTCTTTTAAGCAGGTGAAAAGCGCTCTTTTCATATGCTCTAATAAGCAATAAATTCATGCCTTCGTAGACAATAAAAAGCGCTTTTTTTGTGTGTTGACAACATTACTGCTTCATGGTATACATTGTTTACTGCTTCACTGTATGCATTACTAACTGTTTCAAAGAAGGCTTTTATTGAAGCACAACAGAATGCCTTCCATAATTGTTTTATTGTATGCAAGGCGGTGAAGCACTAATTGGAAGCATACAAATGTAGATACTGCTTACCTAAGCGAGGTTATTTTTTGCAGATATACCATTCGAAAGGTTTCACTTTCTAAATAAGATGAGAAACTTAAAATCGGATGATATACAACTAAATTACTGGCTTATAAGTTCATACAGGTACGAAAAACAAGTTTTTTTTAACCTGTAACTCAAGATTTTGGAAGTGTTTCGCAAACTCCAAAAACAGATTCTTGTTGTGCTCTACAACATTTACCAGAAACATAGTATCACTCCCCAATTATTTGAACTTCATTCCTGTTTGTATCACTCTGTAATTATTTTACCTGACATTACACAAAAAATGATTAAAAATGCAGTAAATTTGTTGAAAGTGGTTTGTTAGCCACTGGTATTTTCGTTATTATTATGTGGTAGCAAAACTTTTAAACATTGCAAATATTTAAAAAAAATTCACAATTTCATGGGTGAACTTATAATTACTTCGTCCACTGTATACATACTAAAGGTAACTACACTCAACTAAAATTTACCATGCTAGCACATTTTTTTTTTTTAACGTGAAAAATAGATACATAAAGGAAAAAAGGTAACAATTTTCTAAATTGATAAAAAAAAGGAGGAAAAATATAAAAGTTAAAAAATACCTGATACACCCAACATTAGATCACGGTATATTGAAGTTTGCTTTTGAGGGTCAGATTTTTGTTTACTAACTTTTACCGTTAACGTGGTTAGCCACTTGTGTAAGATTGCTTACATTTAAGTGTTTTGTAGATTTTATTTTTTTATTTTTCACCAGGTTCTTTTTCCAACAATTTTAAATTGTCATTCTGTGGTAATGAAATTACAATTTTTATGTTTTCAAACATGAAAAATAAATGAAGCTTAAAACAAATATTCAACCGCAATATTAACTGTTCAATTTAACACTGTAGCTTTTATAAAAATATATAAATGTATTTTAACTTTAGCCAGGAAATAGCAGATGCACTTCTTTAATGTATTTATTAAATTGACCAGAATTTGGAAAATTTTATTTAAAAATTTTTTTTTAAAGATTGATGCTTTTGTTTTTTAATCCGCCTAATCTAATCTTAATAAAAGACATCTAAAAGTATAACCGATACTTTAATCCTGCTCCCAATTCGGACGGAAGGGTTTCAGACTCTTAGATTTCTTTGAAAACAGAACAATCTGCAATTATTTTAAAAATCATTTCAAACGTTGTTCACAATGGCGAATGAATATTTTAAAAACATTGGTATTAACTCAAAACTCTTAAGGCATGGTCTTTTTAGGTTGTGGGTTAGCTTAAGTTTAAGCTAAATAAAAAGTCAATGCATGATGGATTTCACGCCAAAATATGTTAAATTAATTTTTACAAAAACACAGTTTATGTAAAAGAAAGCTAAATTAGAGCTCATTTTTTAAAAATGCGATTTGAATATTTTTGAATTAAAAAAAAAACAACATAATTTATAAAAACTCCAACTTCTACTCCTATAAGAATAATTCAACTGCGATATTTTAATTTTTCGAGATTTATTTTTGCATTTATTTTTAATTAATTAAATCGGTTTTGTGCCGTTCATTAAATGTCGTATAAAACCTGTGATGTGTATTTTTTAAAAATGATGTCAATTTGACTAAAAAGACGAATCTTATATATAAAATTCTCGTGTCACAATGTTCGTTCCCTTACTCCTCCGAAACAGCTTGACCGATTCTCATGAAATTTTCTGAGCATATTGAGTAGGTCTGAGAATCGGCCAACATCTAAAAATGGGCGTGATCGGACCAGTGGGCGCGTCAGCTCCCATACAAAGTAAATAATTAATATCATATATCTACAGTTCTATAATAGCCAGAGTCTTAGAAATTTGTTCACGTTGATTATTTGTTAATGTGAATAGTCACGGGAAAAATGGGCGTAATCGGACCAGTGGGCGTGTCAGCTCCCTTAGAAAGTAAATATTTAATATCATATATCTACAGTACTATAATAGCCATAGTCTTAGAAATTTGTGCACGTTGATTATTTGTTAATGTGAATAGTCATGGGAAAAGTGGGCTTGATCGGAACAGTGGGCGTGTCAGCTCCCATACAAAGTAAATATTTAATATCATATATCTACAGTTCTATAATAGCCAGAGTCTTAGAAATTTGTGCACATTGATTATATTATGAATAGTCATGGGAAAATTGTGCGGGATCATACCAGTGGGCGTGGCAGCTCCCATACAAAGTGATTATTTAGCTCATATACAAAATTAATATTAATATTAAATATCTAGGGTTCTATATTAGCTATATAGCCTTCAAATTTTGTACGAGTCCATCAATTACAAATATAAGTAGTCGAACTGAAAATGGGCGGAATGGGATAAATGGGCGTGGTACCAAAAGCAAAAAACAAATAAGCATTAAAATAAATTATCACATTCAAGACTTTTTGCAAGGTTATTTAATAATGTTGTTCAAAAATTCTTTTAGCGTTCCTCATAGTCCTAGAATAAAGGCGATAGAAGGACAAAGAGGCGTTGGGCTTCCCATGAAATTACAAATTTGAAAATGATTTACTAATGTGAATTTATTTTTTTTAATTACATATTTGCGTAAAAAAAAATTCTTGATTTAAAGAATTAATTACAATTAAAATTTGAAGGCAAAGCAACGTTTGCCGGGTCAGCTAGTTATTTAATAAAAAACGAATCCCTGAGGATGTCGGAAAATACCGACGAAACGTAGGAATACGAAAAATGAAATAAAAAAGTCTTTTATTTACGTTTAGAAAATTCATGACCTTGAAAGCCTGATTAGAATAACTCTAAAATAACCCAAAAATCGTTATAAAATCATTTAAATTCTTTGAGGAGCCTACATATATCAAAACCCAGTTAAATGCACAGTGGGGTACAATGCAAATGTACTTTTTACTGTTTGATCGGATTTTTGCAAAATCATACACCCAAGAAGGTGTCAGCTACACTGATAGGAATTTGTGCGTAGTATTAATGAATTCCTTCATTAATCCAATGAATTTTTTCATAAAAAATTTCCCAAAGAATCGTTTCATTGAGTCAAAGAAATGTGTTTCATTAAATCAATTTTTAATGAATGGTTTCATTGACCCAATGAAAATTTCATAAAGTATATGATTTTTTTCATTAATCCTAGCCTAATCGTAATGAAACTTTCATGTGTTTAATGAATAAAATTCATAGTTTGCCTGAAATATTTTCGTTGATATTTAATAATTTTTACTTTTTATGATTATTTTAGCATAGCATTAATTTGGTGATTATTGAGAAATAATCATTCGTTGATATTATTTATAAGGTCCGGTCTTTATACTCGTATGATCTATAACATATTTTTATAAAAAAAGTTCGAAAGTAAACATCACAGACTGTTCTGCACAAGCGATGGCAGATTTTAATTAAACTCAGCCTGATTCAGCAAATTTTTGTTACTTGGAATATTATGACATGTAAGAAAGAAATCTAACAAGAAAGGTTTTCCCGGGGCCACCCACCACAGTGGAGAAAATTATCTCAACAAATTTGCTAAAGCTCATAATTTTTGACGAATTCGAAAACGATAAAATTTTAAAAGTAGCTGATTAGATTTTAGATCGAAAATTACAAATTTTGAAAATAAAATTTTTGTATCCATAAAAAGAAATATTTTAATTATTGTACTTTTTTTAAATTATGTATATTAAGAAGTTTAATGATTGAAAAAGTCGTTTATATATAATTAACAGGCATTAAAAAAAACCAATTTTAATTTATTTCTGTTTTTATTGTTTTATTTTTACAAAATTGTTCAATC
Source organism: Delia radicum (assembly GCA_021234595.1). Taxonomy (NCBI): domain Eukaryota; kingdom Metazoa; phylum Arthropoda; class Insecta; order Diptera; family Anthomyiidae; genus Delia; species Delia radicum. The sequence continues at coordinate 210,494,716 of CM037851.1, forward strand.
TTTCTTTACATTTTTTTATAATTTGTGTTAAAAAATTACATATTTTCTTATATGTCGGTAAAAAATATGTAATTTTTTATCGATCTGGCTTGGAATTCTGTAGAACGATAGACGATTATAGTCCACTTTTTGTAGTTAAATTACGACCATATTAGATAAAAATGTTAAATATTGTTAACAATGTTGTTAAAAAACAAAAATTTATTATCGTTTAGCATAACGTTTTGGTGTAACATCGTCAAAACGATAACAATTTAGGTCTCGTTTTGAACAAAACTATATCGTTTTTTTAGAGAATCTGTTCCCAGGAAATTAGTGACCAACTATTCAAATTCGTCAAAAACTGTTAGGTCTAGGCAAACTTAATAAAAAAAAAATTTATTTATATCAAAGTTTTGGTTAATTCTGTTTAAAAGAAATTTTTCAGTTTTTTTTTATTTCAAAAAAAAAAATTTTTTTCTTATTAAAAGTCAAAATTTTTACTGAAGAAAAATTTGAAAATTTTTCATTGCTTTAATGATTTTTTTTTATGAAATTATGAAAACATCCAAAAAAATGTTAATGAAAAAAAATACCAATATTAATGAAATTTCATTCAGTTAATGAAATTTTTCATTGAACCAATGAATCGATTTTAATGAAATTGTTTCATTAATACTATGAAGGAAAATTCTATCAGTGTAGATAAACTTAAGTTCCAAAGATAAATATAATTGTTTCTACACGAACTGAGTTAGGGTGGATCGTTTCAATGCCATATAGTTGAATATATCGCCAGTCGTGTATATTTTATGCGATTTTTGTTATTCTTACACATTTTGAATCCACAAGTAAAGCTCATCCAAAAATGATATAATCCAAAAAACTGTTGCCATCACCTTATTGGCCGGCCAACTTACCTTGTCTTTCTTCGGAGCCGGTTCACCCGAAGAAACCCATTGTTTAGACTGCTGCTTGGTCTCCGGAGTGTTGTAATAGATGCATGTTTCATTCACAGTTACAAAACGCCGCAAAACTCATTCGAATTGCGGTTAAACAACTCCAAACAATCCTTTGAAGTTGTCACACGACTATGTTTATGGTCAATTGAGAGCAAACTCGGCTGCCATCTTGCAGACAGCTTTCTTAAACCCAACACTTAAAATCGAAACCACACTACCATATGAAATGCCTAGGCCATCAACAATCTCACACACTTTTACTCCTCGATCGGCCAACACCATATCATGGATTTTTTCGACATTTTCGGGTGTATTGACCTCAATTGGCCGTCCAGAACGTTCAGCGACATTTGTACAAGTGCGACCACAACGAAAGTCAGTAAACCCCTTTTTTAGCATTGAAATCGATGGTGCAGAGTCCCCATAGTATTTATTAAGCTTATCCTTGGTTTGATTGACGGTTTTTTTTGCAAAAAATAATGTTTAAGGAGCACTCGAAATTCATTTTTTTCCATTTTGAAAAAAAATCCACGAGGTTGTATTTTTTGAACAGCTGTTAAACGCAAAGTAAATAACGGAACTTGACAGTAGTCTATTAAAAGGTGTTACTTGATGGGAGCAGTGTTTCATTTCATTTAACTACGAGGGAAGTTCGAAAAGTCACGGACTTATTGATCCACTCTCGTACTTTCAAAAATAGAAGTGTTTAGGTTTGTTAGCTATGAGTCAAGTAATCAATTTCATTTGTCTCTTTAGTAATTATTATCGAAAATAATCATAAGATGTGAAAATTATTACTTAACTTTTACTTGACAATACTAAAACACTTACATATACAATATAAACTTTAAACCAAATGAGAACTTGATAGGTTTAAAAATTTTAATCTTTTTTAAGTCAAATTTTAAGAAGTTATTATACTTAATTTTAAGAAGTTAAAATTGTTAAACTAAATTTAGTTAAGGTGCGTATTTTGTTTTAGTTTGTTTGTACAATTTTAAATTTCTTAATCTTAAGTTTAATAACTTCATAAAATTAAGAATTTTTTACTAAAATGGAAAATAGTTTCTAATATTTTTTAGAAAATATTAATCTGATTCAAGAAATGAAAATTTAAGAAACCGGCTTATTATTTTTAAGTTAATAAAAAATTCAAACAAACTAAAATCTAATAAATTTGCATTATTCTTAAGCAATTTTATGTACTTTAGGCAAAATTTTAAAAACTTAATTTTTGTTCATACTTTTTCTAAGTGTATTATTTGCTTTTTAAATAAATTGTAAAAAAAAACATTCTGTTAGTATTGTCAAATAATAGCAATAGATATGTTTCCCTTTTTAATTTTGCAAAGTAATGTTTTGTAGTAGAAAAACTATGACAAGACTACACAGAGAAAACTTTAGTGGACGAAAAATTATAAACATTTTCAGTAAACTGTGAACGAAAAATTTCTTAAAATTAATGAAAAGCATCATACGCATTATGAAACTAAGTTTTTAATGAAACTACTTCATTGAGTGATTTAAGCTTTGTATAAAACAAAAAAGCTTTAACCCTCTAACGGGTAAGGCTGCATCAGGACAGTCTTCAAATTTATCACAAATGCGTCAAACGAGCGTTTTTACATAGAAATTAATATAGTCCGATAGAAAACCAAATTTGCTAAATATTTTGCGAAGAAATTTTTCGTGTGCCGTCCACGGTTTGGATGCGAAAAAACTTCAAAATCAAAATTTCATAAAAATAATTAGTTTTAGAAAAATATAATTTTCAAAAATCTAAAACCCCAATTTAAGTTGACTAAAAACTCGTTACAATAAAATATAAGTAATACTGAAGCTTTATCTTTAATAATAAGTCCTTACTTTACTCCAAGGACTCACAGGATTTTATCAGGATTACTCTAAAGGACATCGTCTTAACTTATAAAGTAATAGACGGATTTTTATGAAATTTTGCAGAAAGAAGACATTAAGTATTAATAGCAAAGCGTTGAAGTTTGAACAATATAAATTGAAGTTTAGATACTTTTTCGCCTAATTTCGCTTTTTCCAAAATGCGAAAATTGCGATATCTTCCTAAATAGGAGCTTGGAAAGAGAAATATTTTTTGTCCAAAACTTCTCTTTTATATGCTTTACTTTCCAAAATGCACCCTAAAATATTTTGGCTCATATCTCCTAAATTAGGCAACGATAAACAATTTGGTTAGGAACTTATTATTAGCTTTTCGAGTTGAGCACATGGTATAAATTTCGTTGCAAATCATCGTTTGCCAGTTAAAGGGTTAAGATTTAAAGCTGCTGGCTAAACTTGTAAGAAAAGACGAAAATAACTCATGTTGTACGGATAATCAAGGATTTTCTGTAATTGGTTGATATATATACCTGATCAAAACCATGAGTTTCTTGTGGGAAGTGGATTAGAATGATGCTGACGATGACCTAGTAGCTTAGGACGAAAGTGTAGCACTCGCTCTAGCGCTGATCCTCGCAAGATTTTTGTAGTCTTTCTTTTACATTTACTAACAATTAGTATTTTCTATTTATCAAAGTATCATTTTAATTATGATCTCAAACCTGAAAATCCAAAATGAAATGCAATTTTAAGAAAATATCAACAATACACACAAAATTCTGAAATGATAATTTCCATAAAATTGTATAAAAAATTGCATTAGTTTTAAGATAAAAATTCATGTCAATTCTCTCAGTATAGCAAAAATATGCATATTCTAAATCAAATAAAGTTAAAATATAGAATCAAAGAAATCAAGTATTTACAACAAATTGGATTGACGGATATTTGACAATAGCAAATTACACGTCACTTGAGTAAAGTTCAAAATATTCTATTAAATTTTGGATGATGTGCACTACTTATCCCTTTCACGACCGAACTTAAACTGCTGAAATATTTAAAATTTTTTTTTTCGGATTCGAGTTTTTTTCTGCAACTCCTTCTATCAAAAAATCCATGGGATATCCTTATTATTATTATTATTATTATTAATATTATAAAAATGACTGTTGGTTTGTTTGTTTGTTTGTTTGTTTATTTGTTTGTTTGTTTGTGTGAGCATCACGTCCAAACGCCTGAACCGATTTTATTCAAATTTGACACATAGATAGTGGGCGGTCTGGAAGGAACTATAGGCTATATGAAATTTTTATATGATGGGCGTGGCACTTTTACGCCCACTTTTTCACTATTTTCGATATGGCTTTACCGATGCAATTGATATTTGGTACCCAGAAAGAGATGTCACAGATAAGCACTTTAAGTTATATCAACTTTAGATATTGTGGGCGTGGCACTTTTACGCCCACATCTTCACTATCTTCTATATGGCTGAACAGATTTTATTGAAATTTGGTACACAGATATTGGGATGACTCATAACCACTATTTGCTATAATAGATTAAGACATGGTGGGCGTAACAGTTTTACGCCCACTTTTTGTTATCTTTTATATGGCTTAAAGGATTTTATTAAATTTTGGTACACAGATAGTGGGCAAACTGAAAAGTAATATGTGCTGTATTTGATTTCGATATGGTGGGCGTGGCACATTTACGCCCACTTTTTCGCTATATTCGATATGGCTTATGCTATGTAATTGATATTTTATACCCAGAAAAAGATATCACAGATAAGCACTTTAAGTTATATTACATTTAGATATTGTGGGCATGGCACTTTTACGCCCACATTTTCACTATCCTGATTAATATTACGCCCATCACGCCCAAACGACTGAACGGATTTTATTGAAATTTGGTACATAGAGAGTGAAAAAAAATTACGATATGGTGGGCGTGGCTATTTTATGCCCACTTTTTCTGTATTTTATAAACGGCCGAACCGATTTTATTTAAATTTGGCATGTAGATAGTGAAAGCTCCGGAAGTAAATATATTCTAAAAAAAAATTCGATATGGTGGGCGTGGCCCTTTTATGCCCACTTTTTCCGTATCTAATAAAAGGCTAAGCCGATTTATTGAAATTTGGTGCATAGATAATCTGTCTACTGACAGCCACTATAGGCTATATTAGAATCCGATACGATGGGCGTGACAAAAGCCTAGATTGGGCTAAAGCGAATGCACTCCGTTCATTATTATTGCAATATTTATTAAATCTTTTTGAAAAAGTTTTTATTTGAATTAAGCCAAGTTTATCCATCATCCCAAAAACTAGGTCTAAGGCACGCTAACAACGTAGCGGGCTGCGCCCGCTAGTATATATATATATATATGTCATCAACGGTATATAATGGTCGTCAACGGTCAACAATAGTGAACAAATAACTTACCCAAGTAATAGCCCAAGTAATTGATGTTGTTATCTATTGCGTTATACAGTTATTTATAATGATATATTTCAAAATATATATTCATATAAAATCATATAAAATTATATGTCAACTAGATAACAAAATCTACCTTCATATTACACTTCATATAGTGAAGTATGTAAAAATATATGTAAATTTCTCGCCAAACAATTTACATTTTGTACACCTGTTCGATTTTGACACATATTGGTTGGAAATAATAAGAAGTAAAAAAATTATAAAGATAAAAAGAAACAACAATCTAATTTTTGGTACAAAAAATCCAAATTTGGTAATTTTTGCCCTTTTTCGTGCAACGTCACTTTGAAAATTATTTTAGTAGTTTTAGCAAAAAATGTTACTGTTCGTGTAACTTTAATAATATTATTTTTCAGTTGAGAAAATTTAAAACGAAAAAATATTTATTTGAACAATTGTGCAAAATTTTGTATTTTCCAGCTGATCTATTTCACCTATCTGGCAAAAAGTCGTCTGAACAAATGCCGTTTTTACAATAAATGCATTATACATTATATAATTTTAGAGAGGGATGGTTAAGTTTGAATTTTCATGAACTTAGAGCTAGTTAAGATAAAAAAAAGAGTGGGAATAGTATTTACAATGACCAAATTTTATGAAACAAGAAATATAAAAACAAATACAATAACGCTGAAACACTAGAATTTACACGTTATATAAGAGACGAAACACAAAAGTCACATTTTATATCGACCTCTAAATAGCCTCCGATTGAGCGCATTTTTGGTATACGAGTAAATACACGTATATTTTGATATAAGGAACAAAAGCTGGCTTGTGGAGAAAGAAATCGGTATATACTCTTATTTTTCCATACAATTGTGGGCCAGCCTAATACACATTCAAATATTGTTTGTATGTCCAACACATTATCGTTAGTAACGTCCTCCGAGAGCAAATGCTAAATAGTAAAATATCTATGTAATCTATGGTTTCAATTGTTTTTCAGTCGAAAAGTTTTGAGTTTAATTACACTGTGAGACAAATGGTAGGGGTCAGTGATCGGGAAGGGTTCAATATACCGGGGAAAGTTATATCGGTAAAAAAGAAGTTATACGTGTCCCTGCGTTTCGCTGGGTCACGTCTAGGAATCGAGATATATCGATTTGAAGTTAGTAACTATCATATAGGGGAAATTGTCACCTTTGATGGTCTTTTTTTGACATAACTCGAGAACCACTCGTCCGATTTTGCTGAAACAAATGAGACATAGATCATGAAAATCGATGTACGCGTTTCGGTTTTATTCACAATTAAGTGAAGGTATGAATTTCAAAAATTTGCTCGAGATATGCTCAAAATTCATACCTTCACTTAATTGTGAATAAAACCGAAACGCGTCCATCGATTTTCATGATCTATGTCTCATTTTGTTTAAAGGTTATGTGACTTTACGTGAAAGTAATGGGACTTGACACTTTTTTTTACCGTTTTGGATTTTTATGAATTAAAAATAAAAAAATTCAATTTTTTAGGCAAAAAATAGTTTTTTTCTTCATACATTTATTTATAACTGCGAAACTGTTGCTTATGTGGCGAAACGTTGTATGAACAGATTAAAGGAATTGTAATTCCTAATTTCAGCAAAATTGGACTAGTGGTTCTCGAGTTATGTCAAAAAAAAAAACACCAAAGGCCCAATTTCCCCTATATGATAGTTGCTAACTTCAAGTCTATATATCTCGATTCCTAGACGTGACCCAGCGAAACGCCGGGACACGTATAACTTCCTTTTTACCGATATAACATTTCCAGTTGGTTTCATCCTATCCCGATTTTGACTGTCGCATAGTGTTATTAGGTAACTTAAAAATTTTTTTAATGCAAAAAGTTGGAATTTAGTGATTTATAAAAACAAATTAAGAAAATCTGTAACCTCATAATCATTTTTGCGTCAACCACGTTTTACGTTATCCCAAAAACTGCCTGACATTGAGATTCGATAGAAATAAAAGAATTATGTTTATTTTTCCTTAATAAATCGATACAGAGTGTATGTCAACACAGTTGCAAATATATATGACAATGAGCAATCAGTTGGAAAATAAAAAAAAGACTTCCAATATGTAGAAACGGTAATGACATGGCATTACTTTCCTCATTACCGGTAATGACACTAACTTACTATATGCATTACTTTTAATCGAATAATAAGGCCTTATTAATAACTAGTAAATTGTCTCATTATTTGAATACAAAAAATAATGCGTTACCCATAAGTACTTATTTTTATCAGTGTTTTAAATATAAAGTACTGACCTAAAAATTGCTTAAACATCTATTTTTAGACTCATTGTTTTTTTTCAAATCTAGTAAATACATTTATAACTACTTATTTTTGACTTTTTGTAAGCTGGTAAGTAAGGACATTTTGTGCAAGCAATTTATTTATGTTTTTATCTATCAAGTATAATATGTTGCCATAGCCCAGACGGAAGAGCGATTGGCTGGCAACCTGGCACTGGGACGTAACTGAACATTCTTAATTTTTACATGTAATATGCTTTTCAAATCAACTTATTTTTTGAACTAATTTTAAGACAATAACTAAAATATATAAATGGTATGGTTTTTCAATTATGCTCATATAACTGTTCTCGAAAATTGATATAAATATCATTATAAACTCTTTACATAAAATAACTTTTCATTCATTTTTTCTATAATTTTTTAGAAAAGATTAATTTAAATATTCTACAATATTTCTACTTATTTCAGTAACATTTTCATATTCATCATCATACTTTTTTGTCTTTGGTTTCTTTTTTCTTTTGTTGTAATAGAAAATAAGCTTAACAAATTTTCTATGTATTTTCAGTCGTTCATATTTTATTTATATAAAATCATCTCAAAATCTCTGAAGTGTAAAATTCTTACCTAAAAGGCAATAAATTCATAATTTGTTCTTACTTCTCTTATGATGCTGCTGATGTGTATACTCGTACATTGTACGTTTACAAGCAAAATTTCTAGTTTATTGTCTTTGTTCTGATCTCATATTTGAAGGAAGTAAAATTTGTTTAAAATATCCTTGTTGTATTTATGTCAGAATGATTATCATTCTAAAAAGTCTGCCAATAAAGAATGGTTGGTTGAGATATAATAGACAAAATGTCTACGAACATCATATTTTTGTATATTTTTTTTTAATTTTAAATAATAAAAAAACAAGAAAATAAGCAGATTTCGTTACAATTCCGTTTTATACTTAAAATCAAAAACAAAATGCATTATATGTAGAGCAGTTAAATTGATATAATGCTGAAAATATATTTTCATTTTTATATGTTGGGGTCTAAATGATTTATAATTTTAAATTTTGTCTAGTAACCACTTGGTAATAAATATTTAAAAAAAAAATGTTGGAAATAATTCATTGGTGATGTTTTTAGACGACTTTTCATAATTCTCAAACTCGTAGCTGACCTCTTGTTTAATTCATTATTTAGACAGTGTTACTTTTTCGATCCACTACACTAATTATATTACCCAGTGAAATAGTAAAATCCAAATAACTGAATGCAGAACAACTTATACTGTTTTATAATATATATTAGGGAGGGTCGATTTGCAGGGAAGCAAAAAAATCGCTCAACGCACAAGGATCAAAATAAGAAACTGTGCCGAAGGAAATATACCTCTAAAACGAATTCTGATGTCCCGACTTTTGACCCGTAATATCAAATTTTGAAAAAGCCCACTTTGATATTGCAGAAAGTAGGAGGAATCTCTCCAAGATTATGGGAGCTACTTCTACTCCGGAAGACGCGCTAGCAGATTAATGCATAATTCATCATTCTAGGTGACCGTTAAGGGGTTAACATTTAAATCGAAAGAGGGCCTTTTAAGCCGTGTTTTTATAGCAAAATGTACAAATCTCGGGATAGAGAAATTTCAAAAATTTCTGTTCTGCAACTGATTCTTTTGATATGGAGTTTGTCTTATTTGAAATAGGTTCTTTGCCTCCAAACAAGAACAGGTTGCTTTAGAACCGGTTCTATAACCAGTTATAGAACTGGTTCTGGGACAGTGACACCTTACTTTTCGACTCCCAGGAACCTGTTCTAGAACCGGTTCCATGTAACCGGTTGTAAAAGAAGTTGTTCTAGAACAGGTTTTAAGGTAATCTGTTATAAAAGATTTTTCTGGGTACAGCGATTGTGGTCAAAAACAAATAAAATTTCACTCGAGGAAAAGACAACTAATATTTCATTAAATTCAACTAACATTTATCATTTGTTTTTACTGTTCAAAAAATTACTAACAATTGTAGTAAAAATGAGTCAGATATGTTAGTAAAAAATTAATGTACATTAGGGATGTCCTTATTTTTTAACTTGCGATTTTTGGGGCTGCCCCCCTCTTAAAATATTTTTTTGGCTACAAAATTCACCATGCAAAAAATTAGAGTTCTAGCATAACGGGAAGATGTCCCGCATCGCCCTTGAAAATCGGGAACCTTGGAAAAATGGCCATAATTTAAAAAAAAATTAAAAATTTTTTTTCTTCAAAATTAAAAAATATAAAATAATTTTTGTGTTGGGTTTAAACATAACTACTCAGATAAAAAATATTACTTTCCCAGAAAATCGCTAACTTACCCTAACTTTGTGTCAAAAAAAATTAATAAATTTTTGGGGTACCTCAAAGTGACTTTTTTGCATTTTTGAAAATTTTATTCAACAAAAATCAAAAACCTAATGTTTGCTGTCGTGTATTTTATTAAACACATCTCAAGTATTAAATAAATCAAGTATTAAGGATATCCGTTGGCAAATTTTTTTATGGCATTTTGATTCTCGCGGATTTCAACGTTTTTTTTTAAATTTGTATAGACTTTTTTTTTAACAAAATTTTTGTAATATTTCATCAATGTTATTGTGTATGCTATTTTATATAATTGTAATAACTTTATTATAAAGTATAATTTTTCGTGTTCATAGTTAACCTGTATTTTCATGGGGTCACAATTGACCCTCGTATTTTAAAGAGTCAAAAATCACAAAGATGACAAAATAAATTTTTGTTTATGTTTCTAATTGTAATTTATTTACATTTTAAAATTAATTATTTAGTATAAATTCAGACATTTGTATTCATATTAAAATTGCTTTTTTTACATATTCAGGAGTATTTTCGAAAAACGTATTTTTAATTTAATAGTGTAAATTTTTTTCCCTCAAAATTATTATTATGGAAAAGTTTTAAATTCTAATTTTTTCTAAATTGACCTACTCGAAGACTAGAAACGGTTAAAGAAATTTTTTTAGAATAAATATAAATTGAATTATTCCTTTCTTTATTTATAAATTTTGCCACAAAGCTGCATTTTTCTTACGTGGGTCATATTTGACCCCGGGTTAACATGGGTTAACTATCAACAGAAAATATAGTATTTTAAAATAAAGTTATTACAATCACATAAAAGAGCATATACAATAATATTGATGAAATATTATTAAAACTTTATTTTAAAGTAAAAATGTATAAAAATAAAAAAAAAACCTTGAAATCCCCGAGAATCAAAATGCCCTAAAAAAAAAATTTCCCAACGGATATCCGTAATACTTGGCTTATTTAATACTTGAGTTGTGTGTAATAAAATACTTGACAGCAAACACCAGGTTTTGGATTTTTGTTGAATAAAATTTTCAAAAATTCAAAAAAGTCACTTTGAGGTACCCCCAAAATATTTATTAATTTTTTGACACAAAGTTAGGGTAAGTTAGCGATTTTCTGGGAAAGTAATATTTTTTGTCTGAGTAGTTATGATTAAACCCAACACAATCAGTTCAGTGCAATCAGCTGACCCGGCAACGTGTCATATTTTTGCTCTCGCGTGATTTCTAATAAAATTATTCGATAAATCCCTTTTTCAAGTTAATTTATTTAATTTTCTTGAACGTTTGCGATGAATAAACAAAAGAGAAAAAGATTTGGGGGTAATAGTCCCAAATACAAAATTCCTAAAACCACCAATGGTCCTAGCACTAGTGCTAATAGGTTTCAGTTGTTATCTGATTACGACGAATCAAGTGATGAGGAAGGAGAGATAAGGTCATATAAGGAAAAGGTTCCCCCTATAATTGTGGATAGTTCACATGGTTTCACTAAAGTTTTTAATCTGATTGGAAATAGATATACTTTTAAAAGAATTTCTATTGGCACAAAAATAATGTCAGAATCCCTGACTCTTTATGAAGAAGCTCAAAGAACACTTAAAAATAATAATATGAACTATTTTACACATCAGTTAAAAAATTCCAAAAATTTTAAAATGGTTTTGTTTGGACTGCCCCAGCTAGATATCAAAACAATCAGTGAAGAATTTGCCAGCACACACAATATACATCCTGTAAGTGTTAAAGAAATTCAAACAAAGAGATCAAATGCTGATGATGCATTATATTTGATTGAATTTAATCGACAACATATATTGAAAAGAGAGGTAATAAAAATTAGGTTCTTTTACGACATTTCTGTGTACTGGAGAAGTCCTCTTAAGGGCAGCAAAGGTCCAACGCAATGTAGCAAGTGCTCCATGTATGGCCATGGTGGTAAGAACTGTAACATAGCCAGTGTTTGTCCAGCTTGTGCAGGTAATCATGATTATTCGGTTTGCACTTTAAACAAAACCTCCCTTGATGGCAGTGTAATATACAAATGTCATAATTGCACAAAAAAGAACCTCAGAAATGTGAACCATAGAGCGGATGATCCTCGTTGCCCCTGCAGGCAAGATTATTTAGAAATTCGACAAAGAATAACTTCAAGATCTCGTGTAAACCCTCGTAAAAATGCTGATAAAGTTGGTTTTAACTTAAACGATAATGATTTTCCACATGTATCAAACATTGATAATGTTTCAAAAACATATGATTCTCATTCTCATGGCAAAAAATTGTACTCAGATGTTTCAAAGAAGAAACATAACAAAGAAGAAGATGACGATGACATTTCCAATGAGAGATTGTTGGAAATATTTTTCGATGCAATTGATGCTCTAGAAAAATGTCGTAACAAATATGACAAATTAAGAGTTCTAGGCATGATTCTTAAAAATGCCATATAAATCAACTGTCAATCAAGATGTTCATGTTATGCACTGGAATGCCCAGGGCATAACGACTGAATCAGCTGTTTCGCAGCTCGAACAATTTTTACATTTTAAAAAAATAGATATTCTTCTTCTAAATGAAACCTTTTTAAAGTCATATCATAAGTTCCGACTTGGAAATTATAAAATATATAGGGAGGATCGACTCACCCATGGTGGAGGCCATAAAAAATAATATTAAGCATAAGCTTTTACCGAAATTGAAAACTTTTAAAGCTGAACATATTTCCATCGAAGTTGTTGTTAACAATCGGCCTGTAGTTTTTACTTCAGCTTATATTCCTGAGTATAGTAATACATTTAGTCAGGATCTGGACACTTTAACCAGCTCTACTAAAGACTTTTTTATATTTGGAGATCTGAATGCTCATCACACTAGTTGGAATTGTGTTTCTAATAATTCAGCTGGAAAATGTCTTTATCGTCATAGTCTACAATCAAATTATTATATATATTATACTAACGGTCATACTCGATTTGGTCAAAATTTAAAACCGGTGCAACCTTCCACAGTCGACATCCTCTTATCGAATTCTAGTATTCCATTTTCTTCATTTGAGACTCATCCAAACGCACTATGTTCGGACCATGTTCCAATATCTTGTACAATTCATGGACAATTTCATAACATACAACATTCAGTTCCATTATATAATCAGGCAAACTGGTCTGCTATTAAGGTGTGGGTGGAGAATGAAATCAGGTCACAAAACATCAGTAATCAGGAAATCAATGCAGACAACATTGAATCGTCTTTAAGTAATTTAATAGATATTTTAAAACAGGCTTTTAATAAAATTCCACAGGGCCGCAAAAATCCATGGCAAAGAGAAATTTCTGAACTAAGTAAAATGTTAATAAGGCAAAGAAATAAATATAGAAGAAAATACCAAAGATGTCTGGATATAAACCGTAAAACTCATATAAATGCTATTTTAAAGCAATTAAATAAACTAATTGATTTTCATCTCAATAAAGACAGAAACGAAAGTTGGTCTAAATTTATATCAAAGCTACCTTCTGGTTCCAAAAAGTTTTGGAAATTAACCAAAGCCATAAAAGGTAAAAACACGTCTCTTGCAGATCTACATATAAATGGTGAGGTCTTAAAAACTTGTGATGATAAAGCAAATGCAATTGCTAATGTTTTTGAAAGAGCACACACAATAACCATCAATAGTATTTCACCTTTGGAAGTAAGAGTTAATAAGTACATTGAAAGTCTTATGTGTAGTACAATAATTGATTCTGAAGTTGCCCTTACCGACGTAAATGAAGTTAAATCACTTGTTTTATCATTAAAAAATAACAAAGCCCCCGGTCTTGATGGGGTTAATAGTATTATTCTTAAGAATATGCCTGATATATTATTTGAAATTATATGCAGGATATTTAACTGGTGTTTATCAAATGGTTACTTCCCCACAGTTTTTAAAAAAGCTAAGGTGATCCCCATTCACAAAAATGGTAAGGATCGAAAACTACCATCAAGCTACAGGCCTATAAGCATTTTAAGCTTGCTTGACAAAGTCTTTGAAAAAATAATTCACAATAGAATTATTAATTTTGCCAATGATAACAACATTATTAATAAAGAGCAATTCGGTTTCCGAAAGGAGCACTCCACCACACACCAGGTTAAGAGAGTAGTTAAATTTATTGATAAAAACAAATCTAATCGTAAAAGTACAGGCATTATATTTCTTGATATAGAAAAGGCCTTCGACTCCATCTGGCATGACGGAATTGTTTTTAAACTTAGCACCTTTAAATTCCCAGTTTATCTGCAGAAAATCATTAAAAGTTTTTTGACTAATCGTTCTTTTATTGTATATGTCGATAACTACTTTTCTACAGATCGACAAATTCCCGCTGGTCTTCCTCAGGGGTCAGTGTTATCGCCAACCCTATATGCAATTTTTACGTCTGATATTTCCATCCGTAAAAGTTTTGATGCAGCTTTTTATGCAGATGATAGTGCATTTATCTGCTGTGGTAAAGTCTCAAATGCTATTATAAAACGAATGCAGGATTCAATTAAATCAACTCAAAAATACTTTGATAAATGGAAAATAAAAGTCAATGATGAAAAGACTCAAGCAATTATATTCCCATTTAACAAGTCTCCAAAACGTGTACCTACCATTCCACTGAGAGTGCATGGAATCACAATTCAATTAAAAGAAGATATCAAATATTTGGGAATAATTTTAGATAAGAAGCTTACTTTTAAAAAACATATAGAAAGTGTACGTGATAAAGCAATTAAATGTGGTCGGGCATTATATCCTCTACTTAACAGAAGATCAAATCTGAATATAAGAAACAAAATTATTTTATATAAAATGTGTATCCGTCCAATTCTGACGTATGGTTGTCAAGTCTGGTACAGCAGAGCTGCTAAAACGCATACTAGAAAACTGCAAGTTATTCAAAATAAAAATTTGAAAATAATACACAACGTATCTCCAAGATTTTCTACTGAATTATTACATAAAAACTTCAATCATAATCGAATTAGTTCGGTTGCAAGGGAACTGACGCTGTCATTTAATGATCGATGCAGATTGTCTTCATTTGAAACATTAAGAAATTTGGTTAACGATCACTCATAATTCTTTTATAATGAAAGATTCTATGACTGTGCTTGTTTTTAAAATTGCTTAAACTTTTTTCTATCTTGTACATACAAGGTTTTTTCAAACTATTTTTCCTTAATCTGTGATATTAAAAAGTTTTTCTTATTCAATTATTATGACCCCAATTGTTGTAGTACTTATAAGTAAATCTCATAACTCTGTTAGTATTACATAAGATACATAAAATAAAATAAAATTATAAAAAAAAAAAAAAAAAAAAAAACCCAACACAAAAATTATTTTATATTTTTTTAATTTTGAAGAAAAAAAATTTGTAATTTTTTTTTTAATTATGCCCAATTTCCAAGGGGCCCGATTTTCAGGGGCGATGCGGGACATCTTCCCGTTATGCTAGAACTCTAATTTTTTGCGTGGCGTATTTTGACACCCTAACAAATATTTTAAGAGGGGGTACAGTCAAAATCTGGTTTTTATTTTTCGCCCATACAACGAAAGACGACCCTAATGTACATTCATAAAACAGTCATTTGATGTGGCTTGTTTGTTTAAAGGTTAGTAAAAAATGAAATTTGCTTCACAAATGACTAACATTTACATTTAATATAAAGAAACTGTATTACAACTCAAGCAACTACAAAGTTTTAAAGCAGAAGTTCCCAGAGTGTACTTTTAAACGGCTGTATTTTTTTACTGGATAAAGATAATTAAGTGCTTCTAAAATAAAACAACATCTTGACCACAATCATGAATGGAAAATATGCTGAACATTGTTATCCAGAGTTGCCACATAATTATTTAAAAAAATCACGACTTGACCTGTTTTGATGAAACTTTTTTCAAAAATTATACAAAAATATGAAAAGTTTACTGTTTTATATTGTTTTTTTGATTGTTATGTTGATGAAAAAAATATAAAAATGCATTTCTCTACTAGAAATTAGTTTATCGATTATAAATGAATTTCGAAAATCTGACCGATCGAACGATTAATTTTCAAATATAAGGTGGCGCAAAAGTAATCCTCCTATCAGAAAATGCTATACATAATAAATACATAATAAAAAAAAAACATCGGAAGGTTATTTTTGCGCCACCTTATACATAAAGTCTAAAATATTCCAAAATTTATTCCGTTTTCACTCAAAACATAAATAAAGGTTGGTTTTTTTTTTGAAATATTACTAAGCTTATAAAAATTATTATGTCAGGTTTGCCGTATGGTTATTTTAAAAATGGTCGAAAATAACATAATTTTCAAAAAAAAAATAAATAAAAAGCGGTTTACTTAAAAAAAAATAATTTTTGATATATTTTGGAATTCATATTTGTTCTCAAAAATATTCAAAATTTTATTTTTTAAAATATATTCAACCGTCTAGGTATTATATGTTGTCAAACTTTCGTTTTTTTTTTTTTTGCAAATATTTAAACTAAAGGCCGCTTTAAGACAAAAACTTCCACACATTTCTTCATGAAGCATGTTTCTTAATATCTGCAAAGTTTGGGTGAAATATGTCCAGCGCATCTATGACGTGGCCTTAATCTGTTAAGGAAAATTAAAAATGGTTTATGGGTAGCTAACATTAATTAAAACAAACTAGAAAATATACTAAATATCTTTAAATACAATGATACTGGTTCCGAAAATAATACGCACTAAAATATTATTTGGGATTTGTTGTAGAAATATCGCTTTTCTACAATTTTAAAATACGGCTACATTAGGGACTTATGAATTTATTTGTGTGTGAAACAAAATTTAATTTTTTTTTTTTCAGATGAGTACCCAAGGCTTCACTATGGCACCCGCTTTTGCCTTTAAAAAAAATGGATCCATAATGAAATGGTTACCAGTGTTGCCATGCTAGGCCGAATTATAAATCATAATTTTTCGAAAAATATCTAATATTGCGTTTTTCTATCGCAAACAGAATTTTTTGAATAAATTATTTATTTAATTGAAAAACATTTGAATTTTTGTATTAAAATTACGAAAAAAAACTTTCGGACTTTTGAACTAAATATGTTTATTTAATTTTCAATATTAAAATTCAATATTGACATTTTTATTGATTGATTAATGAAACTTGGACATATATAGAGGACAAAAAACTGTGAATTAAATATATTATTTTTTATATGCACGATCTTGTGTTTCGGTGATAAAACTTAGAGTCAAACCTGATGCAATGTTTTGTTTTTAGCTTTTTATCATGTCGGTTTTAAAGGAAATATAAACACATTGAACATCAAATGAAAGGTATTTTAAAATCTATTCAAGATATCAAAAAATATTGATAAGTTCTCAAACAAAATATTTTCGAACAAACTTTAAACGCATTTTTATCCGCTAAAAATTAGGGCGCACAGTCGGTTGGCAATGAAATGTATGGGGAGAATCTTGAAATTCCGACGGAACTCCAGCCAGTTATTGTGCAATTTTGTCTAAAATTTACATGGTAAAAATTTGAACCAAATCGGATAAAGTAAAGTCGACATTTTGACCTTTGAGGTCAAATTTCAATTTTGGTAGATTCGTAATATTCCGCTTTAATTAACTTAAAATGATCGTGTTTTCTTGCGTGCGTTCATTAAAGTTGATAAAATTGATGTTTCAAGTACGCTAAATTATTTCTGAAATATTTCCATTACAATTAACCCTTTTGTGCTAGGGAGATCAAAATGATCATTTGGACAAATGCTTTATACAACCATAATTTTTAGAAAAAAACATAAGATAGTAATCGTGAACTACGTAAAAAAAATTTTTTCTACTAGTTCCAAAATGGCCGATTCAATTTTTTTCAATCGGTCCACATACAAAAAAAAAAAAAATTGAGCTAGTCACCCCCTAGCATTTAATACAGTATTGGGCAAAACCTAAGAAACACTGCTTGATTTTAGCTTCTGAGTCAAATTATTTTTAAATGAACATATTTCTATTCAATGTTTTAATGCAGTTTTATTAATTACTGTGTCATACAAAATTAAAAAACAAAAAATTGGTAATTATCTCTCACCTAACGGTTCTTTTAGTACAACAACAAAAAAATACTTAAAAATTCACTGGGCAAAACCTTAAAAACTTTTAATATTTTGCGACGAAAGCAAATTTAATTTGTCCAATTCTGACGGCATATGCCGTCTCACACGCAAAATAGGTGAAAGGCTTAAACCCCGATATTGTAAAAAGACTGTCAAGCATATGGGCGGCAATGTGATGGCTTGGACGTGTTTTTCAGGTCATGGTCTAGAGCCGTTCCACAGAATTTCTACCAAAATGGACAGAATTGTGTATGGGGACATTTTAGAATCTAAGATGTTGCTATATGCCGAGTGGAACATGCCACTTCGATGGGTGTTTCAACATGATAACGATCCGAAACACACATCGAAGTTGGTCAAGGAATGGATACAATCGAAACGGATTTATTTTATTTATTTATTTATTTATTTTTTATTTATTTATTTAGCATACCATTGCCACAAGAACTAGTCTTATTAACAGCAAATGGAATAATAAGGTTACAATAATGTTTCGGACAGATAAAAAATTAAAGTTGGAATTTACACATCGATATAAAAACAAAAAGGCACAATATGAATTATATATTATTTTAATTTACCATATTAAAAAGCGAATAAAAATAAAAAGTTTCGTTAATAAATAAAACTTTTAATTTATGCTAACAATTTAAGCAAAAAAAAAAAACAAATCAAATTTTATCAAAAAACAATATTAAAATATTTGAAAATTAGTCAACCATAATGCTCAAAAATATAACGCTTAAACTGACTTGCATTGCTTGTTGTTTGAATCCTGTGAGGCAAGTGGTTCCAAAGATCTATACTGCTTATAAAAAAATGTTTTTTGGAAAGTTCACTCTGATGACGAATTGTAATAATTTTGTTTCCCCTCCTCGATATAAAAAAATTTAGTCGTTTGTATAAGTAATCAGGTTGTTTTGTATAAATTACTTTATGTAGAAATATAAGAGAACGGCATTTTAATAAGTTATCAAACGATAAGTTATATATCTGTTTTGAGTAACGTGAAATCCTGGCAAAGCGTTGAAGTCCAAATATATATCTGGCAATATTATTGTATGTTACATTTAGTTTTCGTTTGCTTAATGAATCGCAATTTGCGAAAAGTTCGCAACCATACATTAATGTGGGCAACAAATATGTTTTAGCCAGTAGCATACGTATTTTAAAAGGTGTATACGATTGTGTCATCCACAAATTTCGTAACATAGAAAACGTTTTTCCACATATCATATTAATATGATCAGACCAATCAAGACGTTTGTTAAATATAACTCCTAAATTTTTCGCTGTTTCAGATATTTCAATTCTTGAGTTCCCAATTTGAATCGCGGGTAATAAACTGGGAAAAAGTTTAGGATTTCCAATTACTATGGCCTTAGATTTTTTAGCGTTTAGACAAAGACCGTTATAAGACGCCCATTGAGATATTCTTGACAGATCTTGGTTTAAGTTTTGTATGCAGCTTAATACATTAATTGGATCACAACTAATGTAAACCTGAACGTCATCCGCATACATTTGGACCTCACAGTATTTGATTTGAGATGGTAAATCATTTGAGTATATAGCATACAATAGGGGGCCAAGAATTGAACCCTGTGGTACACCTCTCGTCACTGTAAACCTATTTGACATTTTGGCACCATGATAAACAGATTGAGATCTTTCATATAAATATGAAGATATTAATTGAACAGCTGCCGGAGAGAAATTACACATATATTTTAATTTAAGGCAAAGAATATTATGTTCCACGGTGTCAAAAGCCTTTGAGTGGTCAAGTAAAACTAAAAACGATATTTTTCTATTATCCATTTCACCTCTAATCTTTTCAGAGACATCAATTAAGGTGGTAAGGCAACTGTGCTTTGGTATAAACCCAGATTGTCTTTCTGTGAGTAAAGAATTGTCGTTTAGGTATTTACTCATCTGTGAGTGAACTAAACGCTCAAAAACTTTTGACAAATAAGGCAAAATTGCAATTGGGCGATAGTCTTTATCAGATTTTGGTATGGGTATTATTTTGGCATGTTTCCAGAAAGTGGGATAGTTAGAAGTTGCAACTATCGTATTTAGTATACAAGTTATGTGTGGTAAGATAAACGGGAGAATTAGCTTGATGAATTTAGGATGAATTCCATCATGTCCAACTGAATGGGATTTTATATTCAAGAAGGATTCTAAAACATCTTCTTGGGTAAAGAGTGTGAATTTAAAATTAACATTGTTGTTGGTGTTCGTGTTGTTAGCATTGGCAAAAAGATTGGAGTAATAATTAACATTTGCCTCTGGCATTGATATGTTAATGAAATCGAGGTTTAATTGATTTACATCAATTGTGTTATCCTCATTTTTGGCATTGATACCTACTATTCCCATATTCTTAATTTCTCGCCATTTCTTTTTTGTGCAAACAGCAGATTCAAATCTTTCTTTATAAAAGTTTGATTTTGCAATTCTGATTTTAGAATTTACTTTTCTTCTTAATGACTTAAACATTTCATGAAGTTCCGTAGTTTTGAACCTCTTCCATCGAGTATAAGCGTAATTTCTTTGGCTAATAAACGATTTAATTTCATTCGAAAACCAAGGTTGTTCACGACGTATTCGTTTAGTTTTAATTACAATGAATCTATTATATAGATATTCCATATTATTTTGCAGAAAAACGACCTGTTCATCAACGTTAGGCATAAAAAAAATTTCGTTCCAAGGAATTGTGGAAAGTTCAGTTTCAAGCGCCGGATAATCAATATTTTTAAAATCACGATATGATATTGTTTTTTGATTGCATTTTTCAGTTTGAAAATCATATATTAAAAATAAAAGATCGTGTTTAGAGAATAAAGATGCTGAAAGCTGATCATATAACAATAATTTTGACACATTATTGAGAAAACAAAGATCTAAAAGTGAATTTGAAGTTTTCGTAAAATGGGTAGGCATCGAATAATTAACCAGATATAACCCAATTGATTTTAGATTTTCCATTAACCCTTTATCAACTAGTATGTCATTGTTGAAATCACCAACTATAATCACATCCGAGTAACCCATAGTCATCGATGTTAATTTAGTTAACCAGTCATCCATCTTAATTCTTTTATTTGGTCTATAAATAGTACCTAATAAAAACTTTTCGGTATTGCCAAAAATTTCCACAAACAATTGTTCTATCTTATCATTTGCATTATCATTGCTATTATTGTTATTATTGTTTTCATTTCTGACATCTTTTTCAACTGGCACACATTTTCTTTTACACTTTATTGAAGATTTAATATACATGGCTACTCCTCCGGCATGTGTAACCCTATCGGCACGAAAAAGTCGATAACCTAGTAAATTATAGAAACTATCATTAATTTCTGGGATAAACCAGGTTTCGGAAACACATATCACATCTACATCAGAGTCCTCAAAAATTTGTCGAAATTCATCCATTTTATTGTTGAGACTTTGTGCGTTTAAATGACAAATTTTCATGCCAGATTTTCTTTTTGAAAGTATTCTAGTCATATTGAAAATATTGTCTCTAGAACCAACTGCCATACTATTATGAGGCGGTACGATCATTATTGAAATTAAAAAGAAATAAAAAACAAGCAATGCAAGCATGGAAATGAAAATTGTTTTTAAATTTAACAGAAAAAAGGTGTAATAAAAGGAAAATCATATAAAATAAATTATTAAAAAATATAAAAAGAATAAAAAAATATTTATTTAAAAAATCAGGCATCAGTATTTCAAGATTCAGGCATATCAGCATATTGGCAATCATATATATTTCCATCAGCAGTAATTTGAAATCGAAATAACTCTTTCAGCACTTCAATGGAGTTGATTCGTAAGGGATCATCACATTCTAGTTTTCGTATATATACTAGACCTCGGTTGGTGTAAGCCGACGATATTTTATTATCTCGTTTTAGTTTACGAGCTTCGATGAAAATATGATGATTTTCTGGTGTTAAGTTTTCATTAATATAAAAAGGTTGTGTGCTTGTGCTTGATTGGCCGGCCCAATCGCTCGTTTTGAACCCAATTGAAAATTTATTTTCAATATTGAGGAGGAACGTTGGATCAAAACGATTTTCGAACAAAGACGATTTGTTTTCGTGTCTGGAGGATGAATGGAAACGCACAGATCCAAAAATAATTGATAATTTAATAAAATATATGCCGCTGCTGTGCGCCGCAGTAATAAAAAAAATTTCCTTAGGTTTTGCCCAGCGCATTTTTAAGTATTTTTTTTGTTGTTGTACTTTAAGAACCGTTAGGTGAGAGATAATTACCAATTTTTTGTTTTTTAATTTTGTATGACATAGTAATTAATAAAACTGCATTAAAACATTGAATTGAAATATGTTCATTTAAAAATAATTTGACTCAGAACCTAAAATCAAGCAGTGTTTTTTAGGTTTGCCCAATACTGTATATGTTAATGACGATAGTAGAAATATATTTTCTATCTACCACGCCCCTACATACCGCCCTTTTGATTTTTTAACTGTTCAATTTTAATTTGTGTCGAAAATGTGCTTTTCTTGACTTGCTTCTACACATAGCGCCTAAAAAATTATGAAAAAAACAAAATAAAAAATATTTTTCATTGTGATTTTCTATTTTAGGAGAACTAACTACATAATAAAAACTAATCGCAATAAAAACTAATAGCGCGCCGAAATTCTATAAAAAAAAGATTAATATAAAAAATAGTTTGAGAAAGTTATGAATTTGAATAATTTTACATAACTGATCGTGATCATAGATCTATAAAAAATATTAGATTTTCTTTTAATATAGCTTATTTTTAAATTTAAAAAAAAAATTATTTTTTTTTACCTTGCAAGACAAATATCTGTTTTATTTTTTTGAAATTTAAAAATTTGAGTTTTTGTTACCAAAAAAATTATTTTTCCGTGTTTTTTTTTACCCATTGCTCTTAAACTACTGAACTGATTTAAACCCCATATTCGTAAAATATGTTTTGCATTTAATTATATTTCTTTTGCAATCCGATTGATCAAAATATCTTGATTCTAACTGAAGATATAGGCAACTTACTCAATAATTGAAATTAAAAACTATTCGATAAATAATAAATTAATGCGATTTCCGGTTTTATAAGGCCTACTTACAGGACAGAAAACAGTCACTTGCTTGGCGCATTTTTGCTGTAAACTAGTGTAATTTAGTTTATTTAACATTTTATATTTTATATTAAATGACAACAGAGGTTAATTAAATTTAACATTAACAAATTTTATAAAGAAATCAATCTAGTTTTTATTTTATCAATTCACTGAACCTACGAAGATTTGTTTCAGTTCAATTGTCAATAATGTAAGCTAATTAGTAAAGTAAAACAAAACAAGTTGTAAGCCTTTCATTTCCCAAATTTATACTATTTATATAATAATTGGCTGTTAGAACCAAAAATAACAAAAAAAAAAAGTAAAAAAGAAACAATTCAAACATAATTTCAAATTATAACAGAAACGTTGTGATAATGACAGTGACAAGTGAAGCATTTATATCATTTTCAAAACACGCATAAAGGAATTATTTCACAATAACGAACATATTACGTTGGCTGTTTAAAGACAAATAAAGAAAAGTTGTGGGTCGTATCAGACTGTATGACATTACTAGGTATTTGAATAAAGGATATTAACACATTTTTTTAAAAGCTTTGTCATAAGAAATTTTAATTGATTTTATTGTGAAATGTTGAAGAATTAATCTGTGACAAAACTTTCCGAACAAATATGGTTCCGAGACATATCACTCTTCTAATCTAAAAACATGTCAGTAGAGTTCGTGCTGCACAAACTAGTTTAGTGACATATCATAGGTCTGTTCAGTGATAAGGTTAATTTCAAGTTGAATTGTTAATGCATGCAGAGAAAATATGAGCCTAACTGATCATTTTATGATCTCTGCGGCTGATAATTTAGGATCATAAAGCGTGATCCATTTCGAGGTTCCCTAATTTTTTAAACAAAAAAACACAGAAAATTCAAATTTAATGGGGAATGTTTATTATCATTTAAAAGAACATTCTTTGGCATTTATTTTTTGAAGATTATGTCTATCAAATGATGGCCGTTGCAACGTAGCAGATGGTCCATCCGTTGAGTCCAATTTTCGATGACTCGTTCGAGAATTTCGACTGGTAACTGGCGAATGACACGCGTTATGTTTTCCTCCAAGGCCTGAATCGAAGAGGGTTTGTCCGCATAAACTTTAGACTTTACATATCCCCACAGGAAAAAGTCTAACGGTGTGATATAACACGATCTTGGTGGCCAATCGACCGGCCCAAAACGTGAAATTATGTACTCGCTGAAGTGTTATCTCATTAAATCCATTGATTGATGAGATGTGTGGGAAGTGGCGCCGTCTTGTTGAAACCAAATGTCGCCGAGATCACGAGCTTCAATTTCAGGCCTCAAATAGTCGGTTATCATGGCACGATAACGGTTGCCATTGACGATTATGTTCGCACCGGCATCATTTTTAAAGAAATATGGGCCGATGATTCCACCGACCCACAAACCACACAGCGTGCTGCAGGTGGTCATTCGGTCGAATATTATCCAATAATGAATGCTGGGTCTCAAAATGGATGATGGTGTTGCGACTAGTGCGCTCAGTAGGCCGATTATGTTGACCATCAGTTGAGCGAAGTGCACGAAACACATTCCTCACAGAACGTGAATTTTCGTAATAAAGTTGAACGATTTGTAAACGTTGTTCAGGCGTAAGTCTTTCCATTATGAAATGCCAAACAATACTAAACAAAATAACATGACAGCATGACTCGACTCACACGTGATCTGTCAAAAAGAGGCTATTGAAAAAAGTATCTCTACTTGGATCACCCATTATTATGAACATTAGAATATAATAATAAAATGGTTCAGATTAATGGTTAATATAGTTAAAATTGTAAATATGGTTCAGAGGCATGCCACTGAACTCTCCAGCAAAAACTATTTTAGTGACATATCATAGGTCAGTTCTGTGATAAGACACTAGTGAATTATCAAGTCATGCAGAGAAATATGGTTTAAAAGATCATGTAATGATTGGAATTACCATTTTATTCTTATGACGATAAATATGAGCCTAACTAGTAATATCGCTCATTTACTGCAAGACTGACATAACTCAAAAAACATTATTTTGCTGAAAATGAGTTTAAAATTTTCAATCCATATCTGCCTCTCTCAAACCTTTCTCTATTTATTTGGTCACGTTTTTTATAAATAGGGGGTTTTAATGTATTTTTGACTTAGTCAGAGTTGTGTGCAAATTTGCTAATTACACAAGGGAACAAAATTGAACTTTTTTTGTGTTGATTTGAAATTTGTAGCAAATTTTTACTAATTTGAGGTCGCTGATTTCAAATCTGCACTTGGTTTTTCTCTATCAGCTCGACTTTTCGAGATATACCGTTATGTTCAAAATTAAGGCACTTCCGCTACATATATTGGAATAACTTGAAAACGGTTCACCATATTAAATTAAAAAAAAAAACCGAAACTCGCAAACAATATTCTCTTTAAGCCGTGCTTACATTGTTTTTAAATTTTCCAAGTAGTTTTAGAGATATCGTTCAAGTTTTGAAAAAAAAATTAAAATTTTTTTAACAAAAAAAAATTTTTTGTTCTTTAAAAATTCCGAAAAAATAAAATTGGGACAAAAATCACAGTTTTGGTCTAGAAACAGTTAGTTAAATATATTTCGAATGAAATGAGCTTTATTTCATTGCAATCGGTGCACAACTTTTGATTTTGTTCACGATTTACTGAATTGATATAAATCGCGATTTCCATACAAAAATAACATTTTCTAATGTGTAAGTGTTTGTATGTAATAAGTTAGTTTTTTATGATTCTAAGAATTAAAAAAATTAAGTAATAAAAAAAGATTATTTCATTTTTATGGTTGCGGTAGCAAACTCATAACGCCTATAAATTGTATTGTTCCTTTATGACACCTAGTCAGTTCACAGTCAATTAAAGAGAAAAAAGAAAAGTGCACTTGTTTTTATTGATGTGTTGTTTACCGTTGGTAACGGATGTTTTTTTTTAAGAAATTCCCCTTAACACATGTGTTCATTCATAAGTGACTGTCAATAAAATTGTGGATATAATTTTTTCTAGGTACTTCAGTAAAAAACTACGAAGTATTTATATGTGTTCATTCAACCAATTTTTCTCATTCAACAAGTGTTTACGAAAGCGAAAAGTATAACGACAAGAAATATTAAAAAATTTTAACCTAGAACATTTCATCAGTGAACACAAAAAACTTTTGATTTTTATCCCTTGTTTTATTTATTGAAAACTGTGTTACTTTGAAATATATGTCAAAATTGGGCTATGACTACGTCAAGAAACACCTGTAAAATCAATCCCAACTATTTTTGTAACATATTTTTGTAACATATTTTTGTAACATATGTGGTAGAAAAAGTGTGTCAGATTTTATTAAAAAAATTTATTTTGACTACTTCGGATTTACCATGGAAACCCGTCACAAGTACTGGATTCCTAATACTGTATGTAAAAACTGTGTAGAGTATTTAAGGTTATGGGCAAACAAGCAACGGACCCAGTTCAAGTATAAAACACCAATGATCTGGCGGGAACCTTCGAATCATTATGATGATTGTTATTTTTGCGCTGTCAACATAACATGCATTAATAAAACAAACCGGTCTAAATGGATTTATCCTAACGTGTTGTCTATTACCCAACCAGTCCTGTACTCTAGTGAGGATTAAGAATCACAACCATCGACATCTACACACAATTTTCACGACTTACGACAAAATGTTCCTTCACCGATTTCTGAATGTGGATCAGATGACTTCCATTTAGATATTTCTTCTGAACGCGAGCAATTTAATCAGGAGGAGCTTAGTGATTTAGTGAGAGACCTTGGACTCTCTAAAAAAGCATCTGAAATACTTGCTTCTCGATTAAAGCAAAAAAATCTGTTAACCCAAGGAACAACAGTTTCATACTACCGTAACAGAGCATATGATGGCGGACTATCCCTCTAAACAAGATTATTTAAGAAAATCTTATAAAAGAAAATTTTTCGATGAGTTGTAATTACATTGTAATATTTGTGTATTAAATTTTTTTATTTTTCTTTAAAATTCTCTTTTTGTGTTAAATTAAAAAGTATAGCTGATAGAAATAAACAAAATCAAAAGTTGTTATTTTTGTATGGAAATCGCGATTTACAGTGTGTGACAATACAATGGAAACTTTTTAAAAAAATATTTATTTCACATTTAAATTTCAAAAAGTTTAAAACAAAAGATAATTCTATAATTTTTTTTCATTACTTTTATGACTAGTACATATTTTGATTAAAATAAGGAAAAATATTTACATTAATAGTAAAACTTTACCAAAAATAACAATAATTCAAAAGTATTATTTTTTATGGATTTGGCAAAACATTGGAAACTTTTACGATTCTTAACTTAAATATATGTTGTCACTCTGCCTGTTCAATATTTTGTAGGGTATCCATTATTTTTAATAACTGCTTCACAACGTCGAGGCATGGAACCAATTAAAGTATCAATAGTTTCGGCTGGAATTTTTTGCCACTCCGAAGTTACTGCATCTGTAAGGTCAGCCTTTTTAGAATAGTTTTTCGATCTTATTTTTCGATCTACAATTTCCCATAGATTCTCTATTGGGTTGAGATCTGGTGATTGGGCTGGCCATTTCAAAACACTAACTCCGTTTGATTGTAACCACTCGTTTACAACTTTGGAGGTGTGTTTTGGATCGTTGTCGTGTTGAAATTTCCAGACTAGTGGCATGTTTTCTTCCGCATATGGATACATTACATCGTTTAAAATAGTTTTGTATCCAGCTCCAGTTAGAGTTTCGGTAATGACATGAATTGGTCCCATTCCTTGACCCGAAAAGCATCCCCATACCAAAATATTGCCACCGCCAAACTTAACAGTTTTGGTTGTATATTTGGGGTCCAATCTTTTTCCTTTCGGTCGTCTTACATAAGTTCTTCCGTCATGACCTCTTAAGTTGTATTTGGACTCATCGGAAAAAAGTACAGTATTCCACTTCTGTCTAGACCAATTTATATGCTCTTTGGCAAATTTAATACGAGCAATTCTATTTTTTTCTGATATCAGTGGTTTTTTGACAGGTCGGTAGCAACCAAGACCAGCCTCTTCAGCACGCCGTGCAACAGTTCGTTGACTTATTTCCAATTTTAAATTGTTGATGACCTCTCGGGGAAGCATTTTTGGGCACTTTTTAAACTCTCTTGCTATTAACTTGTCTTGTCTTTGAGTAGTTTTTCGAGGCCTGCCTCTTAAATGCTGCGTTTTCACCGTACCTTTTTCACGATATTTCTTAATGATTTTTGAAATTATTGACTTATTCATTGAGTATTTTTCACATATTTCTTTTTGTTTAAGTCCAGCATTAAAATCACTAATTATTTTAAGTTTTAGCTGTTCACAAAATTTAACTCTAGCCATTTTCAAATCAATTTATTTACAAATGTTATAAAACTAAAATAATGTGTTTTTTTATATGCTTTTGAACCTGAAATTACCTAAAATTATAAATAAATATGTAACGGTAATTTTTTGGAATATTTCTTTTAATATTCTCTTTTATTTTTCTTACTTTTCATCATCTTTTGTAACTCCCCTTAGAAGTTTCCAATTTTTTGCCAACACCATAAAAATTATCTATTTTTCATTTTTGCAATATTCTCATTACATATTGTTTCAAGAGATTTAATATCATTTTATTTTAAGAGAAAACATAACAAAGAGTAATTAACAAAAAAAAACTATTCAATTATCGTTTTGGAAAAAAAAATAATTTAAGAGCAAAGTGCAGGAAACTGGAATTATTTAAAAGTTTCCATTGTATTGTCACACACTGTATATCAATTCAGTAAATGGTGAACAAAATCAAAAGTTGTGTACCGATTGCAATGAAATAAAGCTCATTTCATTCGAAATATATTTAACTAACTGTTTCTAGACCAAAACTGTGATTTTTGTCCCATTTTTATTTTTTAGGAATTTTTAAAGAACAAAAAATTTTTTTTTTTTAAAAAAATTTTAATTTTTTTTTCAAAACTTGAACGATATCTCTAAAACTACTTGGAAAATTTAAAAACAATGTAAGCACGGCTTAAAGAGAATATTGTTTGCGAGTTTCGGTTTTTTTTTTTAATTTAATATGGTGAACCGTTTTCAAATTATTCCAATATATGTAGCGGAAGTTCCTTAATTTTGAACATAACGGTATATCTCGAAAAGTCGAGCTGATAGAAAAAAACCAAGTGCAGATTTGGATTCAGCGTCCCAAATAACCTTAAAAACAATATTCAGTTCTTAATCAACAGAACCATTGTTCCCTTGTGTTATCGAGAGGCCCATGAATAATGATAATGAATAACAGTTTCTCTATGAAGTATATACTCTTTGCACCCACTTTAAAGAAAAAATAAAATATATTATCCTCTATCTAGAAAAGTATACATGATATTAATATAACTAATAAATCTGCATCATTTGACTTATGACAATCTTGAACTAAACGAGCGTAAATGAGTAAATAAATAATATTATTATGATCACTGCAGCTGATATAATGATAAATTACGATCATATCATGATCATTAGAATCATCTTATAATCATAAATGATTATCTTAAACCATTTTATAAACTGAAGTTATCACATAAATATGATTGTATTGTAAAATATTATTAACTGTTATATTATAAAATATTTCCCTTTTCTTGAAAATGTTACAAAACCATACCGTCACATTCATATACCATTTCAATGGAGTAGGGTAAAAACAAGAACTGTGCGGTGTTTTTAAAGATTATCACCTTGTGTTTGGCATAAGGCCGTTAATGAATAACAGCGGAAGCTTAAGGAATAAAAAACTGGTATTTAAAGACAAATTAACATATCATAACAACAACGCAAACCGGGAGGAAAAATTACGATAGACGAACGTTTAAATAATAAACCATAAGATGCCAAACAATGAAAATCTCTTTGAAATTGTTACATTTTAATATTTTACAAGTATAAAAGAAAAAGAATGACGAAGAAATTATTTAAAACATATTTAAAAAGGGTTGTGGAAAATTATTTACACTCTAATTATTTTAACATCCCTTGGATGGATAAAATTCATCCGATGAATGGTAATGCCTTAAAGACAGTGACTGCTAATGAAAAATATGTTGATGGTAGATGGTGGTGGTGGTAGTGGCATTTAAAACTTAAAATATCTACCAGAATACAAGTACAATATTCATATGAAGAATTTAAATAATTTTCGATACCTGCTGAAACTGAGTTCAGATGACTCTTATTTTTCAAGGTTTTTTTAATTGAGAGAAACATGGTTGGGTAGAATATACATAAAATCTAGGATGTGCAAAATTTCAAGTTGAAAATCTTCACCTAAAGAACTGATGTCCATTTTAACGTCGAAAATAAATTAAAAAATTACTTGAAATCAACGACATAATAGTTATAACTTTTATGTGATATTTCTTGAAAATAATATAATTATTTGTTTCCAATTTATATATTTTCTCTTGACTGATAATAGTTATGGTTAACGAAAAAAGTTTTTCTTTTCTTTTCTAATTATTACACTTAAATAAATATTGTATTCCTATGTGTGTAATAAACTGATAACTGAAAAAATTATATTATTAATGTTAAAGAAATATATTTTTTTTTAATTTAAAAAAAAAAAAAAAATTTGGTAACCACCTAAAAATAATGTCTTGTTTTGTAGTGATTTTTACAAAATAAAACAGCTTACTTGACAGATCTGGTTGCCGCAATGTCAATATAATGTACATGTAAAATTTAAATTTCAGCTTGGAAATGCTGCTGGGAAATACATTTCCCATATAACGGGTTTTTCAATAAGGAATTGACATCTTTTTTTTTAAATAAAACTCAAACCATTTGAGATATTTCCAAAACTTTATTATCGACTTGAAATACAGTCAAAACATTTATGAATGGAACTCGACTTCGTTCATATGGCCACCGCGGGCACGGCGGCAGCGGTCGATTCGTTGGACCCAATTTTCGATGACTCGGTCACACATTTCCGCCGTAACGGCCGATATTTTGTGTTCAATGTTGGCTCTGAGTTCTTCCAACGTCGTCGGCTTGTTGGCATAGACCAATGATTTGACGTAGCCCCAAAGAAAAAAGTCTAGAGGCGTTTAAACGAAGCGGCCGATTGATTGGTCCATTTCTTGAGATAACACGCTCACCAAACTTACTCTTCAATAAATCGATTGTAACGTGTGCTGTGTAGCTTGTGGCACCGTTCTGTTGAAACCACATGTCGTGCAAGTACATGTTTTCCAATTCGGCCCAAAAATAATCGGTAATCATGACGCGATAACGATCGGCATTCACAGTAACGTGACGATCGTTATTGTCGACGAAAAAATATGTCCCAATGACGCTGCCGGCATGCAAACCGTGCCAAACAGTTATTTTTTGTAGATGGAGTGGTGATTGATGAAGCACATGTGGATTTTCACCAAACTAATAACGCATATTTTGCTTATTGACGAACCCATTGAGCCAAAAATGTGCTTCATCACTGAAGATGATTTAACGCCCTTAAAGTTGCTGTCACCGACTCCGAATTTCGGTAGTACATTTTTATAATTTGCATACGTTGTTCGTTCGTGTACTTTACCATGATGAAAATGTTGAGTTTACTGAAAAAAAGGAAAGTAACAGTTAGATGATCAGTGAAATAGTGCGTTCACAAATTATATTCAAAGTTGTCAACTAGCTATTAGAAAAACTTATATATTTACTTTGCGACACAAGAAATTTACTTGCTGGAAATTGTTTGACTAAAGTTTGTGAAGATTTATTTCGTTGCTAAAATTTAGTGAAAAGATGTAATTTTTGAAAATCTAACCGATTGGTCTGTACATTTTTCAATTACACAAGATAAAAAATATTCCAAAATTTATTTCGTATTCACCCAATAAATAAAAAATTTAAATTCTATTTAAAAATTATAATATCTGGGATGCCATACAAAAATTTTTTAAAAGGGTAAATAATCGGGATATCTTTCAAAAAAGTTTAAAAATCGATTAACTTAAAAAAATAAAATTGATTCATTGTAATGGAGGACTTTGGTAATTTTTATTAACTATTTCATGGGTTTCATGAGCTGTTTCATGGGTTTAACTATCATATTCGAATTCAGCATAGTCCAAATAATAGAT
The DNA here is from genome assembly GCA_021234595.1 of Delia radicum. NCBI lineage: Eukaryota > Metazoa > Arthropoda > Insecta > Diptera > Anthomyiidae > Delia > Delia radicum. The sequence goes on from CM037851.1 coordinate 210,527,132, forward strand.
ATCAATTGCGATTTCACTTCTTCCTTCGTCGGCAAAAAAAAACCTCTAGTTCGACACGGTTTTTTAAAAACAATTTTAATTGTTAAAGTTGATTTTTTTTAGATAAAAATCAAAAAAAAAAAATTTCCTTAGGGAATTTTTATTAATACATCTTTAGGAGTCTATATCAATCTTGGGTACAAAGAGAACTGAGAATGTATTAGTTATTTTACAAAAAATGAGATTGTATTGGTACTATTGCACTGAGCAAAATCACTTGGTTTTGTTTTTTGTTTTTTGTTTGTTTACATTGTTCTATTGTTTTACTATTTATGTCCTTACGTGATAAATTTCAGCTATGAGGCGAATAAAAAAAGAAATATACATAAGAGGAAATTAATAGGTAATAAAAAAATGTTCTTTAAGAAAATAGGCACATGGGTTCTTTGCCAATAATGTACTGGGCAAACAAATATATATAATAATGTTATAAATATGGATTAATAAATTAAAAAAACAAAAAGCTAAAAAAAATATTTTATATTAATTCTTATAAAATACAACAAAATTCAAAATATCTGCGTTGTAATTGTTTTTAATATAAACAATTATAGTTCAGAGATTATTAATATTTTAGGTTTTGTGTGTTAAAATTAAGTTATGAATGAATAAATAAATCAAGACATATTTATATATTCAAGCTAAATAAAAATGCGTTTTCCCAAAAAATCCCATATAATGAATGAAAAAAAATTCCATTAAAAAAAAATTATAGTACGCTTGTCTTTATTAATTAAAATATCATTGGTTGTTTTCAAATATTACCTGTGTACTTATTTTATTAAACAAAGCGACATAAACCTACTCCATCCAATGCTGGCAAGCAACTAACCAATTTTTTTTGTTTTTTTTCGGTTTCTCTTTTTATTTCTATTTACGTTCGGGTTGTGTGTGTGTGAAAAACGATTAGTCTTCGTTGTTTCAACAAGTGTTTGCCCGGCACTGGTCTATATGTGTATGTAGCATTGTAATTAGAATGTTTTTGAAACCAGAATTAATCTTTAACAGTTATTAATGGTCTCTGATTTTTTCATATTTAAATTTAATAACAAATTGGGTTAAGATATTCGTCCATATGTGAGCCTTTGTGTATATGGAGTGACATGAACTTCCATATATATTTATATACTTTCATATTTGCCCATATATGGCCCTCTTTTGCGAATATGATATAAAATATACGTCCATATATGGCCACATATTGCAAATATTAAAAAACATATACCTCCATATAAGACCATATATGAGTCCTTTTTAAATGTATGAAATTACATATACTAAATATATATGTCCATATTTGTTCATATATGCAACCATATATGAACATATTTGTACACATATGTACTTTTTTAACCGGGCAATTATATGTATATAATTTTATAATCTAATTTAAATGACTAATATCGTTTTTAAAGTTTTTTTTTACGTAGGTGGAAACTGTGGAGCCAAGAAATAATGGCTAAATTTCAACAATTTAACTCCCAACAGAGTTGTTTTGTAGAAAAATTCACTTTTCTCAGACTTTTTCACTATTAAAATGCATAAATCTTTTTTTCTTGTGAGCAAAAATATTTAAACATTTTGTAAGTCAACTCCAGAATTATATATCTAAAATCACTTAGAAAATATTTTGCATTGGTACCACATATAACTAAATATGGCTTTGTAAAAGCCCATATATAAACATATCTGAATTCAATTAAAAATATTTAAATTGTCTATATAAACAATGCAACAATATATGCCTTTATAAAAAATTATAAAATAAATATTTTTAATATTGGTTGGCATGAAGTTTTGTAGAATTATATATACATTTATATGGAATTATATGCGAACGCATATACAGTGGTGTTCAAAACATTTGCAACTCTTAAAGTAATTAACAGGAAATACAAACACCTCTTAGGCATTGAGGCAATGAGCTCTTTAATATAATAGTCAGAAATTTCGTTCCACTGCTTCTCCTACTCGACGAAAAGTTCATCACCATTTCGGAATACTTTATTGCCGATATTCCGTTTTACAATCATCCACATGTTCTCAATCGGGATATTGAGCCGGCCACGACATGATATTAATTTCATTTTCCTTTTACAACCCACGCCGTGTGTTTTGGGTCGTTGTCGTGCTGAAAAGTCCATGAGAGTGGCATTTCCCATTCAGCATACATAACTGAACTCAAAAGATCTCTATAGATTGTGGCAGTCATTGTGCTAGTAATGCGGTGAAAACACCCCCACACCATAATGTTTCCACCTCCGTGCTTCTATGTGGCGGTTGTGTATCTGGGATTAAATTTTTTGCCTCGTGGTCTTCGAACATTGGCTCTTCCATCTGATCCGCGGATTTTGAATTTGGACTCACCTGACCACAATACATTTTTCCATTACTGTTGAGTCCAGTTCAAATGGGTGCGTGCAAAGTCAAGCCGAGCTTTTCGGGTTTTTCCGGCACAAACGTTTTTTTTGTACATCTATAACTTCTAAGACCATATTCTCGGGCTATTCTTTTAATGGTGGGAAGACTGGCATCTATTAAAAGTTCAGTTTTAGCTTCTTTGGGAACTGCTTTGGGATATTTCGTAAAAAATTCTTGATTTTCCGATCTTCTCTTACAGTTGTAATACGGTGTCTTCCACCTTTATGAGTTGTGTGGATGTTACCACTATTAACAATGCGGCAAATCGTTAATTTTGGAACGGAGTACTTTATAGAAATTTCTTTTTGGTAAAATCAGAAATAAAATTGAAGTTAAGTTTTTAAATAGTTTAAGCGTTAAAAAAAAAAACAAATTTAATGTTTGATGCAAATTAGAACTACATTATTTGTCTAATAAAATTTTTATTTTGTATGGGTGTGTGATTGTCATCTTATTAAAAATTGAGAAAGTGCTTAGTGTATGCAACATAATATGTGGCATCTAGGGTTAAAAGAGTTTAAAAATCCCAAAAAGAAATCACTAAAAATCTTCCGACCTGCTGATATTTCAAATGACGGATTTTAAAACTAGTGGGCCCATTATTATGGTTGAAGGGTTATTTTATTGGTCACCTAATTTAGTTTTTCTAAATGTTTTCAAACTTTTTTTAGTTTTAACTTTTGCTTAATTTTTTACCACTTTTGAACACACCCAAAACTAAAATTAATAAATCAGCGTCCACATACACTGTGACATTTTTTGTAAAAAAAATCTTAAAATAATGGAACTCATTACTGTCCCACGCGTTTCTTTAGTGGAAGTGTGTGTAAGGAATGATATATAATTTATATTTTTATGCGAGATCGAAAGCGGTTATAAATAAAAGAAGAGCTAGAAACTAAGAAATAAAAAATAAAACTTTCAGAAAGTAACAACATAGATACTTAAATAGGTATTAGGTAAAAGTAGGGCACAAGACCATTAAAATTATCTATCAACTCTTAAAATTCCCCAACTAGTTTTTAAAATACGTCAATTTTAATATCGACATATCGGAATATTTTTCTTGCTTTTTTTGAATATTTAACTTGGACGGATCGGGGCTCGGCGAACGAGTCGGTCTTGGCGTCTACTCCGAGGAGCTCGGTCTGCAACTGGCTCTGAGGCTGCCCGATCACTGCAGCGTTTTTCAGGCTGAGGTGATGGCGATAGGAGAGGTTGCCGCTTTGCTCGGACGGAACGACCTGTCCACGACGAGCGTTAACATCTTTTCTGACAGTCAGGCCGCGGTAAGGTCCCTGGAGTTAACGTCTCTGGCTACGGTAACTGCCCTTAACTGCCGCGCATCCTTGGCTGAGATGGCCAAGAAGTTCGACATTCGACTCGTGTGGGTCCCGGGGCACAGAGACATACCAGAGAACTGTAAAGCTGACGAGCTTGCAAGGCTAGGAACCACCCTGCAAGTTCCTGCGGAATTTGCAGGAGTTGGTGTTCCCTAGCAACCTGAAAGCTCAACAATCGGCTCTACTCCGAGAGGGCGACTGACCTTAGGGGGGCTAATGGCGTGACTTGTGTGGTGACAAGGTACATCTGACCGGCTCTGGATCTGGGGCGAACGAGGGCGATCCTGTCGCTTTCCAGGGGGAAAATCTCTGACATGGTGGCGGTGATAACCGGCCACTGTCTTATTGGCAGGAACGCTCGTAGTTTGGGGGTGTTATCGCCTGACTTCTGTAGGAGCTGCGGGGACGAGGAGGAGGAGAGTATTGAGCACTTTCTCTGTTCATGTCCTGAGCTGGCGCTACGTAGGAGGGCCTCACTTGGATCGGCGTTCTTTCACGATCTTGGGGATCTTTCAGGTGCTGGTATTCCGCACCTCCTTAGCTTCGTAAGGAGCTCTAACTGATTCAACTGTGAAGTCTGATCGGTAATCCGTCAGTCTCATGGCATCACAACGGACCTCAGAGTCTAAGTGTGCTGGTGCTAACGGAGCAGACTACCACTCCGACCTAACCGTACTCCTCTAAAAAATCTAAATTTTGTTTCTAAAATAAGTGTAAAATATTTTTGAAAAAAGAATACGTCTGCCAAATTTTAAATCAAACTAAAATCCTAATGTGAAAAAATTGTTTGGTTTGACATGGAATGACTCATATTGTACTAGTTCGTTCTTCTAGTTCACAAGTTAACCCCTGAATAATTCCTCTAGAGGAATCCATGTATTTTGTTGTTCTTACAATAACAAAATACATGTATTCCTATAGAAGAATTATTCCCTTCGCTTTATTCAAATGCATACCAGATTATACTGGTCACTGGTTTGCTTGTCAATTCCGAATTTAACGGAAAAAAATATGATTTTAAATTGAACTATTTATTCATAAACGAAATGAAGTAGAATGCCAGAAAGTTACTTATATCATAGAAGAAAATATTTATTCTCAAAGTGTCGAACATTTTTGAAATGGGTCTTATATAAGTAGACTATTGTAGAAAATGATTATATGTTTGTATGGAGGTAATTCATGTCACAGCTGTAACATTATAATTTGAATTTAAAATTAATTTTCGTTTACCGGTGCAAATATTAGTAGCACTACATAACATTACATCACATCTTGGCATACAATTGTTATTCGTATTCACACTTGTACGTTTTCATACAGAAGTATTAAAATTAAATTGCGCAAAATTGAATACGATTTGTTTTCATCTCTCTACACACAGAAAAAATTAAATGCCAACCGAATTGAAAAGCGTGTTTTAGTTGTTACAACAAATAAATTAAGGTTTTGCAATCATATTCCAATGTGATTTCTAAATATTTTGGGTGCTGAAACTAAAATTATTTGTATTAACCGAATTTTATTGTAAAAACCAACTTTTAATTTTAATTTGAAATGGAATAAAATAAAGATGAAATTTATAAATTGACATGAAATTTACTTTATTCGAAAGATAATCTTCTGTCATTAAAACTTAAATATGACTTCTGGCATATGATCGCCACGTAGTCTAATCTGAAAGTCCAATTTTCGATGACTTTTTCCAACATTTGTGGCAGTATATTAGCAATAGTGCGGCGAATGTTGTCCTCCAAGTGGTCAATCGTTTCGGTCTTATCGGCGTAGACTAGCGACTTCACATATCCCCACAGAAAATAGTCCAGCGACGTTAAATCGCACGATCTTGGAATCAATTGTGGCAGGAGCTGTGTGACATGTTGCGCCGTCTTGTTAACATCACAGCTCCTGCAAATCATGGTTTTTCAATTGATGAACGAAAAAGTCAGTAATCATTTCTCTATATTATGAAAATTGGGATCAACGTCAATCTTGTTTTGGTGCCCATTCACCGAATCTACGCCTTAATAGGTGATCGTGTGGCTTCAATTGTTGAACGAGTTGGATTTTATAAGTACGCAAACCAAGATCTTTCCGCAAAATCTTGCATAAATTGTATGGACACATATAAATTTCTGTGCACGATGGCGAATAACCTGTTTGGGGTCTTCCTCTACGCTACGCTCTACAGCAGCAATGACTTCTTCTGTACGCACTGTACGACGTCTCTGTGGATGCATATTATCAGTAAACGTGGTGCAAAAACGTTCCATAGTTAATCGAAGTAATTGCTCTGATGGACGATTATGTTGACCGTAAAACGGACGTAGTGCGCGATACGAATTTCGAACAGAACCACGATTTTCAAAAGAAATTTGCACAATTTGGAAGCGTTGTGCGGGCGTCAGTCTATTCATATTGAAATGCCAAACCAAACTAAACATAAATCACTTGACAGCTGACAAAATTACCACCAGTTAAAAAAGTGTTGCCAACTTAAAGTTCTATACCTGTATAGAAAACATCCATTACCAGCAGATTTTATTGTTGTCAGCGAATTTCAATAGAAAATTTTTAAAATTTTTCTCTGTGTATGTACATGTCGTCTTCTACTTCTTCTGATTCTTGTTATTTTAATTCAAAATATTGTTATCATCCTCCAGACAAAAGAGAATATATCATTTAGTTATACAACGACTGGAAACTACGTCTTCGACTATGACTTTGTAAAATGGTTGCCTGGTAATAGAATGATTTTAATTTCTTTTCTTATTTATTTTATTTTTTTATTCTTGTTTTTTTTTTTGTTTTTTTGCTAAATGTACATATTACCAGTACTTGCATGAATGTACGATTTTGATAACTGGCTCAAAATTCTCTGTTGCTTATTACAAGTGTTAAACCCTACGACGAAGGGAGTACAAAATACAGAAAGACGTTTTGTGATTATGATTACTTTGGTAATGACATAAAAAGGGTGTAACGAAGGCGTTTTAAATACATAAGACAATTTTATAATCATATTGTCTTTTGTGTTGACAGATTCTAAAAAAAAAAATAAAAAAAAATTTTAATACCGAGTATTAAAGCAAATTAGTAAAAGTATCTTAAAACACGTAAATTATATTATATATGAAGAATTTCAAAAATGTTCAACACTTTCACGCTAAACATTGAAACAAATTTTTTGTATGACATAAACTTTTGGTTATGTGTTAGCCGATGTAACCACGCACAGTGGCGCGGAATCGTTTTTCGTTGGCCAAAACTCTGTAACCTTTAAACTGTTTACTATATTTTAGTAATTTTTTTTTAGTGGACAGATTATTTTTTAAACTTTTCTCGATTTCACTAAAATCGATTGAGTACTTATTGCGGAGTTCAAAGTTTAAATTCCGATTTTTTTTTAACTTTTTAGTATGAAAGTATTGTGTATCATGTGCAGTTAGGAATGCCAGATTTAACTTTGCAAAATGTTTGACATTTACAAAAAATATATTGATTTGACATTCGCAGAAAAGACAAATTTAATACAAAAAGCTGGGACAAGACGGCATATAGCGTCCAAAATAACTTTGTTGGACATGACGGCTAAAGCCGCCAAGACGGGATTTCCCGACGTTTCCTGTGTTGTCAATATGGAATTGTGGTTGGGACATGACGGCAATAACCGCAAAATTAAATTGTTAATTCTAATAGTTCTTAATTATAATAGTTTTGCTTAATTATCTTCAGTAATTCTGCAGATATAGCCTATGTCCCACGTAAGGACTATGCGAAAATGAATTGTCCGCGAATGTGTTAAAGACACCAATACGTTAGTAGCTGTATTTCAATTTAAAAGTAAAAATGTATAAAAAAAATTTATAAAAAATAATAATTAGTGCAATAATTCGATTCATTATTCAACCTTTTCAAATAAACTGTTGTTGCAGATTTTTTACGGAATAGCACGTAATGTCATAACATAAAATAATTTTTTTACAAGATCGATATTAATACAATACCTTTTTGTAGCATGAGATAAAAAAAAATACGTTATACAATGAGATTTTACAAATTATAAATTAACGATTTATGAGAAGTATTTACTTTTAACGTGAGGCCATAATAAATGTTACAATTCGTTTATAGAAACAATATTTAATTAATTTGGTTGATATTAATTGTTTTAAATCGAAATATTAAAAAGAAAAAAAAACCATACCATATGATGGATTATAAGATAAGTATAAGTATATTCAATTGAGCAGCTTTAACTCATTTGCTATCAAACACCAGAAAAAAAAGAAAAAAAAAAGAAAAAAAAAAAAAAAGAAGTAAAAGCTTTCTCATAAGTCGTTCAGGTAGATAGTCGAAATGGGCAATAGAGATCACCGCGTTGATCCTTTCTTCTACAATCGTCATCAAGTAAAGTTGAAACTGTATTACTTAAATAATTTTTTTAAAAAAAAAAAAAAAAAAAGTTACAATTAACCAACAAATTTGTAAAAGTGAAAAAAGTCGTTTTAAACTCGATATTTTTTTAATTCTGTATACTTACTTAAAATAAAGTAGAATAAATTATCATCAAAAAAAAAAAAAAAAACTATTCATCACGAGATCATCAAGTGGTAATCCACAAATTACTAAGGGATTTAAGATCACTGGTGTGGTACAGTCAAATCATCCAATGCCTATATTTTTTTTTTTTACCGAAAGCCTCAACAATACCGTTAACTTTCATTATAAGCCAACAACAAAAAAATAAAAAAATAAATGGAGTTTTAAATTGCATTACATAACATCAATTACATCAGTGACTATAAACCATATGAATTTCCATAAAAGACAAAAAAAATAAATAAAATCTTATAACGGTGTGCTGATTTACCAATAGACACCACGTTCCATAGTTAAATTCCACTTGTGAAGAATCAGCCTGCCATATAATGTCATTGATGTACTAAACCAAATAAGAAAAAAAAGGTATTCAACCGAGATAAAATCTTGATTTAAGAATTCCGTTCAAAAAGTGTAATCTTTATTAATACACATGGCGTAATTACAACTCTATTTGTAATACAAAATAAATTATAAAGAAAAAAAAATAAATTATTAAAAGCATATTTTTTTGATGACTTATCAACCTGCCTACTTTGGATTTAGATCACACAAAAAAAAAAAAAAAAAAAATATTGATTTAAATTGCATGTAAGAACAACGCAACAAGTAATTAGTGACGAAATCAACAAGAAGTAAAATTTTGTGTGTATCCAACACAAATAGTAAGTACAGAAGTTACAAAGTACCGCTCTCCTAATGTGCGACGATCATCATTTATGACGACATCAAATTTGAGACAACTTTAACGTAAAATTAAATATACTCATCGTTATTTTTTATATTTGTCATAATGATCATTATCTTTAATATAATTTTTTTATGAATAAACTAACATTTATACTTAATCAAGGAACGAACCCTTCGTTAACTGTTATGTTTAAAATATTATTACTTATATTTAAAAAAATACTCTAATAATTTCTTTAACAAAATCATTAAATATTGTTCAACAGGAATTCTAAAAAAAAAGAAAGGTTATCAAATCTTAACAAATTGCAAATTTTATTTCTAAAACAAGAAAATATAAATTCAAATCGTTTTTATAAGTCAATGGTTTAAGCAATTATATATTAATTTCTATATTACAATTGATTAAATTTGATTTTTCTTTAAATAAGACTAATTTATTAATTAGCACTAACTACATATAAATTTAAAATAATTATTAACATAATATAGCATGTTAAAACTTAAACGTAAATTCTTTACATAGCTTCCACAGTTATTTTTTTTTTTAAAAATTGTGCCTTTTTAAGACTCGAATGTAAAGTTTTTACGATTATACCTTTTAACACTAAAATAATAAAATTAAAAATAATTTTTGTTATCAATATTAATCAAGTTCTCTCAAATTACAGAATGAAAAGTATACGAATGGATTGAGCTCAAGACATCGTTCCTGTCAAATAAGAATTTAAATAAGTTGAACTATATTTTCAACTGTCATTTGTTTTTAGACCATCGATATCCTTTCTTAAGGATTTTAAACTGTAAGTTGAAACTTAAACATGCTTTTCATAACCATTTAAAACATTATATTTTTTTTTAATAACAATCTTAATATTATGCACCGGTAACAAATTAAAATCGTAAAAAGTTTATTCGTTTGAATTCAAATATCATTTTTTTGGATTCCTCTAGATTAAGTAAAATAGATTTAAAATGTATTTTAAGGATAGATTTAATAGGATTTTGCTTGAATAAATGAACTATACGGTAAATTTAAAAATGGAATAAGGAAACTTTTAATGGGAATGTGGGGATCTAAAGGTTATATGGATAAATAGGTAATAGTGTGAATTTCTAAATTAGGGAATGACAAAAATAAGTTTTATGGACACAATGTCATTTGAGACAGATGGGTGGGAATATTTTTAAAAGTGTCCTTGCGATAAATACACCAATCGCAGGTTGAATATAAACAAAATCAAAGATCAATCTGCATATAATTTCACTTAATTTAGTTTCAGTAATTGTACACTCTAAGTCTTGGAATGAAAATTTTTTTTTTCTATCAACAGTAGCTTTTGCTTTGGTTAGGTCAAGGCCCACTCCAAACCGGCGAGCTCAGCCAAAGTCTAGCATGCCAAGCTCGACCAAGACTAAAGCATCAGACTTTATATACTTTTCAAAAATTGCTGCTGTAATACTGTAGATCTTGCCTTTTTTGTTTTTCCAACATTCTCGTTATTTTCCATATATTTTAACGAATTTCGTTACTTATACTGTGACACAAGAAATTCTATTCCTCCAGAGACCACCGAGAAATAAATCTAGTCTATCAGGATTTTGAAAATTTAGCTCGTATTTAATCTTTATGGACTTATGGAATTTGTCTATTTTAAACTGTTTTCCATTATGGGTGAAAATTAAAAGTTAAAAAGATTAAGTAATGCACAAAAAAATATATTTTTTTAAATAGTCTTCGAATTCTAAAATATGTATAATATTTTACAAAAAATAAAAAATAAATGTTAAAATAAAAAAAAATGCTAAAATAACAGTACTGGCGGTTTCAAACTTAAGGAACGCTAATTATGAAAAAAAAAACACAACCAGACGAATGAGTAATATATAAACAGTTCTTATTGCGTTAGTATTGCGTAGACGACGGGCATTAGTGGTGGAAGCCAAACTTTTTTTGCATACTTTCGAGAAATATATATTGAAAACAAAGGGGCCCAGACGGTTCAATGATATTTAAGTTTTAATCATGGATGGTAACCGATTCGATGCGGGTATCGATAAGAGTAAAGCTATTTTCGTTTACTTCGGTAACGGTATTTTACGGGTAACGATATTTCAATTATTTCGTTAACGATTTTTTAGCGTTACCGGTATCATACTTATTTGGCATCGGTATTTAAATTATTTCGATAACGTTATTTTAGGGATAACGGTTTTTTAGTTATTTCGGTAACGGTATTTTAAGGATAACGTTATTTTAGTTGTTCATTTAATCGATATTTTACCCCCCTTTCGCCCGAATTCTAATGACTAGTTAGTTTATGATCAAGCTTTGGGAATATTTTTTCTGATTTTTCAGATTATTTGGGAAACGGTATTTTAACGATAACGGTATTTTAATTATTTCGGTAACGGTATTTTAAGGATATTGGTATTTTAGTTATATCAGTAACGGTATTTTACAGATAGCGGTATTTCAATTAATTCAGTAGCAGTATTATAGGCATAACGATAGTCAGTAGAAAGGGTTTTGAATCGATAACGGTATTTTAGTGGTTTCTACTGCCATCACAGGTTTTAATAAAAATGCACGAGTGTATGTGTTGAAGCTTTTAAACTTGCTATTGCATACTTTAGGGCATAGCTGCCCACAAAGAGAATGCTATCAACATGAGAACATGGTTATTTAAACTAAAAATGAGAATGTATTGGTGTAATTGCACTGAAAACAAATGTCTGCGTCATGATTGTTTATAAAGTTAATTTGTTTTACTATTGCTGTTTTTATGAGTTAAATAATAAGATGGAATAAATAAAGAAGATTATATCACAACATCTTTTTTAATTTCTGATTACATACTGGACATGCAGGCACTCATTTTCCCACTCTACATGAAACATATTTTCTTTTTTTTTAAGTATAAATATTTTTCTTAAAAAACAAAATAAAAGTGCCTAAAATGTATTTGTATTATATAAAATATTACCAGTGTTCCTATTTTATGAAACAGCGTAACATGAACCTGCTCTATTGAATGTTTGCAAAACAATAAATACATTTTATTATTTTTTACGCTCTCTGTTGTTTGTTTTGTTGATCTTCGCGCTGTGTACGCAGTGTTGCCAGGTTTATCGCTTTATCGTCATTTTGACGATTTTTAGTACCCAAAATAGCTAAATGACGATTGTATGATTTTTGCTTCCAAAATGATGATTTATTGACAAAAGTTTGACACGTCAGCAAAACATATTTATTTGTCACTCCTATTTACGGATTTTTATTATTTCGTTAAAATTAAAAACTTTATTTTTTTTATCGAAATCTAACATTTATGTGAAATGAAGTTTTGCAAAAAAAAATATTTTATAAATTCAGGTTAGGTTAAGATTAATTTAATTTCTGTGCTAAAATTTATTTAATTTTTATATTTCACTAAAATTTAATTAGTGCAAGATCGAGATAAAAAAAATATTTTTTTAAATTAAAAGAAAAAACACTGAATAAATCTGAAAATAAATCCGGTGCTTAAAAACAGCCCTAATAACACAGTGCAACACATAAATTGGTTCCTCTTTCGTACCCGGTTTTTTTTTGAAGTGTATATCGAAACTAAAAAAAATCCGCAAAGGACTTGGCCACATTACATCGAAATTTTTTTTTGGACACCCTAAGTTTTTGCACCCAAACATGATTTTTTTAAAAAAGGAAAATTTTTATGGAATCCATATATCATAAACCGTTCGGAATTTTGTTTTTATGTCTTTGGCAAAGTTGTAGATCCAAACCAAAGCAAAAAAATTCTCATATGGACCGACCCAAAAAATTGCATCCACTGCATCAAAATTGCAAAAAATTGGGAAAAAAAATGCTATTTTTTTATGATAATATGGAAATAGCCAAACTTTAAAATCCAATTTTAAAATCCTGTTTAGGAAGATGAGGTGTTGTAAAAACCCAGTTCCACCTAAAAACCGCAACACGAAGATAAAACACACATGACAATCACACCCACTCAGAAACATTTTTTAAGAAGTTTTTAAAAAGGGGTGTTGTAAAAACCCAGTTCTACCTGCAAAGTGCAACACGAAGATAAAATACACTTGACAATTACACCCAATCAGAAACATTTTTTAAGAAGTTTTTAAAAAAGGGTGTTGTAAAAACCCAGTTCTACCTGCAAAGTGCAACACGAAGATAAAACACACTTGACAATCAGACTAGCACGCAGTATAAATAACAGTTCAAGTATCGTTTCATTGTCATTCAACAAGTGTATTCGAAAGTGAAAAGTCTAATTATATCCGTGTTTTGTGCAAAATTTTACAATTCAACTATTGCGCAATATGGAAAATAGCCGGTGTCCAAACATTGATTATTTTTGTTTAGTTTGTGGTCATATGGTGCCTACAAGTGTGCAAAGGAAAAGGTCTACTCCGGAATTTAAGCTAGCCTATGCATCTTATTTCGATGAGGTTGATCCCAGCGGTGAAGATTACACTCCAAATACAGTGTGTGGCACTTGTTACTTCCGCCTTTTGGATTGGTATCATGGACGAGGTAGAAATTTAAGTTTCATGAAGCCAATGGTGTGGATAAAAGACCCAAATTCACACGACAAATCCCGGTGTTACACATGTATCAATTACTCTCCTAAGTTAAATAAACATATGTTAAAATGCAAAACATATGTGGCCGCTTATACAGGCATAGTCCCGGTGTCAATGCCTGATGGTGTCAAACCACCTAAGCCTCCGAGTCCGGATGTTATGTCCACACGGTCGTAGTGGATGACTTTCACAAATCAATCAGATTTCCAAGATGCCGATTATGAGCCTGGTATTGACGACGATAAACCAAAACCGCTCGTACAAAACGAAATGGACTATGTTGTGGCTAAGATGGGCTTATCACAGAGGAATGCAGAATTTCTAACCTCATTTTTGAAGCGCCGAAAGCTTACAGAGCATACCGTTAGTGCCTCATCATACCGGAGCCGTCAAACAGAGTTCCAAACATTTTACACTGTCGATGCACCGAACACGTTTACCCACTGCATTGACATCGAAGGATTAGTGAATCGGTTGGGAATGGCGTATGCTGCTGATGACTGGCGATTGTTTATTGATGGCTCAGTATCAAGTTTAAAAGCTGTGCTGCTCCATAAAACTAACAACAAGCCTTCAATTCCATTAGCATATGGCACTAATATGTAGGAATGCTATGAAACTTTAGGTAATATATTGGAGAAAATCAAATATGAGGAGCACAAATGGAAAATTTGTTGCGATTTAAAAGTCGTGAACATAATGCAAGGTACTATTTTCTATTTGTATTTAGTAGTATCCTTTCTCAAGTGCTCTTCTTTCAGGAATAATTTCAAAAGGTGGCTTCCCTAGCTTCTTTTGCTTTATTTGCGATTGGGACTCACGATACCCGGGCAATCAGTATAAGCGCACAAACTGGAGTGCAAGAGATGCCGAAAACGTAAAACAACTTAAACTGAAAAATGAGCCGTTCATAAGGGAGACTAGTGATATATCGAGCAGAGCCAGATAAAGCAAAGAAATTAGTGGCAACAATGCTGCAATATTTTGAAAATATAAATGTATCGATGACGCTGAAATTGCATTTTTTGCATCATCATATTGATGTTTTTTTAAAACAATTGCCCACCGAATCAGATGAGCAAGGGGAGCGATTCCGCCAGGTCACAATGCCAATGGAAAAAAGATTCAAAGGCAAGAAGCTGGACGCAATGCTTGCAGAGGTTTGTTGGTGGAGCCACAAGGTGTGCCTGTGTGAGGATGGTGATATGGAAGACCCAGGAGACACTGGATTTAGAGATGTGCCTTTGGATCCTCTTTCTTCTTGTAGTAGTGCAGAGTCAGATCATGACCTTGAACCACCACCAAAAATATTTAAACCTTAACAGGCGTGAGTAGCAATGGTATGTTATTTATTTATTCTGTTAAAATTATATATTTTCTTATTTTAGTTCTGTTCGACAAACGTTACCCTCGCGAACCCGCTTTGACTCCATCTTACCAAAAAGCGTTTTTATTAACAAAAATTCGGTAAATGAGAGCGTGATAAGAAAGTAATTGTGTTTCTCATTTTACCAGAAGTTACTATACTTTTTTCGGGTAAAATCGTAGCAGAATAAAATCATCGGCAGTTAATAATACACATGTTTTGCATTTGTATAAATAAACAAAAAAACTTAAACAAAAAATAAAAAAAAAATTATGAAATTGTTAATTGCGTTATAAAATAATTACTTTTTATTAATAAAATAAATATATTCATTTTTTCAAAAACATATCAGCATTACAACAATAAAATGTTTAAATAGTAAATTTGAAAACAAGTAACAACAAAAACGGCATTAACCTATATAGTCTTTCTTTGTCGAAACGACAAACATTGGCTATGCAAAATAAGTGTGAGCAAAAAGATGTGCTTTCTAGGGTTAAGGAATGTTCGTATTAAGATGATATGTACTAGAGAGTTGTTTATATTGTTGTTAGATATAATTTAGCTGAAGAAAGATTTCTTAAATTCTCAGTATTTAAGCCATTTCAGGACAAAATCATGAAAAAATCATAAAAAATAGCATTTTTTCCCAATTTTTTGCAATTTTGATGCAGTGGATGCAATTTTTTTGGGTCGGTCCATATTTTTTTGCTTTGGTTTGGATCTACAACTTTGCCAAAGACATAAAAACAAAATTCCAAACGCTTTATGATATATGGATTTTATAAAAATTTTCCTTTTTTAAAAAAATCATGTTTGGGTGCAAAAACTTAGGGTGTCCAAAAAAAAAAATTTCGATGTAATATGGCCAAGTCCTTTGAGGATTTTTTTTAGTTTCGATATACACTTCAAAAAAAACGGGGTATGAAGGAGGAACCAAACGATGACCTTAAAAATGCTGCACTGTGATAATAAAAAGTGTTCCAAAGTGATATTTCAGATATTTACAATTTATTTTTGGAAATGGAAAACATGCAGTAATACACAATTTTTAAATAAAAATAATTTAAAAGTTTTTATAAGAAGTTTTTCTAATCAGGCTTTCAAGGTCATGGTTTTCAAATGCAAATAAAAGATTATTTCATTTTTCAATCCGACGTTTCGTTGGGATTATTCCAACATCTTCAGGGATTTGATTTTATTGAATATATAATCTTTTTTGTCAAGTTTACATTTAAATTTCTTTAATAAATTGGTAAAATACGAACAAACAGTACGACATTAAACACAATATTATAATTAAAAATAAATGTAAAAATAAATAAAATAAAATATCACAGATTAGAACTTTTCTTTATGTATCACAGTTGAAACTGTTTATGTTTAGAAATATTGAAATGAACAATATAAAGTAAACCAAATTTTCAGAACTTTTCGTATTAAATCATGCCATCAAACAAATTGATTTGAATTTGATACTAAATTTTTAATCGTAAATGAAAATCCAAATTTAATAATTATATGAAATAACATTGAGAAAAAATTTCTGAAATTTGTAAAGAATTTAAGATTTAAAAATTATGCTGCGGAAAGGGTGTTCACAGAATTATGCAGAAATAATTTGCAGTTAAATGGTAAAGTGCTATCGTTATAAAATATCATGATTTTCAAAGTAAAAACTACAGAAAATTGTAAACAAATCATATTATAATAACCGATAGTACATCAGCACTTGAAATGTGAATTACATTACTGTTCCTTATTTTTTTGTTAAAAATTTATACAATTTATAATAAATATTTTTTGTTTTGACCATTTTTTTGACGATTTTCAAAAATATGATGACGATTTTGATGATTTTTTTTTGGAAAATTGGCTGATATTATGCAAGGCAAACATGGCAACACACGAGTGGTACGAGTGTATTTAAAAAATATTGAAAAAATAGCAAAACTACAAAAAAGGTAAAATAATTACGCTTCTTAAAAGAGGAATCAAAAAATTTTAACGAAAAAAGAATTTAAAGCGAAGAATAACAAATTTAAAGTTCAAAAATTTTAACAAACACTTCTTTTAACCCAAAAATTTAAAATCAAAAAAATCCAAAAAAAAGCAAATAGCTATGTGTAAAAATTTCTAAAAATGGAAAAAAAATATTTGTCTTTCTGTTTGTACCCTATGGGGAATGAGGAGTCAATTTACCTTAAAGTGACTGGTTAAAGAAGGACTTATCACAGGACTGGTATAATTTAATACTGAAGTGGGTTAATCATTATTAACAAGAAAAACCCAGTTGGCCAGAATTTTACCCATTGGAAGGTGTTTAGTTTTCGTTTATTTTATACGACATGGCCCTTTTGCGACAATCGTGTGGTATGCCCATCTTTGGTTAGTCCTGTGGCATGCCACTATGTGGTTTAAAGCAGGACAAATGACAAGCCAATGTTAAAGTTGCCAGTTGTTTACATAGGGTAGGGTTTAGCAGAGGACCGGTCTCTGGCACGAAGGGACCGATCTTGTGGCACACGCAGAACCAGTCCCATTCCACATAGGGTAAAGTCTAAGAACATTTTTATTTCTATTCTTATTAACAATGGATTTTCGTAAAATAAAACTAATTTTCTGCATATAAAAATAAGTTTCATAAAAAATTCATTTTCTCAAATATGTGTCTTAGATAATAATTTTTGGATTTTTTTAACGTATTTTCTTAAACAACCCCATCATAAGGAAAGGGAAGCTCATGCAAATGCATGTTTTTTCTCACGTCTGATAACAGTGTATCTTTGCGAGTCAAAGAGTTTGTGTTAAAATGTCATCGATTTGTTATTGCATATTTTGCTATTAATTCATATTTTAGCATGTTTCTCTTAAACTGCATATTTTTACTTATTTTGCTTTAAATGCATAATTTTTTTTTTGTTAACGTATTTTGTTAAACAAGCCCATCATAAGGAAAGGAAAGTTCATGCAAATTCTTGTTTTTTTTCTCACGTCTTATAACAGGGTTTCTTTGCAAGTCCAAGAGTTTGTGTTAAAATGTCATCGATTTGTTATTGCAATATGCATTAATAGCATATTTTTGCATGTTTCTCTTTCAATGAATATTTTCACTTATTTTGCTTTAAATGCATTGGATATTTTTAGATACTTTGCATATTTTTATTAAATTTTTCCAAGTTTTTCGTAAAAATCACTTTAAATATTAGTTTATATTTGACCAAAGAGCATAACACAAAGACATAAAGTGCCAATCGAATTTAAAAGTGCATTTTGGTGGTACCAACCAATAAATTCAATTAATACAATCATATTGAAATTTGATTTCTTAATATTTTGGTTGTTGCAACTACAATTCAGTTGTATTCACCGAACTTTGTTGTGAAACTCAATATACAGTTGTACCAAAACAATTTCAATCATAGTAACCGAATTTGAGTCATAGTAACAGAATTTCAGTAGGCAAATGGCTAAATGCTCTGTGTATATAGACTAAATAGTACCCAAGCTGTTCAAGCCCTTTTAAGTGTTCTCCTTAATTTTATTTCCAAACTGGGCTTGCTGGTTCTAGTGGCTTTTTAAATGCGTATTTTTCAATAGGCATTTTCTATATGACGTTAAATAAATTTTTAATTTTTCTTTGCAAGCACCCTTCTGACTTAAATTTTAGCTGACTTTACTATTTTGTTGAGTGTAGCCGTTATTCCTGGTGGCCAAATATAGATGACGATATTTCTAGTGCAATTGTATTCATGGCCTCAGTCTATTTCACCTTGGCAGCGATGCCATTTGGATTACGCTGGTCATTTTAAAGATTTCATGTGACTTGTAGTTGTCAATTCATTCTCTCAGTTTGCGTATGCTGCGAAGATTAAATCTGCAACATCAACATCTACAATGAAATCACTACAAAGTGTATTTCCTACCGATGGTTTGCCGGCAACAATTTTAACTGATAACGGAACTCAGTTCTCGTCAAAATAGTTTAAACAATATTGTGAATTTAATGGAATTGAATACTTAACTACAGCATCATTCGATCATACATCAATTGGGCAAGCCGAATAAATTCTTCGGTTACTCAAAAAGTGTCTTAAAGAGGAATTAGCTGGTGGTAGTGATTTACATATTTCACTTTTAACTTATCTCACAACATTCCTAATGAATATGCCAAATACCCTGCGGAAATTATTCATGGGCGCCAAACTCGTACCCTTCTATCATTATTAAACCCTTCGTTAACGCTTGGTAAATACCTCAAAAAATACTAGGCAAGACCTCAACATTACAAAAGTATTTTAAAGTTAATGATAACATTATATGAAAAAAAATTTTATCGGGAGAAAAATGGATGCGTGGTACTATTAAAAAGCGCCTAGGAAACGTAACGTATCTAGTACAAATTGGTAACAAAGCTAATAGACGGCATAATAATCAAATCCGCATCCCTATACTGAACATATTGATATAAACTTTATCTGACTCTTTTCGAAATACTACAGCATCTTCAACAGAGTTGGGCGTTCTAGTTTATAGTTAATTTCGTTTACTTGCATTTATTTAACTAGTGCCTTATTTTTGCTTATAACTTTGTTCGAGATTTTTTTTTTTTAATTATTCATATTGTTTTTTTCAGTTATTCATATATTTAACAAATCTGCATAACATGAGAGAAAATCCCAAATGAATGGCTAAAAATAAACTAGTTCAATTTTAAACTTTTATTATATTATGCAGATTTGCTAAGCAGACAATTGGCCAACATAACAATATAAATAATTTAAAATAACTGTCAAACAAACATATGAACCATAACGACGAACTAGATAATTAAATGCAAATGAACGAAATGAACCATGAACTAGAATGACCTACTCTAATCTTCAATATCTTTCCCACTTTTACTGAACTTAAATGATTCACGACGAAATCAAATTCCGTCAAACTTTGCAGAATTGTATTCAACTTCATGTCAATAATTGCCATTTCCTTCAACTACAGATCAAAAGCCTACAACTCCACCTCAAGTAAAGAGACCTGACTTATTAAATTGTAAGCCAGATCGATAATTAGTGTGAAATTAAAGATTTCAATATTATACAAATATTTAGAAAAAATATTTGTTTTTTAAATTTCAATGAAACCAAAACGTGTTCTGATGATGGGAACCTAGAAAATTCCCGAAATAGATCTATCAACACGTTCCTAAAAGTGGTCATTTAATAAATTTGAAAACAAAAACTATATAGAATATTTGTTAGGACAATATCCTAATAAAGATATGTAGAGTATGGCTTCGAACTTGAATAGTTTTCAGTTTCATTGCACAATTAAAGGTCGAAAAACATAATTTTTATTTTTAATAAAAATTTATATCTAACTTGTAAAGAAGACAAAGTATGGTCTTGTTTATTTCCCCTTTACATCTTGTTTTTAAAGCGAAACAAGTGCGAAAATAAAAAGGAGAATAAAAGCAAAAAGCGTGTATTGTATATTTACCAAAGGTAGAGCTTGCACATAACGAACAAGTTTTCAATTTATTTTTGATCAGTGGGGATAATCTTTAACTTCGAGCTCATATATTAGTTCTCATTTAGTGGGAAAACTAGGTTATATGAATGTTTGATGTTTTGCATGAGATTGTCACTTCATTCAAAACGTGTTCTGATGATGGGAACCTAGAAAATTCCCGAAATAGATCTATTAACACATTCCTGAAAACGGGTCAATTAATAAATTTGAAAAAAAATCTACAGATTATTTGTTAGGACAATATCCTAATACAGAAATATAGAGTATGGCCTCGATCTTGAATAATTTTCACTGCACAATTAATGGTCGAAAAAACATAATTTTTATTTTTAATAAAAATTATATCAAAATGTATAATATATTTATTTTTTTAGTTCTATAAAACAGTAGCAAAGAACATATTGTTTCTTCAATCTAAATTTTGTATAATTTTTAGCGAACATATTGATCAATCTGCAAACAATAATATCAGAACAAAACCTTAGCATTTTGAGATATTTGCTAAGAAAGTACACTTTTAAGTCAATTCGCAAATAAAAATTAAAAAAAAAAGATATAAATTTCCAGATATTTTCGATACAAAGATGTTTTTAAGTTTTGTTTTATGATTTTCCAAAGGCGTATAAATCAGAACTTCACATATCTAAGAGAAGACTAAATAAGCTTTGAAATGAGATATTAATTTTTAAAATAATTACGACCATTTTAAAAGTATGCAGCGATAAAACTCAAATAACAACAAAGTTAAAAAAAAATATTAACAAATCGTTTTGTCATACTAATTAGGAGATTACATATACCAGGTTTTATGAAAAGCGTAATAGGTAAAGTTTAAAAAGTCATATTTTCGTCAACAGGTCTTTTGAAATGTCATATATTTTTTAAATAAAAGTAACTCGTACATATAGTCTAATAAAATATTAGTTATATTAAAAAGAAAGACGTTTTTGCAATGTTATCAAATTTATTATTTTATCATTTATCATTTTAGATTCCAGGCTTAGGTGGGTTTATGATATCTGATGAAATCAAAAATCTATTTATGAACAATCAATCGTATACTAAACGAATAAATGCAATAAAAACTTAATTTTTTAAAAATTTAAAATTTTGGTAGTTTTTATAAAAAATTAACATTTTTTAAAAAATGGGCCTCTCTCGGACGGACTTCGGTACTGGATAACGCTTCGTAAAAAAACTAATTCTTTCATTTGGAAACATTTCCACTAATGAGGAGTGTATAAGGTAATAAACGAAAGTCGAAAAAATCTGTTAATGGTCACCCCAAATATAATTTTTCTGTGCATGCATTCAGGTCAACTGATATTACTAGAAATGAAGTAATATTTTCTTACGAGTGTAAGTACAGCTTTAAAACAAACTTTTTGCAAATATTTTTGAGCTTAACGCTAACCAAGGCTTTTGCTAAAAATAAACAAATCAATTTTAAAGCACAAAGCTACTGGGCTTTAGCAAAAGTTATGTAAAGCTTAAACACAAGTTTTAATGAATGGGTCGTACAAAAGAGGGCGGGTGCAAACAAATAAAAACACGAGGTATAACTAAAGCTTAAGTAAACAATAAAAACAAACCAGTTTAGCAAAAAAATCACAAAAAAAACAGCAACAAATCTTTTTAGCAAAACAAACAAGATCTAGAGGAGTAACAAGAGAAGCTTAACAGAAGACAAAAAAAAAATAAAATAAAGAAAAAGCTTTTTCGTAAGTGATTTCAAACAAGCAATGGATGGTAACAAATACAAACTGCAAAAACTTAATCAACACAATTGAGCGAAATTACTAAGCGAACGGTTAGATAAAGCGGAGAATTGAAAATAATAATTATAAATTGATTAAAAAAATAAATTATAGTAAATAATAACAAACAAAAACAAAAAAAAAAAAACAGAAAGA
Source organism: Delia radicum (assembly GCA_021234595.1). Lineage (NCBI taxonomy): Eukaryota > Metazoa > Arthropoda > Insecta > Diptera > Anthomyiidae > Delia > Delia radicum. The sequence continues at coordinate 210,549,646 of CM037851.1, forward strand.
AGGGTGGAATGATATTTCGCGAACAAATTACAAAATCTTAAACATTAAAAATACAAAGTATATTTTTGCAAGACTCATATTCAAACAAATTAAGAATTATTTAATTTGTATAACATTTATGAGAGTTTCGAACGAAACTTAAAAAATTTTAAATTTAACGATTCAACGACGGCGCATGCGTTGTATGCTTTTTTTGTTGTCTGTTTTGATCAAAAACTTTTGAGTCAAATTTTGAGTGATTTTGCTGTTTTTGGAGAGTGTTTATTAATTTATTTTGGCGATTATGAAATAATTTTATTATAACAACAAAAAATTACATAATTTTTTTTTTAACGAAAACTGTTTTTTAAACTTAAAACAACAAGAAATTACACAAAAAGTTTTGTGTTGAAAAAAATAAAATAAATATATAATTGAAAACAAGTCAATAGAAAACGAATTTTCTTTTCATTAAAGAAAATCTATATTAAAATTAACCTGAACGAGAACGTGTTAAATTTAAAAGAAAAGTGAAGCTGTCAAACCACATGCAAAATAAAGTTACACCAAATGAAAACGACAAACAACAAACAACAGACTACAGACACATCTTCTAAAAACACTTATCACAGCGCATGCGTCTAGTCATGCTAATTTGATGATGCTGATAATAATAATGATGCTTTCATATTAATAGGCACTCATTGTAATAAAAAAAAAAAAAAAAACAACAGCAAAAATTACGATCACTATAGCAATGGAAATGAACACGATAATTATTATAATATCAATGATCATAATGATGTTAAATATACAATAATGAATGCACATTCTAAATTCAACAGCCACATGAAACCGTCAACATCAGCAACAACAAGATTCACCTGTCTAACATTAAATTGTCTCCTAACAAAGAATTCCCACTGTCTGATCTCATAAGCAAAATAGCTATAAAACAACAGCAACAACATCATCAGCACTTTTCTAGTATAAAAGCCTAAACTATATACAGTCTTCTAAGTAAATGTTGATTTTTCGGTTCCAAAGACAACATATGAAAAAAAAAAGGTTTCTTCAATAGACAACTCTCGTCTCTAAGTCTAGGAAAAATCTAGTTTTTATTTTCTTTTTCTATAAAAACCAGTCAGTAATATTTATTTTTTTTATTACTAGAGATCATGATTTAAAAAGAAAACGAATTACAACAACTACTAAAAAATCACAGCAACTGCATAAAACTAGTGCAACATCGACAATAGCAACAAAAAAAAAAAAAAAAACTATCATTGGTATTGAGGTCCAATATTTCTTAAGATTTTTTAAATTCCCTATTTTGTTCACTATAAAAAAATCATGGAAAACTACCACCATAAAATGTTCTCTTTATCAACATCAACAACATTATCATCATCATCATCAGCAGCAGCAACTAAAACATCAGCAGCAGCAACATCTTTAGCAAATTCTTTAAAGGTAACTAACATAGTTATTTTTTTGTATATTTCTATGTATGACCATCTTTAGACTTTGTTCTAATTATTTTATATTTTTTTTTTATAATTTGTTTTTATATTTTCTCTATAAATTAATTCTTTAAATGCAATTAATTTCTTTTTAATTTAGTTTATACATTTCTGATGATTTGTGTGGCATTTAATCTCGTTTTTTTTTTGTGTGTGCACTTTTAGCAATAAAATCTAAACAGAGTCTTTGTATTCTAGCGATAACCCCTACATACACCACATTATGATCATTCTTATCATATTAAGACACACTGTATTTTAATATTTAAATTTCTACTTAAAATATTTTGTAATTATAGACATTGTTTTATAGAAAAAAAAATAATAGTTTTATATGCAAGGCATTCAAGACCGAACCCTAGAATCTTAACTAAATAAGGACACGTCATTGATTCGCTGGACATTTTACATTGAAACTTTGCCGATATGTAGAACAAACTGGCTAAAGCTTTTTTGTCTTGACATTTATATCACTTGTTTGGCACGACAATTAACATTAGATTCTATTTTAAAATAAGTAAAGATCGAATCTCAAAAACTTATCCATAAAAATCAGACATGAGCTGCGTCAATTATATTACACAATCATTCACTAATGAAATTTGTCATATAATTAATAATTTCAGACCTATGCTCACACTTGTTGGCTTAAACTCTTCCTTGGAAAGTTTTCAATTTTTCCAATACCAGACATGGGAAATAACACTAATATTTGTTTATTTAATTACAGACGAATTACTTTTTTACGTCTAATTACATGTGATTGGGTGTAATAATTGCCCTGTCATTAAATACCCAGGTGTTGTTACTAATCCCCATATTTGTTATTTGAAATTTAACAAATTTCATAAGAAAGCGTTTAAGCCCACAAGTGTGAGCGTAGGTCTAAAAATTATTAATGATATTGAAAAATTTCACAAGTCAATAATTTTGAAATGCAATTGACACCTCCCATGTTTGATATAAATAAATAACTTTACATATGAATTATTCCTCTTGGCAGCATATAACCACAGTTCAAAAATAAACGTTTTTGTGCTTTTAGTGAAGTAGATATGGCGATTTTCATTTTTTGGAAAACGTGAAATTGAGCGAAAATGCACCGTAAGTTTAACATGTATTGATTAAGCTTATAGGCTTTGACAACAATACTTAAGATAATCATTCTGTGAAATTTTATAAATATCCGTGCATATATTTTCAAGTTAAAACGGTGTCCTTTACAGCCCATGATAACTTTGGTAATGGGTTCGATAAAGGAATGCATTACATTGTAATGTGTACTCCTTACATGTATTATTATCTTACAACAACAAGTAATTAATTACCAATAATGGGTTACATCATGCATTACTTTGTAATGAATAGAGTAATGAGTTAACAATAATGCATTACAGTGTAATGTATACTAATTACCATCAACATTATTTTGAAGCATAAAGTAATGAGTTACCAATAATTTTAGACTCACGGATTACCTTCTAATGGTACATAATTACCTTTTACATTATTTCAGAACATAAAAGTATGACTTACCGATCATCAATTAAATAATGCATGAAATATAAATGTTAGGTCATATTTAAAATATTTTTTTTTAAATATATATTTAGACACATTACTTTGTTATTTTTTGTAAGCATGAGCGTAAGGTATATATTTGTGACATCAAAAACACGAAGCACAACAATTTATTTACATTTTAAGCAACCCATTATTATATGTGAAGATAGCTGAGTTGGTAGAGTTCTCGACTAACAACCAGAGACCCCAGGTTCGAGTCCCAGGGTGACCAGGAGATTTATTTAATTAAAAAAAATGTTTGTCATGATTTATTTTTATAATTTTTTTTTATGAAAATTTATTTACAGACACATTACTTTTCCATACCCAGTAAGCATATAATTAACCAGTTACTTTACCCCCTACAAGGTCATGAGTACAGCCATTACTTTTAGACTCGTCGCCTGTGAAATTCATCAGTAAAGTGAAGTGTAATGTAATGCGTGAAGCCCTATGGCGATACAGTACTTTACCCATTATTTGGTAATGTGTGGTTTTGCTGTGAGGTTTACTTTTGAAATCCTGTATGTAATTATATCAAAATTAGGGCTTTTTTAAAAGTCTTAACTTTAATCTGACTTTGCGTTTAGTGTCAACGATTTCCCGTTAACCTAAATATGTTTTCAAGATCTTGCAAAATTGTGTTCTTTCAAAAAAATATATTTTTATTAATTTTACGAAAATTTAACTTTAAAGCCTTCTCGCTCATAAATCGTGCACACAAAAAATTAATGCACAAAATATTTTGTAAATTTTTTTTTTCTACCGAAATAGCTTAAATTATTTTTATAAATCACTCATTTTGGAGCACTTATGTCCAATTTAAAATACCCCGCCTGGAGACGGTCTTGCCATGCTTGCACAGGCTTATAGTAAAACCTTTTTTAAGCATTTTGGCCTCCTTAACACGAATATGAAGTCAAAACGCCTAAATTAAACCAGCTCCCGAAACATAGTTCTAGTAAATTATTAACATGTTTGGTACTCGCTTTTAATATGTCCAAATTTTTGAACAAATCTGAATGCTGTAAGTGCAATTCTAAAAACTTACAATTTTTGAGACCGCTCCGATGTTCTGAAATACCTTGCACATTTTCCGACATAGTTTTACTCAAATTAGAGTTTTATTTCTGTAGGATTTAAACCCATAAAAATATTTTAAAGCCACCTCTGCAATGTTGACCAAAAAATCATTTTTGCTCGGGAAAGAGTTTAAAAAACAGAATGGCCCATAACTCATACAGTCAAGCCAGAGGAATGTTTTCGACTTTCGAATTCGGATTTAAGATTCTAAACTACTTAATACAGTACTTATAATGTCCAAATTATGTAAATACACTGTAAAACAAGAATACACAGTCAGAAATATTTAAACACATACAATAACGCTGAAACGCTAGTACACTCAGGGAAAAAAGGTTTCATCATATTGATGATATTGTTTCATAATTCGTTTGTCATCAACGAATTATGAAGTTTTCATAAATATGATGAAAAGTTTCATAAAAATGTATGACAAATGTTTCATAGGTATTCACCATTTCATAAAAAAATGTCATCAGCTTTGTGAAAATAAACTTTTGTTTTTTATTGAAATTTTTATTTTTTATTTGAAATTTATAAAATATCCTTTTGACTTTCCTGCTAGTAAAATACTCTTCTGAGGGTTCTAATTATACGAGTCGAAAATAAATCAAATAAAACACATATTTTTGAAATTGAAACATTTTAATGACAAGAATTAGTGTGAAAAGTGGAGCTTTCGACAGTGGGAGATAATAAAAATGCATAAATAATAATTTGATTAGTTTTTGAACATGTTTTAAGCTTCGAAGTATAAGGGGCTTACAAAGCAGGTGATCGCGGACAGACACATTTTTGTGTTTTTAGAGGGGTTAATAAAATATATGAATGTAAGTACATTCTTTGACAACTTTTTCAATTGGTGTACTAAAAAATATGTCTTTTAGTATGATGTTCTGTTGACATCAACAAAAACAATTCATACAAACACATTGGGTTTTACATAAAGTTTTGGAAAATCGTAAGAAAGTTAAGGTTTTGTGAGAGTTTTTGCACCTGGGGTAAAGGCACCATAGAAAATTTGTTTTGAAATATTCCCAATGGGGTTGGTTCACAAATGGTTAACGTTCGCCAAAGACAATAAATACAGTGAAACCTACCAATAATGGACACTCATTCGCCACTCATTAATGAACAATTTTGGTGCAAGGGAGTCATCAAATCAAACTTTGATTAAAATTACTTTTCATTCCCGCTGTTTTTTCTAAACTATTATAGATTCATAATTATATAGTAATTAAAAAATGGTCAATTTCAAAGTAAATCCAATTGCGGTTTGTACCCCACGATTTGGTGAAGTTTAGACGTTTTAGGTTGCCCTAAAAAACATTAAAACTATTATGTAAGGCATAGTAGGCATAGTATATATCAGAGCTGTTAAATTTGAATTACGATTCGTAATCAATTAGGTTACATTTAAAAAAGATTGGTATTGATTACATAATTCTCTTTTGAACAATTCCTGATTGTTAATTAATTATGATTACAAATAATCCAAACATAATCAAGAATAATTAGGGTTACAAGAAAATAATCAAAAGCAATCAAAAGTAATCAAAAAAAAATAATTGACTACTTTCAAGAATTATTTTTGATTATTTTAGATTTTGAATGTATATCATTTTATACATACATTTTGTTTTGAAAAAATTGCATTTACAATGTAAAAAAATTCTGAACAAATAAAACAAAATTAGATAGTTTTTGTATACAACATATTGGTATATTCACTTCAATAACAAAACAATCAATAACAATTTTAGTACTTCCTAAATCAACAAAAAGGGAAAAATACGTGAAAAAATTAAGAAGAAAAACAAATACATTCAGAATACATTCAATTCACAAAAAAAATATGTTTTATAATTTACATATATTTACAATTGGTCTTTATTACAACTAATTTTTTAAAAGAAACATCAGACAATTATTTCCGCCTTGGACTGTTGATGATCCTGGCAAAAGAAAACAGTCGTTAAACTGGAGCAGAAGACGTTAAGTTCGAGTTAAAAAAAAGTAAATACATACCTTAGTAAATCATATTTTTGTCAAATCTCGTCAGAACTTGCATTATCATTTAAACAGCTGAAGAACTGATATTTTTTGCGGATCGTTGTTCACCTTTAATCTGTTCTTGTGGAGAAGGACTTACTTCGATTTTATCATCTACAAAGTCAAATCTTTAAAGTAAAAAACAAAATAAATTTACGCATAAACTCCCCATCATTAGTAAGATCAAAAATATCGGGAATAGTCGATACATGATTAATTTTAGTTTCAAAATTAAATGTTTTACAATTTTTGGCGTAAAAACTGTAAAGTGTTTCTAAAACTCTGCTGGTTCCATTTGTAAAATAGCAGATGATAATTGGGATCTGCTTAGTTTATGCAGCCTACTACTCAGTGTCATAAGAGTTGGTATTAAAAATCCAGTAATAATAGTAGTATAAATTTATATTTTAAAGATGCAAAATATAAAAATATCATAATTAATGTTGCTTTCTCCTTGAAGAAAGTCCATGGCCTTTGCAATTGGTTCCATTACCAAATTGTACATTTCCAGGTAATGTATGTCTCTTGCAGAAAAATGTGGCAAAGTCAACTTATCTTTGTAGCAAAGTAGCTTTTGAACTGCGTAATGCGATGAGTTCCAACGAGTAACAACGGGCAAAAGAAACGATAATCCCAGGTGTTCTTCAATTATTTCCGAAGACTTTGGCCACAGGTAGAATTTCATGTAGAAAAATGTATTTGTGACAGTATTGCCATAATTTCGTAAAATAAAAAAAGTAATTAAAAACAATCAAAAGTAATCTTTGAAAGTATTCAAATTGTTTTTGGATTACTTTTTAATATTTTCGATTATTTTGTCGTAATTTTAATTAATCTTGATTATTTTTGGATTATCTGTAATCATAATCAATTAGTAATTGTGCGAATCTGAAAATAATCGTAATATAATCATTACTTCACCTTTCAAAAAAAAAAATCTAATTACTAATTATTACGATTAGTAATCATTACTTAACAGATATGGTATATATGCGTAGCATACACTCATAGAGAAAAGTTAGCAAACAATTTAGTAAGAGCGTTAGTAATCCAACTTTGCAAGTTTTAAACTAATGTTTAGTTCACATTGAGATTTTAGTTAAAAAAGTTGCTATCTTGACTTTATGAAATACAAAATATTTAATAATTTTTTTTGTTTTTTTGCTAAATTTACTAAAGTCAAAAAATATTATTTTGATAATCTAAACCAGAAGGCGTCGTTGTAATGCGATGGTTGCTTATCAGCATTTGTGTAATTTTATTTATATTGTGTCTGTATAAAAAAGACAAGTGAAGTGAACACTTCGTATTGGAAAAATATTTAGAAGCATTTATGCAAATGGTTTTTTTATAAACTAATTAAAAATAAAACTACCCGGGTAAAAAAAATTAAATGATGACACATCAAATTAGATAGGGTCCAATAACTAAACATATACAATTTAATCTGAAAAATGGTAAATGCAATTGTGTCTACGTGGATAAAATTGGATTTAATTGGATTAGAGAGGATCAAATTGTATACAATTGAATCCGAATTTTGATCAGATATTATGATAGCACAAATAGTGAGGGAAAAAAAGTAATATAAACACTGCAACTGTTGAATCGTGTGTTGTTCATATTTGGGTTTTTCATCGGTGAATTTAACATTGGCTTGTCTTATGAAGGGAGTTGTTCCTTTTAATAACAATCAATGTTGCACTTGTTTTTATTTATTTTTTAATAGAAATAAAAAATATATTGTGGCTGGTGTGGGGTTTGAACACTTGAACTAGGTCATGTTAAGCAGACGCTATACCCCTGAGCTATCGCTTGATATACATGATAGTTGAGCCTTATTCTTGTTTGATGACATGTATACTTAAGCAAAAAAAGCACGCATATATAAATATGTTTTTAAATAAAGTTATTGATATTTAGTAAGAATTTATCAATATAAATTTTTCAACAGCTTTGATATACGGTTTCTTTAAGCAACTTTATAAGGATTTTCTCTAAATGTTTAAAAAATTGGCTTTGATAAATTAAAATTAATTATATATAAATATAATATTTAATCAAAATTAATTAAATGTTTAATAAAAAATTAAAAATTAATTTAAAGAAGAAAAAACAATTTTTTTGCAAAATTATACTAAAATTTATATATAAAATACACGAAATTAACTTTTCTAAGTTTATTTAATATATAAATATTAAAATAATTTTTTAACAAAGGTAATATTTTAAGAATAATTTTTCTATTTGAAATTTTTTTATATTTTCATAAAATTTCGTTATAAATTGAATGAAACTAAAAAAATCAAATATTCTCTAAAAAAAATGTTTATTTTAACTTAAAATTAAAAAGAAGTAAATAATTGTATAAAAAAAACAAATAAAAAATGTCATTGGAGGTTCCGGGACTCGAACCCAGAACCCTCTGTTTGCTAGGCCAGCACGCTTTCAAGCAACTCTCATACGAAATATTAACATATTGTCACCGGTGAAAAAGAACACCTAATTTTCATATTTTTGTTACAGACCACTTCTTGCCGAAAGTGAGAAGTTTTTCCATTTATTTTTGCTGGGATTTTACTTGATAATAAATTTATAAATAAAATTGAATACAATTAGGTCCAACTTTATTGAATTTTTCACTGAAGATGAGATTTGTATTTTGAAAGCGAGAAAAGTTCAAATAAAAATGTTGTTATTAAAACATTTCTTTTTAAATAAAATAATGATATCACATTTGATTTGAAATTACTAAAGAAGAATCAAATAATGCATAAATGTTAATTTAAGTTTCAAACCGTAGCGAATAAATGTTTTTTCAAGAAAAATTTAACTGACACTATGTGGTTCATACTAACCGAGGTAAAATTTCTTTATACTTTTATAGTTTCCCACAAAGTCTTCAAAAATTAAAACTATGCACTTGAAAAATTGTGAAATACTTTAATTTGATTTCTTAAAAAATTTGTTTACAATACATTTAGTAAAAAATTAATGCGATTTTCGTTAAAATTGTTCAAAGTTAAAAAAAAAAAATTATGGAAGCAATTCCTAAATTTTGGAAAGATTGTATTAAAAATGTTAAATTATATGAAATTGAGTTTGTAGATCAGACATAAATAGTTTAATAGTTTCAATTACTTTAAATAAAACAAGAATTTCTTATTCGAATTCCTTAAGATGTTATAAAATATTTATTTGAAGTAGAAAAATGTGACAGCAATGAAAGTGAACTTTATATGAAAATTGAAATAAAGCAACATGCCGCACAAGTTTTTTATAATAGTTTCCTCCAAACAACTTTTAACCAACATTTTTTTATTAAAGATGGAATGTAGTTGATTTAGAATAAAAGCATAATTTAAAATTGTCTATGGAACTGGATTAAATTTGATTTAACAATTCAAATTCTTGGTGACTAATCTGATTAAATATGGTAGCATAAGTAAAAGATACATTTAGATATGGAGCAATATAAAATTTGTTCGAAAAACAAACATCATATCTTTTTATATATTGTGGCATACAAAGCAATATATAACAAGATTAAGTCGCATTGAATAATATAAAATAATATTTAACTCTTTTTACTCGGGTATAAAAAATATTCAAGAGTTTTTTAAAAAAAAAAGTAAAAATGGTAAATTTTTTTTCTGAATTGAAGGACGATGAAGTCGAAGAAAATTGTTTTAAAATGAGAATATTGTACGTATTTTTGATATTTTTAAAATCGCATTTCATTTTGAATTGTCAGGTTTGAGATCATAATTAAATGTTACTATTTCAAATGGAAAACCCTAATTGTTAATACATGTAAGAGAACATAAAAAAAATCTTGTGGGGATCAGCGCTAGAGAGAAAGAGAGAAAGTTCCAAAAAAAAAACCTTATCAGTAAACAATCAAATACTCCATGGAACACTTATTATAAATTACAGATTTCCTGCCAAAGCGGTTTTAGAAAGTCGATAAGAGGGAAACTTTTCCCCTTTAAAGCTCCATATTGACAGTGTTCCGGTCGTTCGATAATGCTATTTTTTTTTGACAGAGAAACAACACTCAGAAGATGAAAAGCGCGAAAGATGAAGGGCTTCCAGCGAGGCAACACTGTAATTGCGCGAGATATGTCTTAGAACAGTTTTGCTCTCCACGTTATGGAGAGTTGCCAAACTTATTGAAGCTTTTTGGTTCAAAGCACTGATTCATTATTTTATTTCGATGGTCTTCTCTCTGCTACACAGCGAGAATTCCTTGGACGAGTTTTAATGGAAGTTTCAGTATACTAGATCCAGTGACCAATCTTAGATCTAAGTCAAGAATTAATTGATATCATGCAGACAATTTGCTCAGTGTATGGGAACACCGAAGATAAAAAATTCATACATATCATATTTTTTAAATTGATGTTGTCGTCGCCGTGAATCGAACCCGGAACCATCTGCGTAACCGACCAACTCGCTAACCATTACACAGCAACGGCCACTCAGAAATTCATCCTGTACTTCATGAGGTAGAACATATTTTAAAATTTAAGCTTCGTAATCGTTTGGATCTGGCCATTAAGAGTGAAAATTCAAAAATGAAAGTTAGCCCATAAGACGATGAACACATATTTAAAATCTAATATTTCAAGCCAAAAGAGAGGAAACTTTTTCCGATTTTGTCACTGTTAACACATTCCTGTCAAAATTTCCAAAATGTAGCTTATAACGACTTGAATTATACTCAAGGGAAAACACATTTTAAATATAAGCTTTCTATATACTGGGTTTGGGAAAAGTTTTGCTCTTGACGGCCTCTCGTCAAGAATAAAAATTTTCCCTTTTTGAACTGCCGTAGTATTTTCCAAAAATCGCGTTTTAGCGGATTTCTCTGACTAGGCAGTGATTGCGCACGGCTTAAGGGCTTACTTAGAAATCAATAAAAATGACAATATTTAAGAAATTATACACCGAGAAAAAAATTAGCTATTTGCCAACAAAAATTCGGTTACTACGACTTAAATTCGCTTATTACGAATTTTAGACGGTTGGCACAACTTGATATTAGTTCTCACAACGGAGTTCGGTTAATTGAACTGAATTTTAGTTGCAACACCCAAAATATTCAGAAATCTAGTGTAAATATCGTTCTACTAACTGAATTTTAAGTTGTTACCATTAGTATACATTTTTCAATTCGGTTGGCACTTTATTTCTCTGTGTGTATACAAATAAATAAATGTTTTATTCAAAAAATTTTTTTTGAGATAGAAAAACACAATATTAGATTTTATTCTCGAAATTATAATTGAGAACTCGCACGAATATCGCAACCCTTTTAACCATTTCATTGTAGACTCTTTTTTAAGGCAAAATCGGGTGTCATCGTGTAGCTTTTTGAACTAATCGACGAGAAAAATTTTTAATTTTTTTTCAAACACGAACAAATTCGTTAGTCCCTAACGTAGCCGAATTTTTAAATTTTTAATCTGCATTAATATAATACGAGGGTAAACTCAAAAATTAAAAAAACACTCAAAAAAATCGTTGTTTTTCGATTTTTCAAAAAAATAATACCAGGCAAAAATTTTAAAGGTCTCTACTGTAGGGACTTCATTTTTTAGACCTTTACAAAAAAAAACCGTTAAGGTTGGACTGCTGCACAGTCGCACCCGATTTTCAACATATTGTTTTGAGAAAAAAGCATTTAAATTAAATATTGCTCTTGTAAAATATAGGGCAAGGAGTTTGTTTAACTATCTGTAACTTATTAATTTCTGTGATTTTTTCTCCAAAATTTTTATAGAATATAGAAAAAAATGTACAAACTATTTAAATACACTGTGTGTAATTTTTTAAGTCATGGCAAAATAACCATATACGGACACCACTACGTGATAAAAGACTAAAAAAAAAAGACCCGTGTCTCCCAATTTTTCCCAAAGTCATGCACTTTTTTTTTATGGGCCGCCAAAGATTTGGCGCCTCGGTATCATTTTCGCAAAAAAGTGATCATTTTCTCGGGCTCATATCTTGCAAACCGTTCAGAATTTCGATTTACTCTCTGAGGCAAAGTTGTAGCTCTTGTCATAAAGAACAAAAATTGCGAACATATAAAATCAAAAAAACTTCACCTTCCAGATCAAAATCGCAAAAAACTTAAAAAAATTCGATTTTTTTTACCTTTTTTCCCGTGTTCAGGTCCATAGGTAGCAAACCGTTCAAAATTCAAGGAAACAATCAACTACAAAAATTTACCTAAGATCTCAATAAACAAATTTCTAGAACATATAAACTTCCTAGAGATGATTCTTTGCAGAACAACTTATACTGTATTTTAACAGGTTCTAATTTCTGTTCTGCAACTGGTTCCTTTTATATGGAGTTTGTCCTTTTTGCAATCGGTTCTTTACCTCCAAACAAGAACAGGTTCTTTTAGAGCCGGTTCTAGAACCAGTTATAGAACTGGTTCTGGGGCTGTGACACCTTACATTTCGACTCCTAGGAACCTGTTCTAGAACCGGTTCCATGTAACCCGTGGTAAAAGAAGTTGTTCTAGAACATGTTCAGAGGCAATATGTTTTAAAAAATTTTGCTGAGTAGTTAAACCTTATGGAAGCAAATTTTAATTTTGTTATGCACAAATTCAAAATTTCAAATTTTTTTTTTACTTAAATTATAAAAATTGTTGTTATCTTCAGAGCTTAAGTAAAAGCTTTTTCTTATTAGGATACGCATACTTTTCTTTTGTAAGCAAAACAAAGATTGGATTTCTAGTTTTTTTTTTTTTTTATTACAGATTTAATAAAATATCGCAATGTTCTTCATAACTTGAACTCATTGTTTGATAGAATAGAATTTTTTTTTTTTAATTACAACAACTTTCAATCTGCTAAATACCATCTATTTAGTTTTGTTTTTCTTCTCTAAAAAAAGAGTTTTCCTTTGTTTATAAAAATAGAACACAAAAAAAAAGTTAAATATAAAATAAGAAAAAATTCTAGCAATTAAGAAATTCTAAGAAATGACATTTTCACTTTAACAAATGCCTCAACTGAAAGACAGATGGAAGGACAGACAAATATATGGACAGACAAACAGAAGAGCTAACAGAAAATCGTAATGATGTTTGACCATGTTGAAGATGACCGACCGACCAACCAACAAAATAGACATTGTTTTAGAAAATAAAATTCTTATAATTCTTTAACATTGAATGTTAGAAAAGATGAAGCCAATGCAACAAACTGAATGACTTCTAAAATTGGTCTTTAAATGCATGCTAAGACGACACTTTACAAGAGACCTACTTAGGTTCTATATATCTACTCCACTGCAGCAAGCAATATTATCGTTATCATCATTCGCACAAGTACACAATACTATCATCGTCAGTATTTGTAATAATAAATTCTGTATTAGTTATATGCTGAATGCCAGCAAAGGAAAGAAAAAAACTGCGTACGTACATTAATAAAAAACTGTAGAAATACAAAAAAATCTTAAAGACACATGTCGTGTTTAACACACATCACAAGAAAAAAAGATACAATTCAAATAGAATTAGAAATATCTTAAAGAATTTTAGGTTAGACTAGAAAGACCTTTAGAGTACCTACTTTATAAAAAAAAAAAAAATTATCGGAAACTTTAAAAATCTGAGTTCCTAAAAAAGTTCCAAGCAATTTATTTAAATTTTGGAACTTTCTTCCTGTATTTTACCTAGCATTATTATGAGTGTATAAAGTTGTTTAAAGGGGAATGTGGTTACCTTATAATGCTTACTTATTTAATTACGTTAAGAAAACGGTATTTTTTTTTATATGTAAAAGATGTTGAAAAATCGTCCAAATAGACAATAACAGTTGAAATGATGCGTAAGCCATTTAAAAAAGACTAAAACTTGAAAAAAAAATAAGAAAATATATCCAAAGGTCCACTTTAGGGAACACTATGAAAATTTAATTTGTCTCATTTTTGTTGTATTTATGATATTTGTTTATGCAATCAATTAGTTTTATTAAAATTGTGAATAAAATTTTTACCGTTTACAAAAACCTGAATTGAAAAATTCAGTAGAACATGTTTGGTATTCACTTTTAATTTTTTTTTTTTTATTATTTTTTTTTTACTTTATTAATTAATAATTATATAATTACAAATTATATACTATTACCCTAACCGAGCACTAGCTACTATGGCCTTCGGCACGTTGTAGCGAAAACAGACCAGTGCCTCTGGTGGGAATCGAACCCACGACCCCCACACTGATACCGGGCCGCACATTACACTTTTAATGTTTTTCCAACAATTACGCTTTATATTACGTTTTTTTGAAACGCCACAATAAATTCCAGAAAAATGTCTGCATTCAAGACGAAACTTTTTTTTAAATAGTGATAGCGGAAATTGAACTTAAATGACAGTTTTGACATATTCATGCAACAACACGAAAAGAACAAAATGTTCTCTTTAGGAAACATGCCACAATTTGTTACATTTCCTTATCTAAATTAATCAATATTTAACCATGCCTAGTCTGCCCACTTTTTTAAAAAAGATTTCGAATATGTAAAATAATGTTACACAAATTATCATGAACTCAAAATTTATGTACGTTTGTGTAGCTAAAAGTTAAAATAAAAAACTTGCTTTAGCTATTTCTCTCAGAATTCTGATTGATTTGATGATGATCATCATACAAAAAACAAAAATGTGGATTGATGGTTATTTTTGTTAAAAAATAATACCATCATATGTTTAGGCCATATGTGTAAAAATGTTGATATTTGCTGAAAAAATATTGGTATTCACGTAAATATTAACAAACTTGTAAAGTCGAAGTTTCAAATATAAATGTACATGTGAGTTATATTCTGATGTTATGATAGTGTAATCAAAACAAAATCTTTACTACCCCAGTCAAAAATCCTTAATAACTACCCAGCAGCAGGCGCAGTTCCAGCTTTAAATAGTGGTGTTAGGGAACTTTAAGGCAAATACATGTTTGTAATCAGTAAAACAAATTCGATTTGGCGAAAATCTTTTCGGATTTTATTCGCATGTTTTTGCATATTTTGCGTTCAACTAAGAAGAATTTAAAAATTTTAACAAGCAACTTAATTAAAATAAGAAACATCAAATTGCCGTCGGACATTTATATTGTGTTTTATTTTAAACCATCGAAGGTTATTAATTTAATTTTAAACTCGATAGTTATTAATTAAATTTTAAAAAATAGAAACATTTTTAGCGCATATTTTCTATTTTTTTGTGCATGAAAGTCGTTGCCCTGGTCATGTATAACCAATGTTATACTCAAAAAAAAGTCGAAAAAATTCGAACTAACTATCTTTTATGCAGTTTTGGCCCATTCATAGATACGTTGGGAATTTGTGAAAACCTTTTGGGGAACAATTCTCTTTTTGAAGTCAAGCTTCATATAAATAATACTGCTTGTACACTCAGGGAACTTCTGCCGTAAACATTTGTAGTTGTTTGAGTTGTAATACAGTATATTTGTTTTTAATTAAAAAAAACAGTCATTTGAAGAAGAAATTTCAGTTTTGACTACAATTGTAGTTCATTTAAAAAAACAAACCACATAAAATTACTGTATTATGACTTTACATTCATATTAAACAGTAATTTTTTTATTTAAAAAAATAAAACAAATACAAGTTTGTTTATTTTTTACTACATATGAGGTTAATTTTTACTACAATTGTGGTTCATTTAGTTGAATTTACTGAAATGTAAGTTGTTCTTTTTTAAAGTAAAAGTTCATTTGTTTTTTACTACATTTTCAGTGGCCCTTACCTACAATAGTATTCTAAGTGTACATATTTGCAGTGGAAATTATGACTCGAAATTGAAAGGCCTCAAATCGTAACTTAAATTGTATAAGTAAACAATATTTATATTTTACAAGAAAGACAAAATCACTAAAAGCTAATAAGCTCACTTTTTCATTTTTAAAATAATATTTTTGTACATACAAATTTTGTGAAAAGAATTAGCAAATACACTCATGAAAATCATTCTTAGTAAAATAGTTTTTAGTATTAACAGATTTTTGTCATATAAGATTTTTACTGACATGTTTTCGTTGAATTTCAACGTATATGTTCTGAGTGCTTGTAATGTGAGAACTAAAAGCAGCTCTGATACTTAAACAATACATTATAGTATAAAGAGGGCTTAGGAAGTACATTCCTGTAAGCTCTCAGATTTCGATAAAATTGGGGTATGTAATAAAAAAAACATCGGCCCAAGTCGATATTTAAAGCTAAAAATTGTTCGATTCAAAATTGTTCGATTTTCTTTTAAATCTTTTTAATATTTTTAGAGCTCCAGACTTTGAAACTTCAAAACCAACTTGCACATTTTTCTATTAAAAATAAAAACGAAGTAATTTTTTACCTCAGTTTTTAACCAATTTTTTCTGTACCTTCTATCATATACCAATTGGGAGCGAACCACACTGCCAACCTGCCTTCCGTTTCCCATTTAGAAATTGCAAGGAGTTTTAAATGTTTTATATGCATATATTTATTTTTATCGGAAACATCATTTTATTAATGTAACATCTACATTTGGTAAATTTTTCATGAAAAAATTTCCTAAATAAAAAAAATCTTCGTTTTAAAACAAGGTTCTTAGCAGGTTAACAGTAAAAAAACTTAAAAGCTAACTTTATACAGGATTTATATTTAAGTCAAAAATAAAGAATTTTGCAATTAGAACAAAATAAACTAAAACTCTCTACTCCGTACTTTTTAAGTAGTCTTTATTAACAATGTATACTCCCGGTAATAAATATGGAGCTGCCGTTGGTAACATCCGGAAAGAACTTTTTAGCAAAAAATTTTCTGTTGATTCAGCTTGTAATTGAGCTAAATTCTGTTGATTGAGCTAAATTCTTAGTTAATTGAACTAAAACTCTAAACTCAAATTTAGTTCTTCTAAAATTTAGGTAACCTAAAATTAGCAGATAGTGATTCAGAACTTTATTGAAAATTGTGCTATTGCAGAATCAGGTACTATTTTCTCTTGCAGTAATTTAATTTTCAATTATGTGTACGGGCTTTTTATATATTATTTATATTTTACAAGTTTGTTATAATTTTTATTAAAAATAAAAATTATGTTTTTTTCGACCTTTAATTGTGCAAGGAAAATAAAAATTATTCAAGTTCGAGGCCATACTCTATATTTCTTCAGTAGGATATTGTCCTAACAAATAATCTATAGAGTTTTTGTTTTCAAATTTATTATTTGACCCTTTCAGGAATGTGTTGATAGATCTATTTCTGGAATTTTCTAGGTTCCGATCATCAGAACACGTTTTGAAAGCGGTAACAATCCCATGCCAAACATCAAACATTCATATGAACTAGTTTACTCACTACATGAGAACTAATATACATATGAGTTTGAAGTTAAAGACTATAACCATTGATCAAGAAATAAATTGAAAACTTGTTTGATGTGCAATACACGTTTTTTGTTTTTCTCTCCTTTTTATATTTTGTTTAGTTTGTAAACAAAACATTATTTATTTTTATTATTTCGATAGACAATAAAATTTATAAAAATTTTCATGTTTAGTGTAATGCTTGGAAGCAAGAGAGCGAGAAAAAACAAAACAAAATTTAGTAAAATTTCTAAAAATGATTATTTTGTAGCAAACATACTTTTAAAAAATCCAAAAAACAAATTTAAGATGACTTTGAATCGCTAACTTAACTTAAGTAAACCGATGTTTAGTGCTTATACACAGAGAAATAAAGTGCCAACCGAATTGAAAAGTGAATTTTAGTGGTAACAACTTATAAATTCCGTAAGTACAACAATATTTTTATTAGATTTCTGAATATTTTGGCTGTTGCAACTAAAATTCAGTTAAATTCACCGAACTTTGTTGTGAAAACTAGTGTTCAGTTGTACCAATCGACTGAAATTCGTAATTACCGAATTTGAGTCGTATTAGCCCAATTTCAGTTGGCAAAAATTTAAATTTTTTTCTGTGTGTAACCATAGTTTTCAGTATTAAATTTAGATGGATATATCTGTGGTTAAAGTTAAACTCTGGTTATGTTTAGAAAAGTTACACGCCTTTATTGAATTTTAACAATATGTCTTAAATTTGTCCAAGGACTCACTGGAATATATAAGGATAGCTTTTCTTAACTTATAAAGAAAAAAAACGGCTTTTTATGAAATTTGTCAGAAAGAAGACATTTAGTATAAGTAGCAATAACAATATACTAGGGATGTCCCAAAAGTAGCCGACCTTACATAGAAAGCACATAACCGACGATCAATCAATACTATTTTGTGGATTTTCTTAACCGTTTCTGGCGTAGACACCTCAATTGGTCGACCACTACGGTGTTCGTCTTTGCAGCTCGTACGACCTCGTTTAAACACCTTCACCCAATATATATAGTCGTACATGAAGGAGCAGACTCCCCCAGAGTAGAATCTAGCTCGGCTTTAATATTGGTTGGACTTTCAGATGAAGGTAATTCATAACGGTGATCAATTTGTTGAATGTTTGCAAATATTAAACTGAAAACATATGTTTTATAAGGCCAATCAAGACAAGCACATGGTATGAAATTTATTGTAAAACATCGATAAAACGAGTAGAAAGTTAAATCTTGCAAATTTTGCATGGTTGCACATGAACACTGTTAATATTTTAAAAACGTTTCGTTTATTTTATTCTTGTTGTTACCTTGTAACAACTACTCAAGAAAAACAAAACATGATGTCTTTCTTTTCTTTTTAGTTTTTTTTTTTTTTTGTATGCGTTTCGGTTCGTTGTACGTTAAGTGTCAACTATGCAATCACACATGCAACTACTAACCCACTGTGGTGGACATGTGTTTGTAAACACATTGTATGAGAGATGCATGCAGCATCTGACTGAATGCCAAGCATGCCTACTGATTTACCTCATTTAAGTTGTACATTTTGTATTTGTTTGTCTGTACCCCCCGTGCATCATGCTTTGTTCCACGATTTGTGACATCCATGCAATATGGTCATAATAAACTAAATACTACTACTTAAAGCAATTATATGAATGCGTCCACGTACATACATGTATGTATTATTCGCCCGTTTAGACTGTATAAATGCAGTCACTTATTTTCAAAAGGAAATGATTTTTAAATGACATAAATAGTTTTTGTGTGTTTTTGTATTGGCTGGCATCTTCTTTAACATTGTTAGCATTTGAATTGACTTTTAATATATTTCATTCGTTGTAAGTGGCCTTGTCTTTATGGAACAGTTGTCTCATATTTCTATTAACAGCCAATCATAATGTTAGTGTTAATGAGCTATAATGAAGAAAGTTCTTTTGCAAAAAAAAAAAAAAAAACAAAAAAGAAAAAGTTTTTTTTTCAAAGATAATTCTGATAACTAAGTAGCCAGATGAAATACAACTTTTCATTCGTTGACAGAAACTGGATATGTGTTTTTAAATATCATTCATTCTTTGAAAGAATATAAAAAAAAAATTTAATTTATTTACCTCAAGCCTTCTGATTTTCTTTATATTAGGATTATATTCTCTAAGGAACCTAGAGCACATCCCCATATTCAGTTTTTCAAATTTTCAGAAAACCGCTATTTTTTAACAGTTTAAGTTTTTGAGAAAATTAAAAAATCCCAAAAATTATGTATGTAGATATGTAATTTTGAAGAGCCATTTGTTCTCTTCGGATTTTTCTAATTCAAAAAGGCACTCGTGTCCCATAGTAGTCTTCTTTCACATTTATGCAATAAAATTATAAAAAAATTTAAAATTACAAATAAAGAAATAAATTATTGATGCAAATGCAATTTTAAGGTGAGTCTTATAAATTGTTCTTCACTTCCAAATTTGTTAAGCATGCATCAAACTTAATAAGTTTTCTATAAAACAAATAACTTTCGATTTTTTTGATTTAACAAAAAAAACATTATTTACTACTTCCATACACACGGAGAAAACTTTAGCTATTTGCCACCTAAAAATCGGTAAATACGACTCAAATTCGGGTATTACGAATTTCGGTCGGTTGGTATAACTCAACATTAGTTTTCACAACAAAGTTCGGCTAATTCAACTGAGTTTTAGTAGGAACACCCAAAATATTGAGAAATCTAATGTAAATATCTTCGTAATAACCGAATTTATAAGTTTTTACCATCAATTCGCTTTTCAATACTTTTCAATTCGCTTGGCACTTTATTTCTCTGTGTATACCAACAATTAAATTGTTTGTACAATTTCTTAATTTTATGTTTTAAAACAATTTTAAATTCAGAACAATTTATTAATAATACAAAAATGTGATTTCTTAAAGTTTTTAGGTGCATTTTCTAAAATGCAAAAAATATTGATGAAGGGCTTCAAACATGGCAACAAGTGAAGGGCTTTAAACATGGCAACAATGTAATTTTGAGATGATAAGTCTTAGAACTTGCCAGCTGTGAGAGATTGGCAAACTTATTGAAGCTATTTAATTCAAAGCCCTGATTTAATATTTTAATTCGGTGGGGTTAAGTGTTATGGGAACACCGAAGGCGGGCGCTGCGATGCATGTGAGGGATAGAAAACGTATATATATTATTTTTCTAAATTGTGTTTGTCGTCACATGGAATCGAACCCGGAACCATCTGTGTAACAGTCCACAACGCCCCGTGACATGCCCGCAATCGGTTCATGGAACACTTCCTTCACATAGCATATGATTTAAAGTATAAAATCATACCAGGATATGGAAACAAAACAGTGAGAAATAACGAAGTAATGACAAATGAGGGCAGATGAATAAGATCGAGGCAAAATTAGTCGCCGGCGACTACTTAATCGCCCGTATCTGCCAAAATATGGAAAAAGTGTCGGCGGCGGCTGATAATCGGCTGAAGGTTAAATTTCATAAGAACTTTATATGTTACAACAGATATAAAATCAAAATTTTTTCAAAAAGACAAAGAACATGCACAGAAAAAAGCAAGGTAAATTATTTTTGGGTTGCAAATACTGTTGTCAACTTTTGTTCAAGAAAAGTAGCTGAATCTAAAGTAGCTAATTGTTTTTACTTAGAAAAGTGAAAAAAGTCTAGCTTAATTTTATACCAACCCGCTAAAACTTGAAAAATATAGGAATTATTGGGCTCATTGACATTTTTGTTGGTTGAAATTAGTTAGTATTACTAAATAAACCTAAGTACTAGAAAATATTAACGATATTTTGTCCCCAAATTCCAAAAAAAACACCAAATTAACATACATTTTTAGTTAACTTGTAGAAAGATGAATTTGAAGGATAAATTTCAAATTGTTTACATAAAAATTTGAAAATGCAATAAAAAAAAGGTTTGTTTAGGATATATTGATAAAATTTGATTTTTTTTTTTAATTGTATTATACATTTTTTCGCTGGACTCGAAATTTTTACTAAAAAGTGGACATTTTGTCCTTGATCAAAGGTTTATTAATAAAGTCTTTATTTAAACATTACAACCGTTATTCGAGAACTGTTATGGTATTATTTAAGCACATAGCTACCCATGCAGAAAAATACAATCGGCACAGTGTTGGCAAAGCGTCGGCGACGGTCGGTTATGCGTTGGCAGAACGTGGGATTAACAATCCTGACATTATTGTCCTGTTACCCGATTGATAACTGTGGCCATCTGTTGCTTTGAGCAAATTTGCCACCTTTGGCATAACGTTGGTAATATGGTGCTTGTAGTTTAATAAAAAAGTGTCAGTTGATATAAAAATTTAGGAACATGCATTAATTTTTTAAATAAATATTTATTTCAACTTCTTTACAACTTCTTTGCATATTTATTTTAACTTTTACCTTCTACCGTTTACCGATTTCTTTAGTTTCATTTAAAATAAAAAAAAACTGCAATAATTTCAGCAGGGTAGTACGAATGTTTTGCAAGACATTCGCAAGACATTTTCTTATACAACAACAATTTTTTTTTTTGCTCTAAAAATATTAAAGCTTACAAATTATAAAAATATAGACAAAATGAAATTATCGCATGAAAAAAATATAAAACTTTTTTAAGTGAGTTAGTCAGTTTTTTTGCTATTTAAAGTATAAAAATCTTTAAAACTGGCATCACAGCACGCAAGCGAATATTTTTCAAAACATTCATGCTACCCTTTAGTTTTTACTGATATGTAATTAAAATTTGAATATCTATTTTTGACTTACTATTCGTTTGTTTTTTACGGATTTCTTAGTTATTTGAACAATCTTTAAAAATAAATAACAAGAAACATTTGAATACCTCGCTGGAATATGGGCATAAGCATCAACTTTTAGAAAAAGAGTGGTTTTGTAAAATACGACATTTTAGCAGGGACCGTAATTATTATAACTTTTATCATAAAAGTCAGCTGCAAAAAGTTATGTTGTGACTTTTATTTTTTCGATCAAAAATAAAAGTTAAATTTTGGCTTTTGTTTGTTTCGTCTTGTATTTTTTTGAGCAAATATAAAATTTATTTTGTAACCTTTATTTTGTGAGCAAAAATTAAAGTTTTTTTTTTCCTTTTATTTTTTTGAGCAAAAATATAAGTTAGTTTTAATTTTTATTTTGTTGGGCATAAATAAAAGTTATTTTCTGGGTTTTATTTTTCTAAGAAACTTTTTCCTCTTTTTGTTTTTTAATTTATGCCAAATAAAAATTCCCATACAAGTTATTTTTATTTTGATACATTTGTGCGTTTTCAAAAATAAAATAAAAAATTATTTCAATGCATTTTTGAAAAACAAAATAGCTATTAACTTATTAAGAGTGGAGTCCATAAGTACACTCACAAGAACTTTTCCATAAAAAATTAACAGTTATTTAAAAGTTTAATCGGTAAAGTTGTTTCAATGGAATATACAGTTAAATTAACAATGAAATATATTTTCAACTGCCTGTCTGTTATTCAATAAACAAAATAAACAAAAAAACGGACTTTCCGTAGTAGTTAAAATATTCAGTTAAAATTTTCTATTTATAAAAAAAAAATGGTTATATTATATTCAGTATTGAAATAAACGAAAATCTATTGTTTTTATGGATTTTGTCAATTAATTTTTCAACAGTTGAAAATAAACTAAAAAATACAATTGTTTTAAACGAAAAGTAAGTAGTCCTGTTTTTAACTGATTTTCAGTTAATTTAATGTGTATATTCAGTAGTCTTTACGGAAAAAATATTGTGAGTGTATATGTGAATAAACAATTAATAAAAAATGTAGACCCTCGTTCAATTCAAATGTGATGTATCATAGAACTCATGCTAATTGCTTTTGGTGTCGGTAATGTCTTCTCTCGATTTATAACGAGTTTTCTCAGAGACCGCACTATACGTGTTGTTTTAAATTGGAGTCTTATCAAACGAGTTTCAGCTAAATTCTGGGATACCGCAAGGTTCTGTTCTTTCTCCTAAACTTTTTCTTATTTTTATTAATGACCTTATTGGTCAGACCTTCAATCCTATCTACTCTTTTGTAGATGACAGCAACATTTGTAATTTTCATTCGATCACAGGTCAAGCTCTTTGGAGATGGAGGGCATGCGGCAGAACATGAATAACACACTCAATCAAGACCTTTATACAGTCTCCGAGTGGGGTCGCGCAAATAAGGTCGATTTTAATGCACACAAGACCCAATATTGTATGTTAACCCACAGACGGGCTGTGGAATGTAGCTGTGGATGGTATAGGTATTGAGGAATCGGATACTCTTGATGTTCTGAGTATGAGAATACAGTGTGATGTCCGCTGGAATAAGCATGTATTTCAAGTGTCGAAAGAGGCATTCAAGTGTCTTGGTTTTCTGAAACGGTGCAAGACTTACTTAACTCTATCCGATCTCCTTGCTATTTATACCAGTAATATCCGGCCGAAAATGGAATGCAACTCCCATATATGGGCAGGGTCTGCAGTGTCTACTCTGAAGCTTCTGGAACGTGTTCAGGGAAGGGCGGTGAAGCTTATCAGTGACAGTAGTGTATCCAACTCTATTGATTCATTGGAGCATCGTCGGAATGTGGGTTGTGTGACACTTTTCTATCGATATTAACATGGGAGGTGCTCATCTGAGATAAGTGAACTTATTCCTCGAGCCCGAGTTTTTATTCGTAATAATCGGTTATCCGTTTGTAGTTGATTGTCCTGTGTTTCGCACAACGCATTACAGAGAAAATTCGTTTTTTAGTCGAACGATTCGTATGTGGAACAAACTTCGCGCAGAAGTCTTCCCTGTTACTTAGAATTTAAAAAAATTTAAATCAAATATCCACAAACACTACTCCCTCTTTTCTCCTTCCCATACCCTATTTTCCTGTGAATACAATGCACTGCATGAGTAGGGGACATCCACTGAGTATTGGTTAAAATAAAAAAAATAATATAAAATTTGTTAACAAATTGTAAATATCGCATTTGAAAGATAGTGGAAATTTTTCAATAGTCAGATTAAAAAATATATTTTGTTTGTTTGAAAAATTAACTTTATATAACAGTGACTGTTTCAAATGTGGAAGTGAGAAACACCTTTGCTTATATGAATCATTTAAATTTAATGGAAAATCCCACTTTTATAAAATAATAAAATATTTTTTTTTCTGCAAATTTAAATATTTTTTGTTTCTATTTTATAACTACCTAATAATAATTTAAAAATAGCAATACATAGTTGTTTTTTGTAAATGTTTACACTAATGGAAAAATATAAGTTACATATCAAAAATTTGTTGTCCCCTTTTGTAATGTGCAATAAATTTCTATACATTTGTATTATTTTTTCAAAACAGTTTAAAAAAAATAAAATTTGTTTTTTGTATGTTAGGAGAAAAGTATTAGTTTTATAATTTTTTTTTTTTTTTAAATCCAGATTTCTTTAAAAACGTTTCAATAAAGTTAGACAGTTCGAAGTAAATATTTAAATGCCTCACTCGAATAAGGGAATAAGCGAAATTTTTTATGCTAAATATGCTTCATCAGCCACATTATATATATTACATTACATATATAACAACAATTTTGTTTTTTTTTTTCTATTCCAAAACTAACCTTAATATCACCTCTGTCCTATGTTTCACATTCCCATGAATGTGAAATCAATACGACTTTTTGATGCTTTGTCTTTCACATACCCATTTTTATTTTCGATTTACTTTCCAGTAGAAAGCAAAACGAAAGCACTTTTTTTCTTACAGAAGTTTTTAAAAATCATAAGACTGCCTTATAAGTTAAAATTTAGCATTTTGATCAAAAACATATCGCTCATTTACTTCAAGAGTCCCATAACTCAAAAAAACACGATTTTGCAGAAAACGAGTTTAAAGTTTTCAATCCATATCTGCCTCGCTCGACCATTTCTCTATTTATTTGGTCACGTTTTTTTATAAATACGGGGTTTTAATGTATTTTTCTCTTAGTGAGAGTTGTGTGTGAATTCGCTAATTATCGAGAGACCCATGAGTAGCACAGTTTCTCTATGAAGTATATACTCTTTGCACCCACTTTAAAGAAAAAATAAAATATATAATCCTCTATATCGAAAAGTATACATGATATTAATATGAAATTTTTACACAATATAAATCATGATAACTAATAAATCTGCATCATGAACTCAAAAATCGCTTTTTTTGACTTATGACTGTCTTGAAGTAAATGAGCCATATGTTTTCGATAATTTTTCGACATTTTTCGACTATTATTTCGAATTTTATACATTTATGGGCATTAGAAAGCACCAAATTTTAATTTCATGTTATATATTCGTATTCAAAAAGTAAGGAAACCTAGGACATGGGCGAATACGACTTTTGTTCAATATATGCTTTTATAATCAAAAATGCAATAAAATTAAAAGGATAGACTTATGTATGCCTCTACACAGATAGAATTTTACTTCAATGTACTAATGAATCGACTTCATTAAAATAAATTCAATGATTTAATGAATAATTTTATTAACTGAACGAAAATTCATTAATATTGTTAATTGTTTTTTTAATTTTTTTTGTGATTTTTTCATAATTTCATAAAAAACTTTGTTAAATCAATGAACATTTTGCGATTTTTTTTTATAAAAATTTATATGCAAAAAAAATTGTTTAGTGTAATATTGGTATTTTTTCCTATGTACGTAGTACATTTTGGATTAAAAAAATAACCGCTCGTATTACAAATGACATAAATTTTTTTTTAAATAGTGGGGTGATCTATAACTATGCGAGAAGTTTTCTCACCAAAAAATACAACTCTGAAATGTTTAACACAGGGTGAGTCATATGATGTGACTCGCCCTGTTCTAAATATGTTAGAGTTACCAAAGGGTCTGCCAAATAACTTTTTTTTTTTGAAAATGATATAAAAAAAACTATTGAATATTTTCTCAAATTTCTTTTTTTATTTGAAAGTACAATCCTTCCGGTTAATAATGGAAAATAATTTCATTCAAATGGCTGCCTCGGCTGGCCATGCAGTAGCCTACACGATCGGTCCAATTCTTAAGCACATTATCGATTGTGTGCAGCTGTATTTCCTCCTCTTCAATTTTTGTGAACAAAAATTCGTTCAACATGGCCCGATAACGATCGCTATAGACTGTAACGGCCACTGCTTGCTCATTTTCGAAGAAAAATGGCCCAATTATGCCTCTGGACCAAAATCCGCACCAAACAGTGACTCGTTTTGGGTGTATTGGCACACATTCTGCAACATTACCATGATTTTCAAAGTAATGTCGCAATATTTCCCAGCGTTGTTCAAGCGTATACACAACCATATTCGTTCAGCGGAAGGATAAAATTAATTATCTGTCAAATCAGACATGAGCTAAGTGTTACTATTCACGAAATAAGCACTAGTTGAAAAAAAACCTTAGATGGCGGACCCTTTATTTTCGATGTGAAAACTGCTAACATAGTTATAGAATACCGCCACAGAATTATCCAAAACTTTGAAATTATTTGATTTGATGCGGTCTCAAATCATTTAGTATATAAAGTGTTGATGTCAAATGACTACAAAGTTCTTAACCAATTCGACGTACTTTTGTAAAAAGACAATAGATTTGTTTTATTCTTTTTAATTTAAAGAAAAAAAATAGTTTTTCTAAAAAGTCAACCTCCTTAAAGTAAATAATAATAAAGAAAGAGATTTCAGTTTTGTTTTAAAAAGTAATGAAAACATTTCATACAAACTATGAATTTTATTCAGTAAACACAGTTTATGCTAGATTTAACATAAACAATTTCATATAATTTATGAAATTTTCATTGGGCCAATTAAACTATTAATTAAAAATTATTTAATGAAACATGTTTCATTGATTCAATGAAACATTACTTTGGAGACCTTTTTATGAAAACATTCATTGTGTTAATGAAAGAATTCAATAATACTACGCATCAGTGTACTTTATTTTCCAACGTGGTTTGGCTCTGGAATGCTACTGTTTATATTATAAAATATTCTATGCCTATTCTGGAAGCTCTAGCTATTCTAAAACGGCGGGTTCTGATGATAGCTGTAGCCAGACCGAAATACGTGTATCAACCGGCTCAAGATATATACTTTTTTTTTTTTTTTTTTTTTTTTTTTTTTTTTAGTTTATTAATTTATTTACAAAACGTTTATTACAAAATTAGGTTTGCCTCAGCGTCATATGACATTGTTGAGGCGAGTTGGCATTAAATTTTATCAAGTAATAAATTAATAATATTCAAAATTTCATTTAAAGTTTACATTAATTTTTTTTTTTTTTTTTTTTTTATATAAAATTATAACATTAAAAGCATTTCCAAATTGTTTAACAAATGCTCTTTTAAAGAGGATTTAAAAGCTGAAATTCTTGAAATATTTCTTAGATTTTGCGGTAAGTTATTATACTCCATGCACCCAATATATTCGATTCTCTGCTTTGTGGTTTCGAGTCTACATCTTGTCACTCTTAAATTTGAGCTATTTCGTGTGTTGATGGCTGTTTGATTTATTCCAAAAGATATAGTGTTGTGGCCAATATTCTGCAATGCTTTAAATATAAACACTAGCAATTGCTTTTTATAAAGCCCATATATAGGTAAAATATTTTTTGAAACATTTTTGTATAATGAAAGTGTGGAATACATTATTGGTAAATTATAAACCGTTTTTAATGCTTTGTTTTGTACTCTTTGCAAAGCTTTAAGTTCAGTATTATTTTTAGAACCATATACCAATACTAGATAATTCAAATGGCTTTGAATTAATGATTGATAAAGTAGTAGTTTTGTTTTTTCATTAAATTTATTTTTAAATTTGTACAACAATCCAATAACTGGAGATATTCTCGATTTCAAATTTTGAATGTGCATATTCCACGACAAATTATTTTGTAATTCCACTCCCAAATACCTTATCGACTGACTTTCAAACACTTCTTCACCATCCACATATATACTAAAACTACCAGCGTTGTTATTTAGGTAGGGTTTAAATCTTAGAACTTTAGTTTTCTTCGTATTTATAACCAATTTGTTTAGCCTCGAATATTCAAAAATTAATGCTGCATCTCTTTCCATGTATGCTTTTAATGCAGTTTCATGTTTATATGGATAAAACAAGGATATATCATCAGCATACATATAAATCTTTCCGGAAAGTCCAAGATTTATGATACTTAAGTTTTGTAAATATACGGAGGTTGAAAGTTCGTTGTGAAAAATCCAAATAGCATAAAAATAATCTCGATGTATATAAAAAAAAAAAAAACTGAGAAAAATGTTTCTATTTAAAAATATCATTGAATCCCTCGGTGTTCTCCAGTCAAAATATCCTTATAAATTTTAAATTTGTATCCCACAATGAAGCTGCTTCTTAAATAAAATTTTTGTGACATATAGATAGATGTTTAATAAAAATCATAACGTTTTAGACCAGTATAGTTATATTATGAAATATTATTAGCCAAGATATAGTGTGCAAAAATTTTGCGAAGTACTCCGCAAAATATACCAATAATTTTTATATTTTTTAAGATATTACATTTTTTATATTTTTTCTTAAAGCTGAATAAATGACTTTTAAATATAAAATGAAATATGCTACTTTTTCTTAAAATGTTATTAGGACATTTGTGCGTCCAGATTTTAAGTGGGCCATGTATTAATAGCGTATTATTAACAAAGATTTTAAAAATTTGTATTTATAGAATTGTAAAATTAAAAACATTTGAAAAAAAATACATAAATTATTTATGCACACGTGTAATTTAATTTGAAACTCAATCATATGTTATTAAAATGTAGAATAAAAAAAAGTAAATAATCTGATAAAAATAATTGTTATTAAATCAATAATTTTTAATGCAATGAACACATTTTATTTAAATAAGAGCACGATTTTCGTGTGGGGTATTAAACAAATTTCATAAAATATGAACTTATTTCTTAATATAAAAAGTTGTTAACCCATTTTTTACCAACGTATCTATTAACAGACTCAAACTTTTGATAGGAAGGCGATTTAACAACGCAGTAACAAACAAATTAAAATTTGAAGTCTTCTCTACAAAAGTGGTTTAAACAATATTTTTTATTTGTAATTTCATGGTTGACATATAATGAATTGAAAACAATAATTTTTCGATTTTTTTTTTAAGCGCTGATTTCACAAAATATTTCAAAATATTAGGAATACCGGCGATATAAACGCGACTTATTGGTATATATATCCTGCGGGAAATGAAAGGTCGATTGATCCAAAGTGGTAATTCTGTGATGTATGATTGAGGAGCACTTCACGCAACTGGTGAAACCAAAATTGTGGTGCACCAGAAAGTGTTAGTTTGGGTGAAATGTCCAACCAACTGACTATAGTTATGGTGACAAACCATTCAGTGGTTGGTACCAGATATATCACGTTACTGGAGAAAAAGTAATATGACATCAAAGTGTACTGAAGCAACTAGGGTCGTTGCAGTGAAAGTTGCTTCTGGTCATTGAACTGGTTCAAAACCGCTAGCAGTGTATGAAAACATTTCAATTAGTACCAAAGGATGCAGTTCCTTGACTGCTACAAAGTGGACACAACACTGAAGGAATTTTTTTGTACCGACTTTGTGAATGGCGATTTTACACATAAAATATCGCTACTAAAAAACTATCAGAACTTATTCAAAAACTTCAAACATTTTACAAGAATATAAATTAAAATGCAAAATGTTTGAATATTGCTTTCGAAATATCTTGTTTAGATATTTTACAAGATTTTTGGTAAAGATTTTTTATGTGTAAGTAATTGGCGATTTTTAAGAATTTCTTTTGGGGAACAAAATTTAAGCTGAGTATATATTTTGTTACTCTGCTTTATAAGTTATACATTTAATTTGTGTTGAATTGTTGCAGCTCCTTCTTTTTATAAAGATATTATTGTGAACTAGAATTATAATGCAACATACAAAATTATAATGTTCATGAAGTGCTTTTTAGAAGTGTTGGAAAATAAAAACTAGTAGAAATTGTTTGATAATAGCAATGTTAGCAAATAAAGAAAAAACTTGCAAAAAATCTCTACTTTGAACATCCGGACTTCATGTCTAGTTTACGTACTTCTCCAAATTTAAATTGTTATAATGTATTGAATGTTATAGTTTTTTGTTTGGGTATAGACAAAATAAACTAATTTTAAAATTGATTTTTGTTGTGGTTTTTGAAGGTTTTTTGAGCAGGTGGTATGACACGCTGTTTTGAATAAGTGCAGTGACTGATTCCGGACGTGCTATTTAGCAAACCGTACATAAAGACCACTTTGAACCTTATAAATAGCCGTTTTTGACCAGCCTACACTTTTATTGCATTTTTGTTTACTTTCTTCAATAACAAAAAAAGTAAACAAAAATGCAATAAAAATGTAGTGTAGTCAAAAACGACTATTTATAAGGTACAAAGTGGTCTTTGTAAGCAATTTCGGATGCCTAGACACATTCAGATTGTATTGATATTTTCACAAAGTTCAGACTTACAATGGCTACAATTTTGTCATATATAGTTAGTAAAAAATTATGAGTCCCTGTAAGTCATGCTGAAAAAAGCAAAAAAAAAATAATTTTTTTCTATACTTTTTTTCAAAAAAGTGTAGGAAAAAATGATTTTATGCACATAAAATGTTTATAAAATTTATTCAGTAAAGTCTTCACTACATTATTTCTAAATATAGTTAGGCAATATCATGAAGTCTGAATTAGCTGTAGGGCAAAATCCTTTTTTTGAATGGTGCACTGATTTTCAAAATCTTTTGAGGTCCATAAAAAAAAAATGGTACTCAAACTGGCCAAACCCAGTACTGGGTTTTACTAACCTTTGGTAGTACAATCGAACCTATACTGTCGAGTCCGTGCATTTTTTTCACTGTATTTAGCAAATTTTTTTATTTTGCTGATTTTAGCAGATCAATAGGATACTTTCAATTAACTAAAGTTTAGTTTAAATATAACTTAACATTTGTAGATTATATAGATTTATTTTTGGTATTCACATCTTAGTAATGTTTAGCAAATATATCTGATAATTTTGCAGTTTTTTCTGCAACGTCATTTTTAACTAATTTTCAGTAGGTTTAGCAAAAAGTTTTACTAAATTTTTGTCCCAGTGTAGGAGTAGTCGACATGTAAATCTATTTTTACCACTCACAAAAAAACAGTAGACACCAACAATAGAATTTGTAAATTCAAACACTCTCATTTTCAAATTTAAATTTATTTCAACAATTTTTTTGTTTGAATTACTAGTAGATTTTTTAAAAACAAAAATTCAAAACTACAAAATGATCAAAAAAAGGGAGTTTTGCATTTGCAAATCATCATTATTGGTGTCAATTAAAAAAAAATATATTTACAAAAAATATCTATAATAGTTGTTTAATATTTCAAACAGAATTTTTTTACTTTAAAAGTATATTTTTTAATAAATTTTGATTTTTTTGTTTGCATATTTTTTATTTTTTCTCAACATTTAATTACGTTCATATTCTCATATTTTGTTTTCTCTATAGAGCACTTTTAATGACTTTTATTGCAAATTTGTTGTGCTTATTTTTGGGTTTTTGCTACATATTCCCATTTAACTACATAGTTAGCATTTTAACTACAAAAAATATTTGTGTTTGAAGTTATTTTTTAAATAATTTACAAACTTCCTGCACTACTTATCAGAACCTACTTGGCGTATGAGTGATACTATATATTTAATGATAAATACGTATACGTAACCGTAAAGAGGAAACATCATTAAGTTTAAGCTTTTTTTAATTTTGATAATTTAAAAAATTTTTTAGTGTTAATAATTTAATGTTACGAAGAACTACATAAAAAAGCGAAATTTGGAGTGAAAAAGTAACACACTTTTTCTAGCTCACAACCATAGTATGGCTATTTTTTGATGATAAAATATTTAATGTTTGGGTATTTTTACACAAGTACAAGAACTTTATGCTTGGAGTTGGTTGAAACAAATTTCATTTTCTGTATCAAAAAGTATTAACAAGTTTTCGGTACAATGATTTTGATCCAATCCTGCAATTCGAAAATTTCTTAAAATCTTACAAGTACATAAAATTGTTTTCAATATAAAAATGTTTTTATTAAA
This sequence comes from Delia radicum, assembly GCA_021234595.1. Taxonomy (NCBI): domain Eukaryota; kingdom Metazoa; phylum Arthropoda; class Insecta; order Diptera; family Anthomyiidae; genus Delia; species Delia radicum. The sequence continues at coordinate 210,582,487 of CM037851.1, forward strand.
AAAATGAATCGTGAAATTACTACGGTACCAAAGAAAGTCAATATGTCACAATGGCTCTATATTTGGCATTCCAGATCCAGAATATCTTTATTAAAATAAAAAATATTTGTGTTTGAGAAATAAAGTGACAACCGAATCGAAAAGTATATTTTAAGGGTAACAACTTATAAATTCAGTTAGTACAACGATATTAGCATTAGATTTATTAAATTTTGTGTGTAGCAGCTAAAATTCAGTTGAATTAACAGAAATTTGTTGTGAAAACTAACGTTCAGTTGTACAAACCGACTGAAATTCATAATAACCGAATTTGAGTTGTAGTAAGAGAGTTTCAGTTGACAAATAGCAAAATTTTTCTCTGTGTGAAATTTTTAGATATGTGTTACTTAATTTCGTCCTTTTTGTTTTAATTTAAAAAATTAAATAATGAAACAATTGTTAGAAATTTAAAAATGACCTGTTGTTTTAAAATGTGATGTTGTTTTTTCTTAAGCCGAGAAAATTAGAAGACATTAGCGTCTCATTAACAGCAACATTTTATTTTATAGAAAACATTTTAAATATATGATTGATGCACGTTAAAAAAAAATATAATTGCATTAAAATTAGGAATACGAATCTAATATTTTTTGAAACAGAGAAATCTGATAACTTGTTTCGAATATACGACTCAGAAAAGTTACATACATAGAAAAAACTAAAAACGGGTTTCAATTTAAAAATTTATTGAATCAATTAATATTTCAGTTAATTTTGAACCTATCACGGCAATGCTATATAAATACAAACTTTTATAGAATATAAGAAAAGGTATAAATAATTATCTACAAAAACAAATTGAGATACTCACAAAAAATAAGTGTGTGTACGACACGTTTGTATATGCGTGTTTGGTAATGCTGCGTCTGTTTGTGCGTTTGTAATAATATTTTTTGAAACAGAGAAATCTGATAACTTGTTTCGAATATATGACTCAGAAAAGTTACATACATAGAAAAAACTAAAAACTGGTTTCAATTTAAAAATTTATTGAATCAATTAATATTTCAGTTAATTTTGAACCTATCACGGCAATGCTATATAAATACAAACTTTTATAGAATATAAGAAAAGGTATAAATAATTATCTACAAAAAAAAATTGAGATACTCACAAAAAATAAGTGTGTGTACGACACGTTTGTGTATGCGTGTTTGGTAATGCTGCGTCTGTTTGTGCGTTTGTGTGTGTGCTTGTTTTGTTTGTATACTGCAAATGCATTTGGTACGTTTTACTTAAACTTTTCTAGTTAACCTTATAGTTTATAAAAACATAATTTGAGAATTATGTCTAAAATAAAATATGTATTTATAGATTTAAAAGTCAATTAAAATATTAATTGATTCAATTAAATATTTGTTTATAAACAAATTTAATTCATATAAAATCTTTAATTCGATATTAAGGTTTGATCATATTTTGTGTGTACTTTTGGAATATTAAATTTTTTTTTAATTAAAACCGTTAAAAATATCGATTTTTAAAATTTTCAACAATGAATATGGCGATGTTCTTCATAGAGTATGCGTTTCTATGTAATGACTAAAAAAGATTTAAAAAAGGCTGTAAAAGTTACCGAAAAAATTGTTATATTACAGAAAAATGTGTCTGTAATTATTAGTAAAGTAAAAGTAGGAGGAAAATTAGTAAACATTAAAATTTTTTTATTAAATTTTAGTAAAGCCTTAATGGAAAACGATTTCCTAAAAGCAGACATTTTTAAATCTTAAAATTAGTAATTTTTAATGAAAATTTATTTCTACCATTCTCTTACAGCAAAAATCTGTTTCAATAAAATATCAATTAAACTTTGTTAAATTCCAAACTCACTTTCAATTTAAAGTTTAATAATATCTAATATCTCAAAAAGTAAAAAATAAAAAAACACCCAACACTAAAAAAAATAAAGTCCAAAATTGAAAAAAGTCTATCAAATCGGAGGAATAAAAATCGCTAATATTTAAAAATACTGGAAAAAAGTTAAAATTACAAAATCATCAAAATTGATTCCATTTGTAGAAGTTGCCACATGTGAAAATGTAGTGCAGAGGACAAAGATTTCACTAAAAAATCAACCGTGTATGAATTTTGTTACTTTCATACATAAAACAAAAGGACGCTAACAATATATAGACATAAAATTATTAAATATTGTATAAAAAAATTTATTGTTTTGACTCCGGTTTGTTAATTGTTTGTTATTTAGATTATAGACAAAATAAAATATTTAAATTTAAAGAAGGGTGGTGTATGCATATTTGAACTTTTTTTTTAATTTTTGCAGCTCTTGTGGCCTAAAAGAATAGATTTTTTTCAGATATTTTTAAATGGGGATATGGGGTCACAGAAATGGATTATGTGGAAAAAAGAGGTAAACACGAAGAATTTAAACCATATTTTCCAGTTCATGTCAGATTTGACCAGTAAGTATGGAAATTTCATACAAACATATTTGGTATCCAATTTATTTCTAATGTCTGCAGAATGATCATAGTAGTGAGTAGTTTTAAGTAGTGATTTATCTGGATTTGTAAAAACAAAGAACAAGAGAAAAAATAGTAATATTTGTTTGTTTCATAACCTATTTTTCTATTGCACAAAATCCTTTTTAGCGTCTCTTCCCGTACCCCCTTCAAAAAATCTGCAAAAATTCCCCAAAATCCTTTGGCCGTATAATTGTATATGCCGCTTCTAGAGCTGGACAAAGCTAATTAAATGGCTTAAAAATGTTCAAATAACACAACATCTCAACTATAATCGTCAATAAAAAAATTGTGCAAAATACTTATCCAGAGTTGCAAAATAACAAATTGAAAGAAAATAAATTTTTGACCTTTTTTAATTGGGCTTTTTTCAAAAATTATTTGAAAACATCAAAAAACTTAATGTTTTATATGTTTGATTGTTATGATGATGAGAAAATACGAAAATGTATTTCTTTGCAAAAATTTAGTTCTCCAATTGTATATTATTTTTGAAAATCTGACCGATCTGACGATGAATATTTGTAAAACACAACATCTAACATATTCCAATATTTTTTTCATTTATACACAAAGCATATATTATATTTATAGTAATTTTAAAAAATGCTCAAAAGCCACAATATTTTTCTAAGATATTTGAAAAATCGATTAACTTAAAAAAAAAATAAATTTTCGTATATTTTGGTATAAAGATTTGTTCACAAAATTATACAAACATTAAAATATTTAATATATCTCCAAACGACTATGATTTACATTCCGTCAAAGTTTGAATTCGGTGGCTAATATTTCCACTAGAGGACGTTTTAAGGTAAAACTATTTTTGGTTGAAAATGTCCATCAGATTTTTGATGGTTAAACTAAAACTAAAATTTTTTTTAATGGTTTTTTAATTTTTTTTTTAGCTTTTTTTACTTTACTAGGCATTGAAAAGGTCATGGCAGTCCTGATATTTATATTTTCTAAAGTCATGATTACTATTAATATTTCATTGCTTCTGAATTTTATTAATTTATATAAAATTCTAATAATGTTTTATCATTCGTTGAAGTCTTTGTATTTCTTTTTTTCGTATTTGTATTTTGGCTACACTCAAAATATTTTATAAATTTAATAAAATGCGCACGCAGGAACTGGAACATACAATTTTTTTTTTTTTATTTATTAACAATTAATAGCTAAAACTTTGAAAGAAAGCAGTTCTTGTGTTAGCACGAATTTTTATTGCAAACGTTTTATTGTATTTTGTTACAAACATTGAGAATTTGAGAGATTAATGCAAACATTTTACAAATATTTTGTGATATTTATGTTAAATTTTTTAATTTAATAAGCATTTAGTTACGAAATAACATAACATTAAAAATATTGAGAGAAAGAGAAGAAAATGTAGAAACCAAACATAAATTTGGGAAAGTTTACTCCATTTACAATTTTGTGTTCATAATATTTATGAATTTTCTTAATATACGAACTCAAAGTCACAACCGCAATTACGAAAATTTATTAATATTCACAAAATTTAATTGCAAGACACAAAATTAAATTAACGAAATAAACTTTTATATTTCTATACATGAAATATTTTGAGTGTACATAAATAAATAAAATATACTAATATACACCATTCCCAAGTACAGCATGGGTAATTCGACTGTATGTGTAACAAAATTATAAACAAGTCGCCTTTATAGAAGCAATGATATATATTTTTAAATCATGCTATAACGAAAACTAGTATATTGAAACAGCGTTAAAGCAGGGATGGATGTATCTCTATTCAAGGTTGTTTTTGCAAAATCTACCGTTCATTGTTTGTTATACTTAGCTACGGTCAGTTAATTGTGCGAATAAATTTAACTAATTGTAAGAGTGTTAATGGTTGAAATACATTTTGCCTAATGTTGGGTAAGGCAGTCAAAGCTGCAACTAAAAATTTTGCAAAATTTAAAGATAAAGACAATTATGAATATTTTAGATCAGCTAAAACAATAAAATGGTTTGGGCAGTAACAAAATCACGTGCTTTAAACAATGGAACACCGAAACTTTTCTTAACAAAATAAAAGAAACACTTTCTTAAAATAATGAAAAACTTTATATATTTCAGCAACCCAGTTTTTTTTATGAAATTTCTTCATTGAGTTCAAGAAAGTATTCATTAGTAAAATGATATTTTTCATACAATTTTATACAAACTTGCATTAACTTAATCAAAAGTTTCAATGGAGGAATTGAAGTGCATTTTCATTGATTTAATGTAAAAATTAGTTAAAATCATGTATATACTTCTCTCAGTTAACGATGATTTTGAAAATACTTATACATGTGATAGACAAACAATGGAACTACACAGAGCGAGTTTTAGTGGATGAAAAATACTGAAAATTTTCAGTAAACTAGTGAATCTTTTCACGAAAAATTTCTTAAAATTAATTAAAAGCTTCATAATTTTTGCAAAAGCGGCTTTATGAGGAAACTTCCTCATTGCGTAAAAAAAATTTGTAATAAACATAATTACATTTTTAAAAAAAAATTATGAAAACTTGCATTAGTTTAATGAAAAGTTTCCATGGACGAGTTCCAGTGCAAACTTATTGCTACTATGCAAAAATTCATTAATATGATGCAGAGAATTCTCTTAGTGTATATGTTTCCTCTAATGTTTAAGATTAAATAACTTTAACATTCTTAAAAATAGTTTATCTAAAAACAACGTCATAGTACTTCGTGCACATTTTTTAAACATTTTTAATCTTGATGAAACTGACTGAATTTTGCAATTTTTCTTTAATTTTGAACTATAAAAATAACATCTAATAGATTTACTTCAACGAATAAATTTAGAATCTTTTAGTAAAACTTTAGTGTAATTGAAGCGATTGCATATTACTTATTAACGCTCAAGTTTAAAAATTCCTAAAATGTAGGCTGAATCAGAGTCAAAATTTTTCACTCTTAAAGGTATATTACACAGAAAAAACTTAAAACGGGTTTCAATTAAAACATTTATTTAATCAATTAATATTTTAACGGATTGTGCACCTATCGCGGCAATGATAAATTCAAATAAAACTTTTATTGAAAATTTTAAAAAAGCTATAAATGAATATCTACCCAGAAAATGTGATACTAAAAAAAGTGTGTGAACGACACGTTTGTAGGGAAATATTTTTTCAGTAATGCTGTGTCTGTTTGTTTATTTGTGTGTGTACTTGTTTTGTTTTGTAAACTAGAAATGCATTTGCATTTATTTAACATACAGTATATAAAAAAATTATTTGAGAATTATGTCCAAAATAAATTATGCATTTATATTTATTAAAAGTCAATTGAAATAGTAATTGATTTAAATATTTGTTTAGAAACAAATTTAATTCAAATCAAATTTTTTATTAGATATTTTAGGTTGATAATTTTCTCTGTGTATTTACAGTTTATAATATAGGACTCCAAATAGTATAAACTCAGTAAACTTGAAGGACTTCACACTATGTGTAGTGATGCTGTGCCGCCAGTACCTAAAAAGTTATATTGTGTTAATTGTGTGAAACCAAATTTTTTCGATTTCCACTTGTTTGCAGTTTGCTGGCCAGCAAATGTGCCACGTATTGAAAACTTAGATAGTGTTAATAATGAACATAAAACCTGTGTGCAGTTTGGTGTAATATCGCGAAAGTGTGACATAAATATGTACGAAATAAGAGCTGCACAAAAATTAAAAAAATTAACGTGATTTTTTTTTTTTTTTGTAAAAAGCTCATTTTTGCATGGCTCAACCAGAATTTTATTGACAGCTGGTTCGAATAAGGTGCGAATTTAATATTGTAGCATTTTTGAAAAATTAATTTGGCAAAAATTGATTTTTTAAGTTTTAATTGTTGAGCAGAAAAAAATATTTTTGTTAATGTTTCTACCTGTATGCATTTGTGCTGCAGACATTTGATCATAAGGCATCGTGTGTGAATTACGCGATACTTTTAATTTAAGAGATTTTGCAAGGAACACTCAGGGTGTTTTTACAAAATTTTCTATTATTCTTTATTTGTTTGTACTGAAAAAATTCATTTTGGGGGAGGAAAGGACCCATTTTCCTTCCCTCTGGATCCGTGCCTGGTTTGGCTATAGACCGTTTTCCCTTTTTCCAAAAATATATATATTTACATGCAAACATAATTATATTTGTAAGCAAATATGTTATATTAGAAACATGGGAAACGGAAATGTTTTCCAAACAAAAGTATATTACCAGCATTTATATTTCCAGCAGGGCTCTTGTTTCAGCGGGTGGTTTTCCATCAATTTATTGGTGTTTAATTCAATTTTGCCATCTAAAATTATCTAATCTTGAAATCTTCGGATTTGACATAATTTTATTAGTTTATTTGTATGTCAATAAAAAAAAATTGGTATTACGTTGACATTTCTATTTATTGAAAAAACAGAGTTACAGATTTTGGAGAGCTACCATTCATTTCTAATGAAGGCAAATTTTTTTCAAATTATAGAAGATTTTGCAATTATCATCCACCAAAGTTTTTAGGCGATTTTTTTTCATGCTGAAAAAGTTATACCAAAAGAGTAGCAAAATGTGTAAATGTTACAAGCAACATTATTGCAAATTAGGGTAGTTTTTAATTGTGTAGGGCACATTAACAGTATAAATATTAAAATTTGGGACGTTAGCCTGTTAAAATACGTTGCCTTAGAAATGCTGATAACATCAGAAATATTATATATTGTTCTTCAAATTGTTTAACATGGAATCTTGCGGTTCCGTAGATTTTCCCATTTGTAATAATAGTTATGAAACACCAAAAAAATATTAATACACAATTTTTCTGTAAAATCAATTAAGTAATATCTTGAATTTTACACAATAAGAAATCAGTTATCACACTCTTGAAACGGTTAAAATTTTCAAGAAAAGTTTGTAATATTAGAAAAAAGAGCAAAAATCATGTGTAATTATAGTTATGCAACGCAGTGTATATATGTTTTGCTGCAAATATATATGTGTTTATTCAGGCGCTGATCCAGGAAAAAGTTCTGGGGAGGGAACTTAGAGTATTTTTTTTTTTTGGAACTCATTCATATTTACATATGAAGACGTTCGAGTTCATAAATGTCCATATACCTGAATATCTGAACCATATATCCTCATAGGTGTTCATATGCGTGCGTTAACGCACGCACAAGGACATATATGATTCCCCATATGAACATGAATGAATCATTTACGAACACATATGAATCATGTATGGATGCATGTGGACATGTATGAAGCAAGTGTGTTCATGTATGGATCCATATATGTCAATTTTTAACAGGAATTGTAAATATATTTATAGTTACCTGCAAACATATAGAAAAGTCTAAATTATATCTCTTTACACTTAAGAGATTAATCAGAAATTTAAACACAATTTTGAAGACACTGCTAAGTTTATAATATATATCTGCAACAACTTTTAAAATTTGTCAATAATTGTAATTTTAGGAATTTATTTTAAATTTTTCGCGGCTCTGCTCAAATAGATGAACGCTAACGTATTAATGTCTGGTATTTCCAGTGTAAAAAGCGTGAGGAATTTTTAATTTTTTTGAAAAATGTCCATACACAGAAAAAACTAAAAAATGGGGTTCAATTAAAAAATTGATTGAATCAATTAATATTTTAATTGACTTTGCATTTATCACGGCAATAATAATATCAAAGGAAAAAAAGTTATACATAACTTCTACATAAAAAAAAATATGATACCCAAAAAAAAAAGTGTGTGAACGATGCGTTTGTCGGTATGCTTGTTTTGTGGGTAAACTTCAAATGCATGTGGTATTTTATACTGAAAATTTTCTATTTAAGTATACAGTGCATGAAAAAATAATTTGGGAATTACGTGTAAGATAAAATATGTATTTATATATTTAAAAGTCAATTCAAATATTAATTGATTCGATTAAATAGTTGTTTAGAAACAAATTGAATTCCAATCAAATATTTTATTAAATATTTTAGGTTGACAATTTTTTCTGTGTATATAACCGGTGATGAAGATTTCGAACCCAGTGTTTTTTAATTCACATTGTTATCTTTTTTAAAAATTTAAAATTTAAAAAAATCGTAACACGACAATTTTATAGCCATTCATAGTTTTATTCTTTTTTAATATTAATTTAAATAATTTTATTTAAAAGTGGAAACCCACAATTTTTTCTTTTTATATAATTGTGAGATTTAAGATTTCTTATTTTCGCAAATTATGTGCTCAGACCGCATGTGCTAATACTTTAATTTGTTAAGTTTAATTCTCTTTTTGTTAGGAAAGGTAACAGATTTAAATTTGGTTAGAAAACTTGTCAAAAACCTTAAACATATTGAGAACTAAAATCAGTTACAAAAAATTTAGTTAAGCACTAACCCTGGTTATTATTATACAAATAACTGGATTTCAATTAATTTCATTTTATATAAATTTATAGTATTTATATGTATCACAATAACCGCCCGAAGCTAGACAAAGCAGCTTAAAATATTGCCTGTTTATTTTGTTTAATATTTATTTGTCAGTTTCTGTTGATATTCTTGCATAAGATTTATTTATCTGATCAATAGTATTAATTCTTTTTCATTTTCAAACTTTATGATACTCGTATATATTTTTAATTATATTCATAAAAACGTACACCACACGTAAAGTTGTATAATGAACAAAAAAAAAAAAAAAAAAAAAGAACCATTGTTGAAGTTAAATTCTTACCAAACAACTTATGAAAAAGCCACATTATAAAAAAAACTGGCTAACTCATTTAACACACAATGGGTTAAAGGTTCAAGATTATTTCCATAAGTTAAAAATATTGGGAATTTTTATTAATATTTTATTGTAGAATTTGTTTAAAGTACTTCAATAACTAAATAGAATCATATTTAGTGAAAAAAATTTTGTCCAGTAACAACGAAATCTGTGCCATTGTGTGGCGGTTTGTCAGTAGTAGTGTGTTATATGTAGTCTAGAATACTATTGTACTTTAATGGTATGTTTGCTGGTCATTGTTTTGTTGGCGTACGCAAATTGTTCTAATGAATTTTTAACACTTTATTATACATACAATATATTGTTACTATATGGTTGTAGTTGTAGTCGTTTTTTTTTATTTCTTGACAAGTGGTGTTTCTAATTATTCGAACCGGTTAAGGCATTATTCGAAAAATCGCTTAAATTGATTAACCGGTTATTCGGTTCGGTTAATCGACAAAATTGACAGTTGATCGATTAATTTCTTAATGTAAAATAATGACATTTCTTTTGTACTTTATCAATAAAAACACTAACAAGATGAGCTCGTTCATGGCTTCCTTCCGATTGTGATGAAATGTGGATAAGTAATAAAGAATGACAAATTAAGAGACTCATATTTTTTTTTCTATTTTTGCGATTTTTTCATATTTCTTCTAAAGAAACTATATCTATCAATTTGGTAGCGAATAAAAAGTTTTTGAAATGCGAATTGCATGCTCAACTTTTAGTGGTATTTGAAAAAAACACATACATCTTGCAAGGTTTTGTACTAGGAGGTATAGTCGGGTCAGGTCCAAACTCGCATATATTATTTTCCATTAAGTTTTTGTGGACCCGTATTTTTTATTTTTTTTTTTATACTCGTGCTCGTTTGGAATTTGCACACAGTTTCCCGATGCACTATATTTTGCCACAGAGTGGCAACTCTATGGTCAAAACATAGGCATAGGAAAAACATAAACATACCTGCCCAATCTCACAAGTCTGGTCAAAAAAGATATATAAAACTAATTTTGCTAAATATTTTGCGAAGAAATTTTTCGTGTGCTGTCCACGGTTTGGAAGCGAGAAAGCTTCAAAATCAAAAGTTTGTAAAATTTCAAAAAATTATTATTTTTAAATAAACATAGTTTTTAAAAATCTAAAAAACCAAATTAAGCTGACTAAAAACTCTTTACAATAAAATATATGTAAGATTGAAGCTTTATCTTTAATAATAAGTCCTTACTTTGGTCCAAGGACTCACAGAATTTTAACAGGATTCCTCTCTTAATTTTTGATTCTTCATAACATATCCAAATTTCTTCGCAATCGGAGGGAACCCATGGAAGGACTTGCCTTGTAAGAGCTGTATTTTAAGTAAAGTCGACTGCCTTGCCTTTAAGCGTCCCTCGTTTGCGACACTTAAAAGCATCCTGTGTCTACTTAAGGAATTTACAAGCTTTAGAAATCAATAAAAACGACAGTATTTAAGGAATTATAAAAAAAATTAATGGTTTATACAAAAAAATATTTTTTCTATATAATGGGAAAACAGAATATTAGATATTATTCTCAAAATTGTAATTTAGAATTCGGAATACAATGGAAACCCTGGTAACCATTCCATTATAGACCCTTTTTTTAAAGGCAAAATCGGTTGCCATCGTGGAGGCCTCGGTACCTAATTTTTTTTCACACACGAATAAATTCTGGAATGCCTAAGGTAGTCGGATTTTTAAAATTTTGATTTGCAGTAAAATTTTACGAGCGTAAACTCAAAAATTTGAAAAAACACCCAAAAAATTATTGTGTTTTATTTTTCAAAAAATACTACGCAAGAATTTAAAAAATGTCTCTAAGTTAGGGATTTCATTTTTTAAGTCCTCTTCAAGAAAATCGGTCCACCCCTTAAGGATGTTCAGTGGCACCCGATTTTCAATATTTTGTTTTGGAAAAAATAACATTTAAAGTAAGTATTGCTCATGTAAATAGGAGTTTGTTTAACAAGCTGTAATTTTCTTATTTCTGTTAGTTTTTCTACAAAATAGAAAAAAGTTCAAACTATTGAAATGTGAAACAAATAAAAAAATAAAATAGAAATGAATCTAAAGCTAGTAAACCCTAAATTGAACGCATAAAGTTACCAATTTTGTAAGAGAAATTTAAGCCAATTAATCCTAAGTGTTACAGAGTTTTTCGATTAAAGAAGTCTTCCAGGGATATCGTTTTTAAAATTTGAGAGTTTAAAATAACGGCTTGTAGAACAACTTATATTCTAGGTCTAGTGTCAATGGTTTTTGTTTGAATTTTGACACTGATGTTTGGTTCTCCAAAATAGAACACGTCCTCGTGAAACTAGTTGCTTATATCTTCCACTTTCAGTGAAACGGCTTCGGTTTCCTTGAGATTGGTTCTAGTGGAACATGTTTTAGAAATGATGATGTGGATTGTAAGCAATTTTACAAAAATATCCTTTAGAAGAAGTAGATTTCCTACATACGAGTACTTAACATACCAGCAAAGACATGATAACGACTACTTAGTATTTAAAAAAATTTCTTTGAAATGAGTACATATTACTTTCTGCATTACCTTAAATAATTAAATAATGGGTTACCATTAAGAAGATTACAATTACTTTCAAACCAAAAAAAAAATTGGTGAAAAATAACAGGCTATTCATCTTATTAATTCCAGACAAAATATAATAATACAATATTTTTCTGAAAATCTATTTTTATCCTCATTCTAATTTGTTTTTTTTTTTTTTGTAAGCTAAAATATTAAGTACCCTATGGGGAATGAGGAGTCAATTGACCTAAAAGTGACTGGTTAAAAAAGGACTTATCACATGACTGGTATAATTTAATACTGAAGTGGGTTAAGCAGTGTCAATTGTCCTAAAATTACCAATTCTGTGACTGGTAAAGGTAGGACATACCACTTCACCAGAATGCTTATTAACAAGAAAAATGCAGTTGGCCAGAATTTTACCCGTTGGAAGCTGTTTAGTTTTCGTTTATTTTATACGACATGCCCCTTTTGCGACAGTCTTGTGGTATCCCCATCTTTGGTTAGTCCTGTGGCATGCCACTATGTGGTTTAAAGCAGGACAAATGCCCCCTCCTATGACAAGCCAATGTTAAAGTTGCCAGTTGTTTGCATAGGGTAGGGTTCAGCAGAGGATCGGTCTCTGGCACGAAGGGGCCGATCCTGTGGTACACGCAGAACCGGTCCCATTCCCCATAGCGTAGTTGTGGTATATCTTGAATGAATTAACATAGAAGAAATATTAATTTATGTTTTAAACTATCAAATATTATATGCCACGGTGGCTTAGGGTATAGAGCAGTCGCCTGTTTATCTCACGACCGGGATCGATTCCTGGCTCCACCATGTTTTAAAAAAAAATAATAATATTATTATTTATTAATAAACTTTTGGTTTTAATTTTTTAATTTTTACAAGTAAAACATTATTACCAAAAACTCTTTTTAGATTTATTATTTTTTTCCTTCAGGTAATGGCTTATTATTCGTACCCTTGTTTGAAAATAGGTAACCCATTATAATTCATATTAACTTAAGGCTGTCAGTAATGCATAACATATTACTTTTGGGACATTTCACCTTAGAGTTTAGATTAGTAGAGTCATTAGTTGGTAATATGTGTTTTTGCTGGAGCGTTAATTGAGCGTTTATCGACTTGATTTAAAATAAATGCAACCTTGCAGCCTTTTTTCAAGTACAATTAAAGAAAATAGTGACGAGACTAGTTAATAAGCACAATTATACTAAAACATTAGCATATTTCAAGTCAAAAACTAATTTGGAGGGGTAAATTGTTAAAATATTAATTTGCATTTTTTAAAATAATTATAAAAAAAAATCGGAAATTGTCTCATTTGATTTTTCTAAAACGATATAGCTTTTGCTTCGAGATGCTTAAAAAAGTTATATAAAGGCTTAAGAATCGCTTTTATCTGGAACTGTTAATTTTATACATATGTTAAACGGCTGACGACAATAGTCAGAGCCGTACCTAGATTTTAAAAAAAATTTAATGATATTTTAGAAGTGTTTCTTTTTGCTAAGCATTTCTGTAAGTTTTAACCAAAAATAAAGGAAAAAAATCAATACAAAATTTAACCGTTTTTTAACCGATTATTCTGTTTTGAAAATTTTTTTGAGTTTTAATTTATTTGGTATGATATTAACAGAAAAATAGGCGATTAATCGAGGAATCAAGTAAATCGACTAACCGAAATGGAAACCCTATATAAAAGCAAATCCATTTTTTTTTTTATATTGTCGTACCATTAGTTCTGTGTACTTTAAAGCTGTTGTATTTGTTTTTTCTAAAGATTAAACATGTTTCAGTAAATTTAAATTAAATAAAAAAAAAGTATGAACAAGATCTAAATACATTTTGTATTAAAATAATTATTATAAAACAATATTTTTTATTCTAATTGAGCTTAACATCGAACTAAAGAATGTAAACGAATTTTTTTTTACAAATTCAAACGCGAATTCTGAAACTTATATAAAAGCTAGAAGAAAAATTCAAATATTTGTGGATTTTTTAAAATTCCTTAAACTTAAGAAAATATAAATCTTTTTTATTCGTAAAAGTTTTTTCACATCATTATTTTCCAAAAGAGAAAAAATTAAAAAAAAAAAATATTATGTACAAATTTCTACTAATAGAAGTAGTAGTTTTATTTATAGGAAAACATATACACCCAACTCTTTTTTTGCACGGCCTTTTTTGCACGATTTTGAAATAACACGGTGCACAAAAAAGACAAACTCTTCTTTTTTACACGGTTTATTTGTTCTAACACGAATCCAAAATAATTTTAAACTAAAAAAATCAAAAACTCTCAGGATGCCTTACATCAAATGTCTACTTAGTAAAATACTTTGTGTGCATTTTTATAAATATAGATTTGATAAAACGACAAAATTTGCTGCATTTTTTTTATTTATTTGTGTTTTGGCAACGCATATTGAAATGCATTGAAATTTCAACGTAACCTCCAGATTTGTACAGCTGGGTACCATGAACTGCATAAGCAACTCGAAAAACCAAAAACCCAGCATTTGATTACAGACTTCCTAACTAAAACCAAACCAACTACAGACGACCTTATTATGGAACGGAACTCATCAATGGATTCAAACTCCTCAGATATGTTAGATATACGAGTATCTAGTGATGAAAGCAATAGTAGTCCAGTTGGCAATAAACATGGCTAATTAGTAAGCAGTTATGCTATTTGCTAATAAAGCTTTTTCTTTTATTTCTCAAGTTAATTTTTTTCATGTACAATATTTACTTATGGATTTAAGTTTTCTGTTACCTTTTTTTAATAAAAATATGAATTAATTTATTTTTTTTAATTTATGTAACACGTGTTTAATTTTTTTACACGGTTTTTAGAACAACGTATAGGAATTTTTTTATCTAACGCGTTTTTTTTTTTAATTTTGGAACACATCCCTGATTTAAGTATGGACTTCGTGCTTTTTTTTACACGTTTTTTTTACACGTTTTTTGTTGGAACGTATCTACCGTGTAAAAAAAGAGTTGGGTGTAATTACAGAATAAAAATTAATTAATAATTTTATTTTTTTATTCTATTAATTAATAATCATATAATTACAAATTATATACTATTACCCTAACCGAGCACTAGCTACTATGGCCTTCGGCGCGTTGTAGACCAGTGCCTCTGGTGGGAATTGAACCCACGACCCCCGTACTGATAAGCCAGCACGCTACCAACTAGCCTACCGGGGCGCACGAAAATTAATTAATAAATATTTACGGCTCTGACTATTGTCGTCAGCCGTTTAACATATATATAAAATCAACAATTCTAGATAAAAGTGTTCAGTTGTTAAATTCTATTATTTAAAAATTTCAGCGTTCTACACAAGATTTTATATAATTTGCTAAAGAATGCCAATATACGTTTATTACACTTAATGTTTGTAATATTTCTTCATGCTTAAGAAAAGCCTTTTTTAAATACATGACTCTAAATTCACTTACAGTTTTACAACGGCCTAGAAAATGTTCTATGTTCGCAATTTCCCTTGAATTACACAATGTACATTTACATTTTTCTAAATCTTTTTATTTTAGGGGTACAAATAAAAATAAAAATAAATTTGTTGTTGTCACATCAATGACGCTTTGTACACTTGAAATGCTAAACTTAAATCCGTTCGCGTGCATTAATTTGAGCGAGGGTCGTGAAAGTTATGGCGGTTCAAAGTAAAAAATTTTTAAAAAAATTCTTAAAAATACAATTGTTGTTAATTTTATATATAATTTTTGTTAATTAATAAATTATACATTAATTCTAAAACTTTTTAAAGCTATAAATTATATTTTGCGAACAAAACAAAATTTTTTGCAATTTTTTTGAAGGTCATATCTCAATTGGTTTTGGATTTATAAAGGTTTTAATGTCAAATTTTTGAGATTTGTTATTAAAAAAGTGGACATTTTTTTTATGGCTCATCAATGCCACTTAGCATGCACTAGCCTTAGATATTAGTAACTTGAATTCGGTTGCTGGCGTCAATTTGAACGGAATATTTACATGCAATTATTGAACCCTTAAATGCATTATTAATGAAATTTTTAATTAGTCTAGGACTGCCAAAATAATCAGTGATTACAAATTTGAGAACAAAAAAAAAATATATATATATATTTGTTGAAAGAATCGCTTAATATTAATTTCCTTGGTAAGTTTTTTATATTATTTGGAATAGTTTTGGACCTATAATTAAATACTCAAATATAAAAAACAAAAATTTGTATAAAAAACAAAAATTTTACAAATTTTCCATTTAAGCCAGGAGTGCCCAAAAGTTCCTTATGGAAGAGCAAACACCAATACATTTAAAGAAAAACTAATTTTTATTCAATATTTTTTGTTGTAAAAACCAATCCATACAAAGAAAAAAGAAAAAAATATTTCAATATTTACCAGCAAAGCATACGAAAGTGTTGTTGCTTTGCGCTTGCGTGTATAAAGTGAAGAACGACAAAAAAACTAATAAGACAAAGTTGTTTGTGTATTTCGTATTGCTAGTGCTGAGCGCTCTATATGTGTATTAAAACACACAGCCTATAGCTAAGTGTTTTTACAAAAACAATTGAGTACCAAGCGCATAGGCCGTGGGCACCCCTGATTTAAGCGTTCAAACTCACAAGGGTGAGCGTTGGTCTGAAATTATTAATGATAAACAAAAATTTCAATAGTGAATGATTGTTAAATATAATTGACGTCGCCCAAGTATGTTGGATACGATTATGCCATTCTAGTCCGCTGCTTTGACTGTTCGTTTGCCACAGGTGTAAAGTGGTGGACCCATATCTCATTCAAACTCGGCTTTATTGCAGTGAAACTTTGCCAAACACTATATTGAAACATCTTCAAGACGCAAATTTTTAGTTTATTGTGGGCAAACGATGGACGCATCTAGCGCACAGTTTTCTCATCTCCAAATTTTCGGTCAATACACCAAGTACACTTTAACAATGCCTATCATTTTCACCTTCCTTCAGCAGACGATTATCCAATACCATTTTGTGAATTTTCTAAAACGTTTCTGATGTGGACACCTCAATTGGTCGACCACTGCGGTCGACTCTACCACCCAATATTTTATAGTCGTAAATAAATGAGCAGAGTATAATCTAGCGTGGCGTTAATATTTGATGTACTGAGACCTTTCAAATGAAAGTATTGGATTACATAACGGTGACCAATTTGTCCCATGTTTACAAATTCACTGAGATAGTTTATTTTTGATGGTTCCAAAAAAAAAAATACTCAACAACATAGCGCCTTGAAACTGAAAACATATGTTTTATAAGGTATCAAGTTTTCAAAAAAGTAATTTTTTTCAAACTACTGCCGCCATCTATTCATCAAGTAGGCTAATTTTTTGACAACCCGTAGGAACAATTCGTTAAAGTTGAATAGCCTAAATAGATGTTAAAAAAATGGCCCAAAACCTAACAACGGCTTTTATAGCGAGAATGAGCAAACTTTTTCTTCCATATTTAAAAGCATGATTTTCTTTAATTTAAGATATAAACTTTATTTATATTGCATTTACTTTTTGTATGATTAGAATCTGAGTTTGTAAAAAAAATTTCGCTTACACCCATTATATGAGCTAAAGAAGGGTAATGCTTAACTATGTATTACACTTGGTAGTATGTTGAGTATTAGATCGATTTTTGATTAACCACACCCTAATTGAAATCAGTAGTTGTGTTAAGTTGAGTAAGGTTAAAGCCAATTATAATAATTTTTATTCAAAATATATGACGAATTGAAAGAATTTTCGACACATTGATGTAAAATATTTTTATTTATGTTTTTTTTTTTTTTTTTTTTTGCATGACATGAATAACCTTTTGTTAGCCGATCATTAAGCATGCTAAATCCTTTCGCGTTATGTTTAACGGCGAATAATTAAATTAAAATTACCGTTTTGGCTTTAATTGGTGCTACATCAATTTATTAATCTCATTGTATTTATCACATTCCAAAACATATATTACACCACCAAAAAAAAAATAAAAATACACTTCAAAAATATTTTTGTATTATATTACACTCATAATATTCTAATAGTTTATTTAAAAAGTAATCAGCAAACTTTGATTTTAAAGGAATATACATTTAAACTACAAAAAACTATTTTTTAAAGCTTAGAAATGAAAAAAAAAATCACATTTTTTGCACTTTATCATAATTTAGTCCATCACGAATATTCACTATATTTTTTAAAATGCCTTCTTGACTCCAATTTGCTGTTTACAAAGAACCTCAGTTCATGCAATACTCCAGCGAATTTCAAATATAATTGAGAATGTCAGACGATAAAATCGGAAATTTACAAAAAATGTACACTAAATCCTTATAAGTTTGTGAAGTGCGTATACCGTTATTGGTGAGCTGACACAACGGGTATTAATCAGCTCTCTTTGCAGGTCTGCAGTTTTGTTGCAGAACTTCCTAAGAAAAGATGAGACAAGAACAATTAGAAAAACACTGTTTTTTATATTATTTCATTTTCCTTCTACTTTTGTTTCGTGAAGGAAATTCACCGGACCGAGTATGCATACAAATATTATGAGAATTTATTTGCAGACAATTTGCTAATGAAATCTCTTAAGGCTTTACCCCGAATCCACTTTGTATTGGTTTCGATCTAAAAGTTGAAAACTGTGAGCAAAAAAATAAAATAAATGAAAAAACTCTGGAAAGTCTCAAGTAATTTTTTTTCATTTTTAGATATTTCAAGGGCTATTAATTCTTTTGGTGAAGACATTTTAACATGAAACTTTACATGCCATAGATTTTAAGTATAATCAACCTAACCCTATCCATCGTTCCTATCAATACATAAAACCTTGATATATAAGATTCATTTAAAGTCAGTTTCAACAGTTTTAGAAAATTTTTGAAGTTGGTCATATACGCGTTGAAAAAAAGGATAAAATCTTAAAAATGTCCTTAATTCGCAAACATCTCAAAAAGAATCTTTTTTTTTTTTAATTTTTGTTTGCAGATTGATCAATATCATCAGTTAAAATAAATGAAGTATAAAAATAGTTTTGATATAAATGGATCTAATGTGCTTAAGATTACATTTTATTAAATTATTTATCTTTTTATAATTATTATTATATATTAGTTTAATTATTATTACAAATAAATAAAAAAAATAAGTTTTCAACATTTCTATAGAAAAAAAAGTGGTTGTATTCCTGAGGTTAACATATTGTGGGTATTTAAGTATCGATGGTATGAAATTTTAGTTAGGTATGTTACATTACCGTCGGAAAGGTTACTTTGTCTAGTTTCTCACTATAATCTATATTTTTAAGGTTTTAGAAAGACTTACACACAAATAGGAAATAATTCAAAATAGTGCAAATGCTCAAAATTTAAAAACCTTTGTCTTGAGTTACAAAACTCGCATCCCACTAAGCGACCCCATAGCTCTTAAACGAAAAGACCTAAGCTTTCTTTTGAGCAACAAAAAAAAAGTGGGCATATTTTGAAAAAAAAGTCAGAAAAGTTTCTGATTTTGAAAATAAATAGTCACAAATTTTTTTTTCAAATATTTTTTTTGGAAGATTGAAGAAATAGCTATCTAAACTATTTAAGACATATTTTGTTAAGAACAATAGGAATAAGTTATATGTACAGTGGTGGTGTTCAAAACATTTGCAACTGAAATGATGGTTTAGGTAATTATAATTTTTTTGACCATAAAGATTTGTGGCATAAGTTTTTGTTTTTTTTTTATTAAATTCAATTATAGCATATTACTTTACAAATACAAAAAAATTATTCATAACTTCTCAAAAATAAAAAAAAAGTAATTTTAACAAAATAAGTCGATAGTGCAGTGTTCAAAACATTTGCAACTCTTAAAGTAATTAGCAGGAAATACAAACAATGGTTTTATCGCTCAGTATTTTGTAGCGTAGCCATTATTTTTTATTACTTCTGAACACCTCTTAGGCATTGAGGCAATAAGCTTTTTAATATAATCATCAGAAATTTCATTCCACTGCTTATCCAACTCGACGAAAAGTTCATCACTATTTCGGAATACTTTACTGCCGATATTCCATTTTAAAATCAACCACATGTTCTCAATCGGGTTGAGATCGGGAGATTGAGCCGGCCGCGACATGATATTAATTTCATTTTCCTGCAGCGAAACTTTTACAACCCCCGCCATGTGTTTTGGGTCGTTGTCGTGCTGGAAGGTCCATAAGAGTGGCATTTCCCATTCAGCATACGGAAGCATAACTGAACTCAAAAGATCTCTTTAGATTGTGGCCGTCATTGTGCTAGTAATGCGAAAAATTGGGCCAATCATATTTCCATAATGTTTCCACCTCCGTGCTTCACTGTGGCGCTTGTGTATCTGGGATTAAACTTTTCGCATCGTGGTCTTCGAACATTGACTCTTCCGTCTGATCGCCGGAGGTTGAATTTAGACACATCTGACCACAATACATTTTTCCATTGCTGTTGAGTCCAGTTCAAATGGGTGCGTGCAAAATCAAGCCGAGCTTTTCGTTTTTTTTTCCGACACAAACGGCTTTTTGTACATCTATAACTTCTAAGACCATATTCTCGGGATCTTCTTTTAATGGTGGGAAGACTGGCATCTATTAAAAGTTCAGTTTTAGCTTCTCTGGGAACTGCTTTGGGATATTTCGTAAAAAAAATTCTTGATTTTCCGAACTCGTCTTACAGTTGTAATACGGGGTCTTTCACCTTTATGAGTTGTGTGGATGTTACCACTATTAACAATGCGGCAAATCGTTGATTTTGGAAGGGAGTACTTTATAGAAATTTCTTTTTAGGAAAGTCCATTTTGAAAATCATTTAAAACTTTTGATTTAAAATCAGAATTGCCATTTTTTACAAAAATTATTCTTACGATGTTTATGCTTCCAACATCATATTACAACTATTAAAGAACAATAATTATAAAAAATTTGTTTAAAAATGTAACGGCCTGAATCTCATATTAAAAAGGAATGCGATTACCGTTATATCCTAGCATTTGTTAGTATAAATTGATTCGTTAAGAGTAAGAATAATGAGAGTTGCAAATGTTTTGAACCCCTGCATATTGAATACATCTATTATTATTAATTTTTTGTTGTTTTAATTTAACGGAATTATTTTTTTTTATTTGTTTAACATAAAACAATGAATGATGAATATGTAAATAATAAATTTTTAGTAACTAAGTGTGATTTGAAGAAAATAAATCAATGAAAACAACAAATGCGATGCCAAAATGTCAAATGTTGTCCCCCTCTAACTCAAAGAGTTCTTGACCGATCTTGTTTAACAATTGTGTCTGAACTACTATCCAATAGGACTAACCAATCGGAAAACATAGTTTTCAAAAGTTGGGTCAATTGAGATGAAACGCCCCATATACATTACTGTATTTTTCAAATTATTTTATGAATATTTTTTTTTTTTTTAATTAAATTTTTTTTTTTTAATTTTGGAAACTAATTAATTAGTTAATCAAAAAAAATTGTTTTTCTAAAGAACATTTTGTTTCTTCAATCCGAATTTTTATACGTTTTAAATGAAATATTGATCAATTTGCAAACAAAATTCAAAACAGAAGAGGTGCATTTTGAGATATTTGCGAAACAAGGAACATATTAAGTTTTTTTTATCCTTTTTCTAAAGCGTATAAATCAATCAAATTTAACATATCTTAGAGAAGAAAACATAAGCTTTGAAATAAAATATTATTTTAAAAATCCGACTACGTGTTTAATAATTACGACTATTTGAGCATTATGTACTTGTCATACTAATTAGGAGATTACATATACCAAGTATCAACGTTGCTTTTGCAATGATCCTTAAAAAAATACTTTCAAATATCATTGGGAAGCTTTTAGTTGCAACAACAATTTGGCAGTCACATGGAAATTGTTTTCTGTGTGAAGGAGCAAATTGTTAGTTCCAGAAATGAACCAATTTTTATCGCAAATGTTAAACTTCTGTGGTTTCCGAGGAAATATCTTAAAAACATTTTAAATATCTGCCCACCCTATTGTGTGTATGTGTAATTTGTAAAAAGCCATAATAAAGTGAATTGATAAGAAATAATTTACAAATAACTTTTTGCTAAAACAATAAATAATGGGTGCGGCCCTTTCTTATGGGAGTAGTTCTTTTTGTTCATGTACTTATGTATGTTGATAGATTATAAATTATATTTTACACTCTTTTTAACCAACAATAATAAATATCGCCAACAACAATAAAAGAATCAAACAAGTTGTCAACTTTAAATGACAACTAAAGACTTCTATTTGTTTATTTTTCCTGAAATAATAATTGTAGGCGCGTGTATCGAATAAGAATTATGAGAGCCAAGTGTAATAAAATACTTAAAAATCGCATGTTTGGTATAATAAATCTATATGGTTAATAACTAAAAAAAAAACGCCACCCCTTAGCTTTTTTGCCATTGACTCATCATAACATTAATGTATTGTTAACATATCCATGGGTTGGCAGAAGAAAATATCAATGCACAATCCTGAGCTAGAACTGATTTGAATTTGCAAAAAAAAAATCAAAATTTTCGAACCCTAAAATAAGGCATGTCAAACACCTGATTTGGAAAATTTAAAAATATTAAAATTTATTTGCATTCAGTCTCTACGAACATAACAAAATTTGTGAAAACCAGCACAAAAATTTTAATTTGTTTAATCCCTGGGGGAAATGGACCAGTCACTGGTATTATCATGTGACTAGAACTTTGTCTGTATGAACATGTCCCAGTTTCGGTTATATGAAAGTGATCGGTACTTTAAATATTGGCTTGTCATAGGAGGTGGCAATTGCTACCTTTGGGGCACCTTGTGACGTTATAAATAAATTGACGAAGGTAACCTATCACCGTACCAACTGCAATTAATAGGCTACGGGACAAGTTATTAGTAGGTAGTGTTAAAGTAAGATCATTTTAGTGATATGCAACAGAACCACTGGCAAAATAATTATCACGTGACATAAACCTACACTTATACACAGAGAAATAAAGTGTCAACCGAATTGAAAAGTGTATTTTAGTGGTAACAACTTACAAATTCAGTTAGTATAACGATTTTTGAATTAGATTTCTGAATATTTTGGGTGGTACAAACCGACTGAAATTCGTAATAACTTAAATTGAGTGTTAGTAGCCGAATTTCAGTTGGCAAATAGCTACATTTTTTTCTGTGTGTACGTATCGTTGAACTGTAGAAAAATTTTTGATGCAAAACAAGTCACATATTAAGCACAATGTGTTCTGTTACAGGGGTAGTTTGAATGGAACAGTTTCAAAAAGTACCAATGCACTGGTCTAAGGGGAACATGTCGCCGGGCATGCGAAAATGAATTAGCAAGTAACCTGTCACTTTTTATTCACCGTGTGTCATATTATGTACGGGTTTCGAAATTTCCTGTCCGGAACCAGTCATTGAATTATAGCACCTGCTCAAAAAAACATTCAAAAAGGCTCAACAGAAATCAATTGCAAAATAAGTTTATTTTCTCTGTGCACAACAAAAACACTATATTGATTATAACAATTTAAATTTGGAAAAGTATATAAATTATTCAAAAAAAAATGGACAAAAACTCCAGCTGTTCAAATACCCAAAGAAATTCTCGCAAATTGGCAATTACTTACACATAAAAATCGTTACCAAAAAACTTGTAAAATATCTTAACAAGATATTTCGAAAACAATATACAAACTTTTTGCATATTAATATATATTCTTGTAAAATGCTTCAAGTTTTTGAATAAGTTCTGCAAAAAATCATATTCTGTTGATATATTTCTAGTTTTTTTGGTAGCGAGTTTTTATGTGTAAAATCACTCGAACACTTGCCATAAAAATTGCGCGTCGCCATTTTAAAATTAACTCACCAAACGAGTTTTAAATCACCACTTCTGGCGAGAAATGGACATAACTGACAACCCTGGTTACCATCTAAACAGTTCCGTATTCAGTTCTTTTGAACCAGTGTCTTCACTTCTACTGTCACAAAGTCGGTACAGATAAAATTCCTTCAGTCTTATGTCTGCTTTGTAGCAGTCAAAGGACTGAATCCTTTGGCACTAAATGACATGTTTTCATCCACTGCCAACGATTTTAAGCCATTTCAAAGACTAGTAACAGTTTTAACTGTACCTACTCTAGTTGCTTTAGTGCACTTTGATATTATGTTACTTTTTCTCCAATTATATAATATATCAGGTACCAAACAGTGAATGTTTTCCACCATTACTATACACTTAGGAAATTATGTTGGTAAAGACGACTGCAATTGTAGTCAAAAACAAATGAAATTTCATTTAAAAAAAGGACGACTTACATTTCATTAAATTCAACTAACATTGTCATTTGTTTTTTAATGTTCAAAAAATGACTAACATTGTAGTAAAAATGAACCACATGGTAGTAAAAAATAAACCAAAATTTTTTTTTTTTATTTTTTTAAATAACAAAAAACAACTGTAAAAAATGAATGTAAAATCATAAAACAGTCATTTGATGTGAGTTGTTTTTTTAAATGAACTACAATGTTAGTTAAAAATTTTATTTGTTCTGCAAATGACTTACATTTACATTAAAAATAATGAAACTGTATTACAACCCAAACAACTACATATTTTTAAAGCAGAAGTTCCCTGAGTGTAGTCACGTGATTGTCTATTTTACCCAAATTAATACTTTTTGGTACACCACAATTTTGGTTTCACCAGTTTCCTGACTTACACCCCAATCATATATCACAGAATTGTCACTTTGGATCAATTGACCCGCAGGGATGTTATGGATTCATTACAAGTCATCATCGGAATCTCAGTTCGGTCATATGAAACACTAATGCGCATATTGGCACATTTCACGTGAACTTCTGCTTTACATACATGAATTCTTGGATATTAGGCACAAAGATTTAGAGTTTACATTCCGAATGTAAATAAATAAATTAAACTGTTTATTATTTGCAATTTTTTTTTATTTACAAATTTTTTATACATTTTTTGCGATTTAAAATTGCCAAGGACAAGATCTGTAGTAATATTTTTGGTACGAATTGAATTCTACAAACTTAAATGTTTGCGATTTATCTTATCTTAATTAATTATAGTTTTATATATCATGCATTCCAAGATATATCGGCCAAAATCTGACCGGGGGTGTTTAAAATTCCTTAATATTTTATACACGTATTCTGTAGGATGCCTATTAGTCACTAACGTTTTCAGTTTTTGAAAATGTTTGAACTCGCGTATCTACTCCTGTTTTTTTTCAGGTTTTTAAAAAAATTACAAAATTTCTAAAAGTAGTGAACTTTGAAGAGCCATATTTCCCAAAGAAGATAGACTATTTCAAAGATTTATAAAGCTCAACGATTTGTAATTGAAAAATAACCACTTTTTTGTGAAAATGCATCCTTAATGCAAATGAAATTTTTTATTGTATTTTGCAATAAATTTTTTTCCGAAATTTCTTTTTGAGAGATATCGTGGCTCCTTACGTAGGTCTCGCCAATAGCTGTTAAAACCATCTGGACCATCAATATTAAACTTCTTCTCAGTTTTAAAAAAAATTGTGTTTAAACAGTAGTACCAACAACAGCGATTATAGACTTATCTACTTTTGGTTGATTTTGACACATTTACCTTACATTCAACGATTATCTGATTCAGCTTCTTCATTGAATTGCTGGCACAGTTAATTATTTTACGCCTGTGCCGAACAGAATTTTTTTTTTGGCCGCTTGTTTTATTTTTACCATAAGCGCTCGGATTATTTGCAAAATTTCTGACAACCTCATGTGAACGGTTAATTTTTCAAACGATTTCCAGAAATTTTAAGCCTCTTTTTAAATAGGCTGAAACTTTCTCTTTTTAAAAATCACTTAGATATGAACCACGCACCATTTTATTGGAATTGATTAAATGATTATGCAACGCAGTGTATTTAATATTTTTGAGTTTAATAGAAAAGTTCGAAGTAGATAAAGTAAACCCTTAATACAGAGTGACCCAACCACAATATTACTAAACATTAACATCTCTTTTACAATTACCAATTCGAGTCGTACCGATCGGATCAGTAGTATAGAAATGCTATATTTATTACCTTTTTTTAAGTTTCACACTGTGCGGGGAAAAATGCGTGCATTCATGTGGAATCTCTTTTGAAGTGGATATAGCGGAAACTAAACTTGATGACTGTTGACAGTTTTGATATATTCATGAAAAAACAGGATAAAAATCTTTTTCTTCTTTTTAAAAGCATTATCCTTCAATAAATTATCTAAATTTTTTTAACAAAGTTGAAAAATAATTGTTAAGAATTTGGATAGGACTCTTATATGGATCGGACCTCCCAATTTTCCCTGGTGTTGACTTAGTAGGGGTAATTGATCCCTGGTGACATGTCACCGACCATAGCGGGGACATGTCACCGAACCCTGTCATTTAGGATAGCTCTGTGACATGTCTTACGTTAATCTAGTGATATGTCACTAAATTGTGACATATGCAAAATTAGGTCTGTGATATGTATCAAGGTGTTAAATTCCCCCGCCTATAATAAAGGCATGTAAAAGTGAAAGTTTTTATTTAAATCTAAAAAAACAACACTTATTTTTAAAAGTAATATAACAGTAATATAAAAAATAATATTTTATCATTTTAACCCCTGGTTTCTACAACACGTTCGCCTCTACACGAACGGGTGACTACATGTATTTTGTTTTTGCATTGCATGTATTTTGTTATTGTTTTTAGACGAACGTGAAGCAAAACGTGTTCTAGAAACAAGGCGTAAGTCACAAAAATCTTTAGAAGAAGCTCAAAAATCATAAGAAAACCCTATCGTAAAGCTCAACAAAAACTCAATAACAAAAAATAACAAATGGGTACAAAAAGCATAAACAAGCAAAAATGCTAATTTTCCTTCCCTGTTTATTACAAATGTTTTTTCAATTACTCCTCCATTTTAACAGCCATTTTCATTAGAGGGTTAAGAAAAGATGATGATAGATTTCATTTTATAAATTTGTTTTTGCAGTTAAGTATCACTATACAACCTACGCAGATATATAAGAAAATAACAACAAAAGTACAAGACTGTTAACAATATTACAACCTCAATTTAACGATATAAGCAGCAAAACAGCAACAGTACTAAATGTGCATATTTGGATGCATATTGTTGAGACTTTAAAATCATAAAATACGAGCACACTACAATGCAAACTCTATTACAAAGAACATTAATTTGTAATTATAAAAAAAACTAAAAAAAAACATTTAAAGATTGTACCCAATATGGTTTTTATTCATATTTTATTTCGGTATTTTGTTAGTCTTAAATCAATACCATATGTTTTATGGAATTTTTAGTTTTTTGTCTATTAAATCGGCTATAAAATAGCCGGAAAATACTTTCTAAATGTTTTAAATCTTGTATTAAATCCATATTAAAATAATTATTTTTATTGAGTAAGTTAGTTTTTTAATTGAAATCCAAATAAATGTTTGTTTTTAATTTCACATAAGAGTCATTTTATGTCAAACCGAACGATTTCTTAAATCACTATTTTCGTTTGTTATACTAGAAAATACGTGTCAAATTTTTGACACGTATATTTAGAAAAGAAATAAAGTTTAAAAATTCAAAAATGAAAATGCTCTGATATGTCGATATAGATTATAATGATTGATTATTTTAAAGGTATTGTGCTCTCCTTTTCCAAATGTTATTAAATATCTATGCTGCCAATTGTTTTAAGGTTCTTTTTTTAGTTTTAACTTTTTTGTGTACATTTTACCAACTCTGTCCCCATCTAAATCTAAAAATAATGTGTCAGCGTCAAGTTGGACTAGTGTTTCCAATTCGGTTAATCGATTAACCGATTCCTACATTAATCGCCTCTATTTCGGATGATGTCGCAACAAATAATTTAAAACTCAAATAATTTTCTTTAAATTATTGGCTATTTAAACTATTTCATAATTTTATTTTATTAAAAAAAAAAAAATAATTTTTATATTTAATAAAAATTATATCAAACTTGTATAAAAGACAAAGTATGGTCTTATTTGAATATTGAATATTTACCAAAGGTAGATATACACACAAAAAACAAGTTTTCAATTTATTTTTTGATCAATGGTGATAATCTTTAACTTTGAGCTCATATATTAGTTCTCATGTAGTGAGTAAACTAGTTCATATGAATGTTTGATGTTTGGAATGGGATTGTTAACTCTTTCAAAACGTGTTCTGATGATGGAAACGTAGAAAATTCCCGAAATAGATCTATCAACACATTCCTGAAAGGGTCAAATAATAAATTTGAAAACAAAAACTCTATAGATTATTTGTTAGGACAATATACTAATAAAGAAATAAAGACTGTGGCCTCGAACTTGAATAATTTTTATTTTCATTAAAAAAAAAAAAAATTTTTGCGTTTGTCTTTTCCGGGATTTGAGCTCGGAGTAATTGGCTGCCGCTCTACCCATTACACCACAAACGTTGAGTGCTAAACTTGAATTTAAATATTTTGTTAGGAAAACAAACATAGTCTAAAATTCGTTTACCAATAGCAATCATTAGTTGCGTCTATAATCAATGCAATCCACAATTCGGTGGTTCTACCAAAGCCCGAATTTCATTGTATATTTGATTGGGAGTCCTGTATTCGCATTTACCACTTTTGATTATCGACAATTTTTAATAAATTTTATAGCTGGTACCAATTTTTTTTTTTTGCATTTTCACTAAATAATTATGTGATTTTAACGTACGCAATTACTAAGCGAATTTTATTTGAATAGTTGATTGGAAATACCATTAATTGCTTAATATGATCGTGTTTTATTTTCTGTTCCTTCTTTTAATTGCCAGTACAGTATTTTTGCTTTATTAATCGATTAATAATGAAATAACGTCTTATGAAATAAATTTTAATGGTTTTGACCGAATTCAAAACAATATATTTTCTGGGTGTACACTAAGAAAAATATCTGCGTGATATCAATAAATATTTGCATTAGATTTATGAAATGACACTGAAACTCGTCTATTGAAACAATAATGCAGTATTTCTTTAAATTTTATGAAAAATTGAAAATTGAAAATTTTATACGCCTAATAAACAAGTTTCATTAAACATAGTTTCATAAAAATGATGAAGCTTTTTCATGAGCTTTACGAAATTTTTCATTCACTTTGTGAGGAAAACTTCATTAGAAATTGAAGTTATTAAAACTTATACTGAAAAACTAATTACAATTCAGCAAAATAAGCATTGTTTACAAAAAAAACTGGAGTGTAATGTTTTACATAGGAATGGAACGGAGATCAAAAGGAATTGTATGTTTTTAAGTATTATCACGTAAAGTAAAAATAAATAAATCACCCTATGGCTGTTTTATAAAAATTGATCAATCGAGATATCAACCGGTGTATTAAAACTTTTGTGTAGCAAAATTTTTGTCCGTTTTGCCCTATGTCGCTTAGTTTTGGTGATACTGGGCATTTTAAAAAATCGCCATTTTGTAAAATGACTAGTATAACGAAAACTAAGTGAAATATCACAAAACGGACCAAATTTTTGCATAACTTAACCTACGTAACACGTTCCGATAATTCAAATGTGTTAAGTGTTCCGATTCCACTCGTTCCCCGGTTTATTCCATATTGTTCCAGTTTAGACCAATGATTCATTTTATTATCAGAGTGATTAAATCGGTATTGTCACGTACGTATTTGGGTAAACAAATACTTTGGACACCCTGTGGCTGTTTCATAAAAAATTAACCCTTACACTCATAACAAACCATGCTATAAATACGAAAAAAATGTCAAAACAACGAAATATTTAGTAAAATGAACAAATTTTTGTTTATTTTACAAAATTTTTGGTTATTTTTGACATTTTGTTGTATTTGTACATATGGATTATTATCAGTGTAGGGATCTTTTCCGGATATATGAGCGTTACTTCACAGGAGCTTTAGAAGCCCAGATTTCATCGATATTCACCATTGGTTTTTCGAAAATCTTATCTGTCAATTGCAATTTGCTTCCTTTAAATGCTGCATTACTAATTGTATTGAAATTTTAAATTATTGCCATTAATCAATGAAATTAAATCAATTAAATCCACTACCTTGTGCGCCCCGGTAGGCTAGTTGGAAGCGTGCTGGTTTATCAGTGCGGGGGTCGTGGGTTCGATTCCCACTGGTCTGTTTTCGCTACAACGCGCCGAAGGCCATATTAGCTAGTGCTCGGTAAGGGTAATAGTATATAATTGTAAATTATACACACAGAAAAAAATTTAGCAGTTTTCCAACTGAAATTCTGTTACTACGACTCAAATTCGGTTATTACGAAATTCAGACAGTTGGCACTACTTTATATTAGTTTCACAACTAAGTTCGGTTAATTCATCACAATTTAAGTTACAATAGCCAACACTTTCAGAAATCGAAAGTAAATATCGTTGTATTTACTGAATTTATAAGTTGTTACCATTAATATACACTTTTCAATTCGGTTGGCATTTTATTTCTCTGTGTATATGATTATTAATATTAATAAAATAAAAAATAAAAAAATCCACTACCATTATTTAAACAAATGTTAATGAAAATAATTACATTACAATTGATATCAATTAAATTGTAATGAAATCATCAATGAATTAGTCCCGTGTATGTTAAAATTGAAAAACTATTTTAGGAATTATCTTTAATTTTAACAAAGTTAATACTTTTATTATTATTTGATGTTTGTCGTGTCGTTTTCCTTTTTTTTTTCATTGTATAGTGTGTTTCATAAAAATATTTTTAAAAGTGATTATTGTAGATTATGTTAAAGTCGTGGTTCTTGATTTAGAATATGATATTCATGTCTATACAACAAATCTATGGTAAATCACGTTATAATTTTTTTTTTTTTCGCAACTCTGCACACCTGCAGGGTTAAATAGTAGCACGGCTGGCCTCTTAAGCCTGCCTAGGCCTGGACTGACTGTTGCAATTGTTCTCAATTTATGTATTCGAGTACGTGTATTTACTCACTACTCGGTTTTATACATAAACTCACAGGTTTCAATTTATAATTTTTTTTTATCATTTAATTTATAATAAATAACCATTTTTTTTTTTTTTTTTTTTTTTTACCTTAAAGTTTATATTTTTAGTTTTTTAAGTGCGCATTATTTTATGTCTTGCTTGGTTTTAATTTTCTGTTGCTCATAGTGTTACGTGAGTTTAAAAATATTGTTAACATTGTTGTTGTTGTTGTTGCTGGTGTTGCTGGTTTTAGTTTAAGTGCATGTTTAATGCATATGAATATTTTTGTTGTTGTTTTATGCAGCAAAAACAGCTACAACAATTGTCTGATTCAAGGTTGACCAGGTAGGAGTGCAAAATTCTTTAAATATTATTATTCTTAACAATTAACTAGCAATATATTAAAGTTGTTACATGCATAAATTCGCTCAAGTATAGTTTTAACATTTTTTTTTTCTTTATAAATAGAAAAATATTTAAAAATTTATGCTGCGATTTTTATGAAGTTTGTATATAAATTACAAAAAATATTCTAATATTATTAGATCGAATTGTATTGTGTACATATGACCTTAGTCATGATATTAATTTATGGTTTAAATTTAACTTAAAGCTCCTTTAGACTCAAATCAGTTAGACAAAAAAATTTGCACACAACTTAGTAAATTTTGCTAACCCTGTCACTACCCTTGTACACTACAGTGTACACTTTTATTTAGAA
Organism: Delia radicum; assembly: GCA_021234595.1. Taxonomy (NCBI): domain Eukaryota; kingdom Metazoa; phylum Arthropoda; class Insecta; order Diptera; family Anthomyiidae; genus Delia; species Delia radicum. The sequence continues at coordinate 210,614,235 of CM037851.1, forward strand.
AAAATATAAAAAATATGCTAAGGCAATTAAAGTTTTTATTTTTGCAAGTTTGATATAATTTTTATTAAAAATAAAAATTATGTTTTTTTTTCGACCTTTAATTGTGCAATGATAATGATAATTATTCAAGTTCGAGTACTCTATATTTCTTTATTAGAATATTGTCCTCATAAATAATCTTTCAGGAATGTGTTAAAAGATCTATTTCGGGCATTTTCTAGGTTCCCATCATCAGAACACTTTTTGAAAGAAGTGACAATCCGATACAAACATCAAACATTCATATAAACTAGTTATCCCAGTAAATGAGCACTAATATATGAGCTCGAAGTTAAAGATTATCACCATTGATCAAAACTAAATTGTTAGGACAATATCCTAATAAAGAAACATAGAGTATGGCCTCGAACTTGAATAATTTTCATTTTCATTGCACTTTTTATTTTTGTTAAAATAAGTTTTTTTTTTTTTTAATTAATAATCATATAATTACAATTACAAATTATATACTATTACCCTAACCGAGGCACTAGCTACTATGGCCTTCGCCGCGTTTTAGCGAAAACAGACCAGTGCCTCTGGTGGGAATCCAACTCAGGATCCCCCGATATTGGTTATTGAAAAAAAAAATCATTGTATGCATAAACTGTTCATCAAGCAATTTAATCGCGATATTTGTGAACAAAGTCCGATTTTTTTAATCAGCCTTTATCCTCCAAAAAATGGACGTTTGGTGTATCTCCTAAACTAACAAAGCTAGAATCTCGAAATTTGGTACGTAGCTTCACTTAATAACTAGAGAGAAATAAAATAAAGCATTTTTGGTTAGTCGAATGTTTTAGTTTTTCAAAATTTCAAATGTTCGGAACCATTTTCATAGAAGGCCAGAGGGGAGGGGAACTCGCCATGTAAAAATCATATCATATGTTCAATTCCAGAAAAAGTTCAACCATGAGTGAAAAATAAAAAGAGCTCAAAAACTTTTTATTTGTTTTCAATAATAAAGCTTAAATGTCTATTATTTATAAATGTATAAGCATTTTTAATTTTTCACATTTCTTGGGCGAAATATAACTGCAAAATAACATTTTTTTCTGAGCGTTTTTGCGATTTATAGAAATTTTTTTTGCGTTTTAAGAGTATTTAAAGTAATATTATTTTTGTTTTTGTAATTTAGAAATTTCCTAATAACAATTACCTTACCTCAAAAAATAGTGTTCTCAAAGATGCTTTATCGTGTAATGAATGTTGATGGAATTTAAGCTTTTTTATATATCGACAGAACAAATTAGGGTTCTTCAACTGAACTGGCTGAACGGTGGCAGAATGTTCGAATTTTTAGATTAATTAAAAGCCTGCATAGGTTTTCGTATTTAGACAGCGAAAGCATTGAGGTTGTCTGGACCTCTTATTCGTTAAAATCTATAATTAAAATTAACTTAGAAAATCCAACTGTATAACTATTATATATCCTGAAATACCTAACTGAGAATTTGGAACTTTATTTCGATTTAATTTTGCTGCTATTATTACCTTGATTTGAAGTTAACCTTATGTTATGGTTTTTTTTAGGTTTTTTTGACTAAAGTTGAATCATTATTATTACCAAATTTAGTGTGTTTTGTTCTCTTGAAAAAAATTTCGCGTCCGTCTTGTCGCGTCATTATTTATACGAGTACTTTACCCAATTTAAAAAATTAAAAAAAAAAAAAATTTCATATTTCATAAATCTACGTACATATAAAATATGTTCGTTCTTTCACCATAATTTCCACATTCACAAACAATTTTTTTTTTACAAATTTATTTGACTTATGTATATTTATATAAGTGCATAAAAATAACTCCGTTTCCCGCTGATATTTGATTATATCTTTTTACTACATTATTAACACTGCCCAATGTTTTTGCTAAAATTTAGTACTCTCCCTAACTTCAATACACTGATGATATATACCGCATCTTTCCATTCCATTCCTTTATTTTTTTTTTTTTTGGCTCAACTAAAAGTGTGCGAATGTCGCGTCCGTCGCCCAGGAATTGCCCATATATAACCAGGTTTGTAAGGGATTCTTCTTGCAGGTAAGCAGCGTTTTTTACTGGTTATCGTAACCATAAAACAAATTTATGTCATTTGAATGTAGAGCCTAGGCTACTTTTCAAAATGCATTATTTGGTCATTTTTTATAGAGTTTTTTCAAATGTAAATTTTTTCTATAATTATTATAAATAAATAATTTATTAACTCATTATAGAAAAAAAAAAAGTTAAATATATCTTCAAAACTGTTAAATACTCTATTTTTTCGTTCTTAATCGCTGTTTTCTTAAAAATGTGACGTAATGAGAAAATTTGGAAAAATAATGGGGAATCAGCGAAACAAAATCTATTTCGCGATTCATAGCAAATCAACTTTTTCCTATTTTGTGACAACATGAACCCAAATTTTAAAATGACACAAATAAAATAATAAGAAACAACTCGTCGACAATAAATGAAAATCTTTTGAGTTGAAGGAATGCGTTTAAAGGTCATAATTTTAAGTTGCAAACGATTAATCGGACTTTAATGCAATTCGTCAAAATTAATAGGTTTTATTTGAGTAGATAAATACCCAAGCAATACAATCGGCACAGTGTTGGCAAAGGGTCAGCGGCGGTTGGTTGTACTTTGGCAGAACGAGGGATAAACAATATTGACAGTATTGTCCTGTTACCTGATTGATAACAGTAGCCAAACGTTGGTTTGAGCGCTATTGCCACCGTGGGCATAAAGTTGGTAAATCAAAAAATTTGGTTTTATTTAAAATAGCTTAAATTATATTATTTTGAGAAATATGTATAACAAAACACATTTAAAAAGCAGAAAATACAGTTTGGTCTTATAAAGAACAAGATTTGGCTAGAGGCCGGCACTGCGACGCCATAACGTTCCCTATGACCCTTAAAATCAACGATGAAGGGGACACCCTAATATCCCCTGGGTCCTAGATTTCCCTATTGAAAATGCGTCTCCTAATACTGTAGACCTCAAGAAAAAGCCGACATATAGTAGACACAACCTGTCCGATTTTCCACAAATTGTATCTAAACCTAAAGTGTTTCATTACGAACATTACAAGAAGAACATGTCATGCCTAGGAAGGTTTAGAATGTCTTCGTAATGGAAGGGATTAACCAAAGCCTTCGCGTGCCGCGTACCAGCGGCGCAGTCCCATCGAACTTGCGCCATGGAAAACTCGCCCCCAGATACCAGGGCACGGATGGTGGACCAGTTTACCCCACTGGTCAATTCATCCACCACCTCGTTACCCTCATAACCACTATGTCTTAATATTATACATCATATTTAAATGTGTGATATTTAATAAAATATTTAAAAAACAATGCTTCTAATTGGTTGTAATATTGGTAAAAACAATATCGGCAAATAATTTTGCTGGTGGTACTGGCAAAACACATACTTTGCAAGCAAAATAATGTTTTCCTAGTACAATATTAGTTTTACCATAGGTAATTTTTAACAAGGTGTGTTCTACAAAATAGCAGTGGCTTGCCAGTACTGTTTTCAATTTCTATCTGGGTATTTATTAGGGTATTCAAATTACTCGGGTTTTTAACTCACTCGATTAATCGTGTAAGATTTTAAAATTACTCGAGTAACTCGAATAATTTTAATTTTAACACAAAAATAACAAAATTAAAAGTTCCGAAAAGTATTTTATCAAAATTAATTAATTTAAACTAAAAATAAGTTCTTAAATAATAAAAAATAGAGATGTTTTATTTTTTTTCTTTCGTTTTCATAAAGATCGACTTTAAGCTTTTCTTGCAAATATCAAAAATAACATGCCATGCCTTGTAAAAATATACGCCCATGTCGCTACTTTAGAACGTTTTGCAATTAGAACGAATTTGTGAAATCACACGAAATTTAAATTTGGTGTTCTCTAATCCTAAAGGTTTCTCGAAAACTCGAATTTTTTTCGAAATTATTAAATACCAAAAACATATGGTTTTATGGAAAATAAAAAACATGTTTAAAGTAAAATGCCTTTAAGAAATTCTTCTAACATTGTTGTCAATTTGCTTGAATGTTTTCTAGAATATCACAGTGCAACACGAAAAAAAAATAACCATATACGGACACCACTACGTGATAAAAGACTAAAAAAAAAAAAAGACCCGTTCCTCTCAGTTTTTCCCAAAGTCATCTCCTTTTTTGTTTATGGGTCGCCAAAGATTTGGGGCCTCGGTATCATTTTCGCAAAAAAGTGATCATTTTCTCAGGCTCATATCATGCAAACCGTTCAGAATTTCGATTTACTCTCTATGGCAAAGTTGTAGCCCTTGTCATAAAGAATAAAAATTGCGAACATATAAAATCAAAAAAACTTAACCTTCCAGATCAAAATCGCAAAAAAAATAAAAAAAATTCGATTTTTTTTACCTTTTTTCCCGTGTTCAGGTCCATAGGTAGCAAACCGTTCAAAATTCAAGGAAACAATCAACTACAAAAATTTACCTAAGATCTCAATAAACAAATTTCTAGAACATATAAACTTCCTGGGAATTAGGTTTGCTACCTATGCACCTGAACAGGAGAAAAAAGGAAAAAAAAAATGAAATTAAAAAATGTTTCACTTCTGCGCGCTACCTAAACAGTGTTAAGAATCATCTCTAGGAAGTTTATATGTTCTAGAAATTTGTTTATTGAGATCTAAGGTAAATTTTTGTAGTTGATTGTTTCCTTGAATTTTAAACGAGTTTGCTACCTATGGACCTGAACACGTGAAAAAGGTAAAAAAAATCGAATTTTTTTAATTTTTTTGCGATTTTGATCTGGAAGGTGAAGTTTTTTTGATTTTATATGTTCGCAATTTTTATTCTTTATGACAAGGGCTACAACTTTGCCATAGAGAGTAAATCGAAATTCTGAACGGTTTGCAAGATATGAGCCTGAGAAAATTATCACTTTTATGCGAAAATGATAAAGAGGCCCCAAATATTTGGCGGCCCATAAACAAAAAAGGAGATGACTTTGGGAAAAATTGGGAGACACGGGTCTTTTTTTTTTAGTCTTTTATCACGTAGTGGTGTCCGTATATGGTTATTTTGCCATGACTTAAAAAATTACACACAGTGTATCAAAACAAAAAAATGTTTTTTTTTAAAAGAGTTTTTTAGAGTATAAACAATACAGCCAAATATACAATAAAATCAGGAATAAGTAAAAAAAAGTTCTATCTTTGACCCTAAATTGTAATTTATTAGAAAAAAGTGCATTTGTTTTACTTTCGACCAGGCTTTTTTACACGAATTAAAACGAATAAAAAATAGGGAAAAACGTTCTGATTTAATCGCAAGAACACCGAAAAATTCTAAAATTTTCACTTTCGCTCCGATTTAAAAGCCGTAACAGGAGTGATAATATTTTTTTCGCAGTTATTAATAAATGAAATAGTTTTTTTTTCGATTTAATTTGTTTGCAAAATATATAATTTTTAATGTATGTGATTAACTTGAATAAAGATCCGAAAGAAAGAAAAGAGTGAATGCTAAATCGGACCTGTAACACCAAAAAAATTATGAATTCAGTATAATTCGATGTTGCAAAAAAACGTCATTACAATCTAATAGTTTTGCGATTGTGGCGATTATTTCTGTTGAATATTTAGATATTTAAAAATTTTGCTTAATTTCTGGAAATCGGACCTTTTGGTCTTAATTTTTTTTTTTTTTTTTAGTTTCGATGTCTACATAAACTAATACTTTATTTGAGTATCATAATCAGAGAAGACAAATATGCTTTTTTTTGCCATTTTTACCCGTATTTGTTTTTTTGGCATATTTTTATTTTCAATTTTTAGGCTTAAAACAGCTTTTTCTTTCGATTTTCAGCTTTCGATTTGCCTTTTCAGATATTCTTTGCATTAAATGATTTTTGTCACAAATTTTTTTACTTTTTTTTTGCCATAAACACAACGGATTTTGCCATCTTTTGTCTTCTCTGATCATTTTTTTTTTTTTTTTTATTAATTAATAATCATATAATTACAAATTATATACTATTGCCTTAACCGAGCACTAGCTACTATGGCCTTCGGCGCGTTGTAGCGAAAACGAACCAGTGCTTCTGGTGGGAATCGAACCCACGACCCCTGCACTGATAAGCCAGCACTCTACCAACTAACCTACCGGGCGCACCTTCTCTGATCATAATATCTGTAATTGTTCAAGGATATTTAAAAAAATATATCAAAATGTGATATCTAAGGCATAGGTCTTGGTGGGGAACGCATTTTCTAACCAAGGACATTTTTTTTCTATCAGTACAGTGTTGCTCATATCGTGATGCCACGTAAAAATGTATATCCTACTAAATAAGCATTACATTGATATTAAAACGATAAATGCCAAACTGCTACATATTTTATAAAAAAAAAAAATCTTTTTAAAAAATACGAACAATTAAATTTTCTTTATAAAATTTTAACTGGTTTAACGATTAACTTGATTAATCAACCAAAATTGTTCGAGTTATTTGTTACTCGAAATTGCTAATTTTAATTTACTTGAAAAAGTATTCGACTAAAATTCATCGAGTAACGGTTAACCGATTGAATACCCTAGTATTTATGTAAATATTTGATTTAATATTTCGAAGTTTAGGTGTGCTTTTGTGTAATTTCACAATTTTCGAAATGCATGAATCGTTACTACTTATAAAGCAATATCGCTATAACTTTAACTCTAAGTATATCCTTGTAATCCTTGTAAAAATGTGTAATTTAAGCTTAAATTTGATTTTAATTAACTTAATTTATTATTTAAATGTAATTTAAAAAGAGCTTAACTAATAATAAACTTTTCGTCTTATTTTCAGGTAATAACATCCCGTCTTTATACTTTCTTATAAAGGTAAAATATACCAAGTTTTTAATATTTTTATTTAATGAATTTTTAACTAATTTTTGAAAAAAAAATATATGAATTTTTACCAATTTAAACGCATTTTCTACTAAAAAAAATGTTTAATTACAAAACAGCAACTTTTTATACTTTTCGTAAATATAAACTTAAATATCTATCAAAATGTAAATCTTACTAGAAATTCCTTTATAAGCTCAATACACACAGAAAAATAAACTGCCAACCGAATTGAAAAGTGTATATTAATGGTAACAACATATAAATTCAGCTTGAACAACGACGTTTGCATTAGATTTCTGAATATTTTGGGTGATTCAACAAAAATTCTGTTGAATCAACCGAATTTTATTGTGAATACGAATGTAAAGTTGAGCCAATTTGAGTGATATCAATCGAATTTCAGTTGGCAAATAACTAATTGTTTGTTCTATGTGTATATCTTTCAAATATTTATCATCAACCGAATTTTAGTTGGCAAATAGCTAAATTTTTTTCTATGTGTATATCATTCAAATATTTATCATTATTTTAACTTATTCAAAGTACATTTCATTTCTGATTGTGTATGATCAGAATATTATTCAAGTTATCTTTAATTTATGTAACCATTAAAATTGTATTCATTTTAATACTTATGTTGAGTAATAAAAAGTAAAATAAACTAAAAAAGAAAAACTAAATCAACTAAAAGAGAAAAAGAATCATAAAAATATAATTATTAACCAGGGATGGAAAATCTGTTTTTAGACTTTTGGTAGAAAGAAAAAAAACATTGTACTTTTTACCAAAATTTTTTTATATAAAAAATATATCCGTTCGATATCAGACCTTAATAAAGTATTGCTCTACAAAGAATTGAACTTTGCCTACCCTCATAAATTTATTTGTACACTCAAAAAAAACTCATTAAAGTCAGCAACATTTTTGCTGGGAGAGTACTTGCATAAAAATTGTTAATATGAGCAAAAAAAATTACTAATGTCAGCAACAAGCGTAGAACCAGAATCAAATTATGTCGCGTAGGTCGTGACGCCCAATACATTTTTCTGGTTCAACCCTTAACATCGACCCTTAACACCATAATCGTTTTTAACTTATATCATTTCTAAAAATGTTGTTATTATTGTTTGCTCTTTTTAATGATGAAGTCTAAATTTGGTTAAAACTATTTTTTTTTTTCTTTTAAGTCTTAAAACTTTTTAGATATTTTATATAATGTTATACTGTTATGCTAATTGTATCTTTAGATGATTATTTTACGAAATTATTACGAAACATTATAAGATGTCAATCTTGTTGTGCTAGGATTTTCAATTAAATAAATTAAAAAAAAACTTTGCTAAATTTTTGCAAATTTTTTACTGATATTAGCAATTTTTCTGCAAGGATCCTCCCAGCAAAAATGTTGCTGACTATACAGACTTTTTTGTTTTAGTGTTATATAAAAATCTTGTTTGAACGAAGTTAAGCTAACTTTTGGTAAAATAAGCAAATGTTAGTAATTTACTATTTTGTGAATATCAAATTTAACTCTGGTTATTATTTTTTAAATAGTTTTACGAAAAATAGTTTGTTTTATTCTTTTGTTGCATTTTCTAGCTCAAAAGTTGCAAATCAAGTCAGATAATAAGAAAATATTTACATGTTTTTTTTAAGACTGATTCAGATAATAACAATACAAAAAAATCAAAATCGCTTTTATATTACGGTACCAATGAAGGTCAAAATGTACCAAAAAAAAATGTACAATTGTACCATGTTTTCCATCCCTGTTAGAAACTAACATTCATTTAATTTGCATTAGAATATACAAAAGCAAATACAAAATGTGAATATTTATGCAAAAATAAGGCAAGGCACGCATGCTCTGAACGATTGGTTTAGAATAAGAATTACAAAATTTCATTCGCGAAGGAATGGTTTACAAAAAAAACATCGTGCGTATGATTGAAAGAGAATTTACTTCTTTGACAGCATAATATGTTCATTTATGTTGTTTGTTTTTATGTCTCAAGACTGGTTAAGTGTATTCATTATTTTATATCTTATTTAGTACTTAAAAGTAAATTATGCAAGCCTGTATTTAGAGTGGGCAGGCAGTTTTTAAAAATGCTAAACAACAGATAGGTTTACTTATTTCTGCTCTGAAATTTTACAGATTATGCTTTGTTTATTTCTTTCTTTTCCAGCGAAATAAAAACTCTATTTATTAGGATTACCTCTTAAATATTTCAATAATAATTAATATTATGTGCTACGTCAAAAAATGTTGACACCTTTTGAAATTGACTTTAGATGTCTCTAATTGCTAAAGGCTTTATGAGTTCAGAAAAACGATGAGTTAGGTAGACTATTCTTAAAAACTATGAAATTCAAAGTTTCACCTTGAAAAGTATTCACCTAAAAAATTAATATTTATGTAAAAGACGAAAAATGAAAAATAAAAAAAATAAACTTAAAAAATTTTTTTAATAAATTATTTTTTTAAGCTCATGGTTATGAACTTTCAGGCCGCAAAAAGGAGTATTAAATATTTAAATGATTTTTATAATTAAAAACTTATATACTTACATATGTACTTATTTATAAAAGTTTTTAATTATAAAATCAAGTTTTTGAATCAAATTGTAAACATTGTTCCCTGAAGAAGTCACCAAATGTGAAGACGAAATATTGGAAATCAATAATTATAATTAATAAATAAATGATCTTAAGCTCGTTTAAAATAAGAAGATTTAATTAAAAGAAGATCCAAGAGAACTTAACATTAAAAAAAAAAAAGAATTTTTAAACCCAAAAATTTTATGAACTTTTTAACAATGATACGAAATTTAATTATTTTTGGTCTCATTTTTTTATAAAAAAAAAACAAGGCTGGCGCACATAGTTACAGACTATGTGATCTACAGATTAAGATGTGTCAAACTGTGCACGACACGCCAGTCATCGTACCAGCCTGCCATCGTGCTATCGCACAAAAAAAATATCCCTGAGGGTGCATAATTCTAAAACAGTGATTAAATTCAAAAATATTTTTTTAAATATTTTGCCTCAAAATTGTTAATATTTGGTTTTTTTCCAAACATAATTATTCGTTCACCCTGTATTTAATTATGTACATATTCTGTTTCATAATTGTAGAAATATTATTCTTTGAATTGTTTGTCTAGTCTAATCAAATTGAAAATAAAATTTTCTTGTTACTCACAATTTTACTACCAAATAGAAAACAACGCGACTTTTAACTCTGCTAACAGGTTATGGACCCAGTTGGTTAAACGCTAAAAAGGATTAAATTTGGATACTGTTAGTTATTGTCGTGTTTTAAAAAAAAAAAAAAAAAAATCTGTAAAAGAAAAAAATTATAATGGAGGAATTCAAGATAAGCAAGTTGGAAAATGCTAATGGCTGGACTCTGTGGAAATTCCAGGTAAAGGTGGTACTACGGGCTAGTAACCTTTGGGATATAGTAAGCGGAACAACAGAAAAGCCTGCACAAGCTGATAAAACTTTTGATAACTGGAATTCCTCAGACGCTAAGGCTCAGAAGGTTTTGGTAGTATCTATGGGTGAAGAGCCAATGTTGCACGTAATTAATTGTGACACTGCAGCAGCAATGTGGACAATGCTTGAAAGCGTGTACGAACAAAAGTCGGAGACGTCAATTCATTTGCTTCAACAGCAATTCTTTCAATACGAAAAGGCTCCTGAAGATGCAATTTCCGTACATATTTCAAAGTTGCAAAAGCTGGCTAGACAGCTTGAAGATCTTGGTGAGAAAATTTCGGACAACATGTTGATAAAGATTTTGATGACGTTGCCGGAAGAATTCAAACATTTCTTTGCGTCATGGGAAGCTACGGGTAAGGAAGAAAGAACTCTTAAGAATTTAACGTCAAGATTATGTATGGAAGAATCGAGATTGGGAATTCAACCCTCAAAATCCGAAGCTTTTATAGCTAAACAAGGAGGTAACCGTCATTTCAAGAATAGTCATCAAGTTAAAAATGGTCAACAAAATAAGGGCGCTAAATCCAATAAGTATGGTAAATGCTTCATCTGTAATAAGTACGGGCATTGGAAAAATGAATGTCATAACAACAAAAATCAAAGAAACTCAGGCGATAGCAATGCGTTTGTTGCAGAAAACTATGCTGCTGTTTCTGATGATTCCGACTGGTATGTGGATTCAGGTGCTAGTGACCACATGTCAAATAAGTTAGAGTGGTTCCGAAATTACATCAAGCTGGATACTCCAAGAAGTATTAGCATGGGTAATGGAGTAATAATTCCAGCAATAGGTAAAGGTGACATTTTTATAAAAGCTTTCGATGGTAAGGTCTGGAATGAAAAATTTTTGTCAAATGTATTGTATGTTCCAAATATAAAAGTAAATCTTTTTTCTACAAATGTATGTTTGGACAAGGGGTACAAAATGGAAGCCCAAGCAGATGAATGTGTTTTCAAACGTGATGGTAAAGTTTATTTAAAAGGTATAAGAGTGAATTCAAAGCTTTTTAAGTTGCTAATTAAGGTGCAAGAAGACGCAGGTAAAGCAAATGTTGCGGTCAAATCCAATTCTTTGCAAATTTGGCATGAAAGAATGTGTCATCAAGGCAAAGATCACATAAAAGAAGTGTTGATGCGCCACAACATCAAATATTCCGATGGTGATTTCTTTTGTGAAGGTTGTGTAATGGGCAAGCAACACAGAATGTCGTTTTCTAATAGCAAAAATAGAGCCAAGGAAATTGGAAGTCTCGTGCATACAGATCTTTGCGGACCAATGCAAGAAAAATCATTTGGTGGTGCTGGATTTATGGTTGTATTTCGTGATGATTTCTCAAATTACCGCTACGTTTACTGTATTAAAGCTAAATCCGGTGTTCCTCAAGTAATCTCAAAATATTTTGATCAAGTGGAAGCTGATACTGTCAAGAAAGTTAAGGTATTAAGGTCCGATAATGGTTCGGAGTATGTCAACAAAGAGGTATGTGAAATTTTACGTAAACATAAAGTAGTACATCAAAAATCTACACCTTACACACCTGAACACAATGGTAGAGCCGAACGTGATATGAGAACTATGGTGGAAGCAGCTAGATCTATGATACATAGCAAGGGCCTTAGTCTTAATTACTGGGGTGAGGCAGTAAATAATGTTGTATTTATATTAAATAGGACAGGAAAAAGTCCACAAAAAGATAAATCTCCTTTTGAGTTGTGGTTTGGAAAAGGTCCTGAGATATCTATGCTTCATGTTTTCGGTTCAGATGTATATGTTCATGTACCGCAGGAAAAACGTAGAAAATTAGACCCTAAATCTAGGAAAGGCATTTTCGTTGGTTATTAGGAAAATAGCAAGGGTTTTCACATTTGGATACCTAAGGAAAGAAAAATAGAAATCTCACGTAACGTTATTATTAGAGAATTAGAAGAAGAGTTTATAGTGCGAGATAATCCTATAGAATGTACTGATCAAAATATTTTAGGGGAGAATGAATCAACAGTAGAACCTACAAATATACATAATGAAGAACCTTTATCTGAAATAGATTATACAGAGGAATTTGAGGACGCGGAAGATGTTGTAGTCAAGGAAAATGTAGAAACGGAAGATGAACATAACATGCAATATAATCGGTACAATTTACGTTCAGGAAAGTCCGATATAGTTCGGGATGAGATAAATTTTGCATTAATAGCCGATTGCGAAGAACCACTGAACTACGGAGATGCAATAAATGGTAATCTTTGGTTGCAGTGGAAGAAAGCCATGTGTGACGAGTATGATTCTCTTATGAAAAATGAGACATGGAATCTCGTACAACTACCAAAGGGCAAAAAGGCTATATCTAATAAATGGGTATACAAAATAAAGAGAAATCAAGATGGAGATGTTGAACGTTACAAGGCGCGGCTAGTTATTCGGGGTTTTACTCAACAACAAGGAATAGATTGTGAGGAAACGTTTAGCCCCGTAGCGAAATTTACTTCCATTCGAATGATTTTAGGATTGAGTGTGTCTTTAAATTATGTTCTTACACAATTTGACATCAAAACAGCGTTTTTATATGGGCATCTTGAGGAACCAATAGGATATAATGATGGTAGTGGTAAAGTCTGCAAACTAAATAAAAGTCTATATGGGCTTAAACAGGCTTCTAGATGCTGGAACAAGAGGTTCACAGAAATATTAAAGAAGTTTAATTTCAAAGTCAGCTCTGCAGATTCTTGCGTATTTATTGGTGAAATTAGTAGTAAGAAAATTATTTTGGCTATATACATTGATGATGGGTTAATTGCGGCTGAATCCAAAGAAGAATCTGAAGAGTTCATCAAATGCTTGAGGGGTGAGTTTGACGTTAAGGTATTTAGCTCACTTTATTATTTAGGCATGGAAATAATACAAGAACCGTGCAAAGTATTTGTTCGTCAAATTGCATACATTAAGAAAGTGCTTCAAAAGTTCAAAATGCAAGATGCAAGACCAGTAAGCACACCTGCTGAAAATGTTCAAACATCAGGAACAGCATCAAATAAAGTAAAATTTCCATATAGAGAGGCGGTTGGGTCTCTTATGTACTTAGCAATAGCAACTAGGCCTGATATTGCATTTGCTGTCTCATATGCAAGTCGTTTTATGGATTCTTATAATGAAGAACATGTTGCTGGATTAAAGCGAATTTTTAAATACTTATGTGGAACTGTTGATCAAGGAATTGTTTTCTCTAAAGCTAATGATATTACTCTATTATGTTATTCAGATTCAGATTACGCTGGTGATATAGAATCAAGACATTCAACTGGTGGTTATACTATATAATAGCTCTCTCCATTACTGAAGCAGAATATATGGCTGCCTGCGAATGTGTTAAAGAACTTATTTGGGTACAACGATTATTACAAGATCTAATGGGAAATAATCTTCAACGTCCTATTTTATATTTGGATAATCAGAGTGCTATAAAACTTGTCAAGAATCCACAGTTTCACAAACGTACCAAGCACATCGAGGTAAAGTTTCACTTCATACACGAAGTATATGAAAATAAAGGATTTCAACTTAAGTATGTGCCAACCTCGAAACAACTGGCCGACATTTTTACCAAGCCACTTTTAAAGCAACAGTTTAACAAAATTAAGAAATTATTAAATATTAACTAATGTAAATGGATGAATAATTATTGAAACAAAAGTGGAAGTGTTAATATTTGGTTTGTTTCCAAACATAATTATTCGTTCACCCTGTATTTAATTATGTACATATTCTGTTTCATAATTGTAGAAATATTATTCTTTGAATTGTTTGTCTAGTCTAATCAAATTGAAAATAAAATTTTCTTGTTACTCACAATTTTACTACCAAATAGAAAACAACGCAACTTTTAACTCTGCTAACAAAAATGTCGAAAATTTTTTTAATTCCTCTTATACATTTCCAAAACTATTTATAAGTTTGACCTATTTTAAACTTTTTTTTAAAAACTGAACACAAATTTAAAAAAAATTGTTAAAAAAAGTTTCAATCCCCAAAAGTAACACGCATTATATAAGAAGCGGTTTTGAAGTTATAAATAGCTACAAAGCAAATTTTTTTTAGTACAGATTACTTTTGAACGTGTTCTAGAACAACTTCTTTTCCCGCCGGTTACATGGAACCGGTTACAGAACAGGTTCCTGTGAGTCGAAATGTAAGGTGTCACTGTCCCACAACCAGTTCTATAACTGGTTCTAGAACCGGTTCTACAACAAAACTAATATAACTGTAAAAAATATTACTTGAGCCAGAGTACAAACTAAATTTTTTTATATAAATAGAACATTTTTGGCCTTCAAAGTTTAGTAACGTCATGATGCTTGTTAGGAAAAGACCTAACCACGTGCTTGATTACTAAGAAGACAAGAATGGAGTAAAATTGATTATTAATAGGTTTTTGTTAAAGTTCTGCCTATTATGGAGGCTCTAACTTTTCTAAAACTTCGAGTTCTGATGAGATCTTAAGCCAGATCGAAATACTAGTATCAACTTAGCTAATATGTTTGATTTGCTTTATTTTTGTAAATATACGGAGGTTGAAAGCTCGTTATAAATTGAAAATAACATAAAAATAATCTCGATGTATATAAAAACAAAAAACTGATATAACTGTAAAAAATATTACTTGAGCCAGAGTACAAACTAAAATTTTTTTATATAAATAGAACATTTTTGGTCTTCAAAGTTAAGTAACGTCATGATGCTTGCTAGGAAAAGACCTAACCACGTGCTTGATTACTAAGAAGACAAGAATGGAGCAAAATTGATTATTAATAGGTTTTTTGTTAAAGTTCTGCCTATTATGGAGGCTCTAACTTTTCTAAAACTTCGGGTTCTGATGAGATCTTTAGCCACATCGAAATACTAGTATCAACCTAGCTAATATGTTTGATTTGCTTTATTTTTGTAAATATACGGAGGTTGAAAGCTCGTTATAAATTGAAAATAACATAAAAATAATCTCGATGTATATAAAAACAAAAAACTAATATAACTGTAACCTGTTCTTGTTTGGAGGGCAAACTGCATATAAAAAGAACCAGTTGCAGAACATAAATTAGAACCTGTCATAATACAATATAAGTTGTTCTGCAACCCGTTATTTGGATTTTACTATTTTAGTGGGTATTCGTAAGTATAACTTTTTCAAAAAAGTCTGATTAAAAAATTACAGTATTTTTTTAAATTTAAAGCCACTCTAATATAGTACTTATGCATACCTACAATAAAATAGCCATAAATAAACAATAAAAAGAACTTTTATTTTCTTCAAAGGTACTTTAACTCTGAACTAAAAGCACGTGATAGTTATGCATATTCCACAAGTTAGATAAAAAGACAAACGTTAATAACATTTAAATCAAGATAAAATTCCAAATGAACAAACTTTATTAGTACACACATATAAATGTATTATTAAGACTGAATTTATCTCTATTACTTTTGAATAATAAAACTATAAAAAAGTCATTAACTGGTGAAAATTGTCCTTAAAGAAGAAATGTCTAATATAAATAAGGAAATGTTACCTATTGTGGCCCGTTCCCCAAAGTGGATCTTTTTTTTCCATGTTCCTTGAATATGTCAAAACTGTCAACTGTCGTCGAGCTTAATTTATGCAATAACTATTTAAAATAATTTCGACATAAATTCATTCGTTTTTGTTGGTTTTATTGTATCGTTGCAAAAAAAACGCAATATAAAGTGAAATTGCTTGTAAATATAAAATGTGAATAGCAAACAAGCTTTAAAGAATTTTCCAAATCGTAATTTTGTAAACAGTAAAAATTTTATGCACAATTTTAATAAAACTAATTAACTCCATAAACAAATAGAATAAGGGAATGTTATCAAGTTTGTGCTGTTCTCTAAAATGAACCTTTCGTTTTTTTCGTGTTGTAGCATGACTATGTCAAAATTTTCATCGAGTTTAATTTCCGATATCACTATTTTAAAAAAGTTTCGACTGGAATGCACACTTTTTTCTTGGTTTTAATGTGGCAATACAAAAAAAAAAACGCAATATAAAGTATAATCTTTAGTAAACACAAAAAGTGTATAAGTTTTAAAGAAATTTCTCGGATTTTTGTAAACGGTAAGAATTCTATTCCAAATTTTAATAAGAATAATTAATTCCATAAATAAATACTATAAATAAAAGAAACATGTAACAAATTTAATTTTCATAATGTTCTCTAAAGTGGAACTTTGATATATATTTTTTTTTATTTTGTGATTTCTTTTTTCTTCCAAATTTTAGTCTGTAACTTTTGAAAAAATTTTCAATATGTTAAAATAGTGTTAAAAATTTAATTTTCATTACATTTTTAAATGTTTTACGCATCATTTCGTTTGATTACATAGGAAAAACTTTCATTACCAAATAATTGGTTATATAATGGAAATTTATAGATTTGTATAACTTATTATTTGGCGTTTAAGCTCATTATTTTTATTTGGCTATTTGGCTAGGTCGTGTTTGTAAGTAGTTACGCTTACCGGCTCGCTACAAAAAAAATAAAAAATAAGTTGTTATTAAATTTTATATAATAAGTTACAAAGGTTACAAAGTTGGTTACGAAAAGGTTATATATACTTATATATTGGGGTATTCAATCGGTTAACCGTTACTCGATTAATCGATGAATTTCAATCAAACAATTTTTAGATTAAATTAAAATGCCCAATTTCGAGTAACGAATTACACGAACAATTTTGGTCGATTAATCGAGTTAATCGTGTAAATCAAATTATGTTCTATTTCAGTTTATATTTCATAAAAAAAGTTTTTTAGTAAAATATAAAGCAATGTTTCAGTTACCGTTTTAATTTTCATATTATATTTATTCAGTAGAGGCATAACATTTTAAGTGTCACCATGCGTGGGCACTACCGTACTGATAAAAAGTATTTTTCTTTGGTAATTAGGGAGACAAATCTTTCCGTTATTATACTCAAATTAAATGTAAATTTATGTAATAATTCAAAAAATTTGGTGCTTTTAAAAAAGCTCAAATTAAATTAATTTTGAGAAATATGTTTAATAAAACACATTTAACCCTAGAAGACTAACATGATTTAATTATACGTTAAAACTAACACCACGTAAATTTTACGTACTATGGAATTTTTCCTAAAGCGCTTCAATAAATGTTAGAAAATTTGTTTTTTTTTTTGCTTTTTATTTATTAAATAACTCATATTAAGGCAAACTCATATTAAATTCATATTAAACTCAGTAAAAAAAAACAATTTTTAAAGGTAAATAAACAAAAACAATTTTTAAAATAAATATAATTAATTTTTAAGATCAGAAAGTAAATGCTTATATATAAGTATATATCATCAGTCCTGGTTAATACAGTCTTTGCATATTTTTATCTGATGCTCTCCACATAGTGCCGCGTTTTTACAAATATGACAGTATGTGGTTGTCATGCGCTTTTTTGAGTAGTGGCAATATTTGCAATATGTTCTCTTTCCCTTGTCCTGAGAAGGTTCTTCGCAAGCCGA
Source organism: Delia radicum (assembly GCA_021234595.1). Taxonomy (NCBI): domain Eukaryota; kingdom Metazoa; phylum Arthropoda; class Insecta; order Diptera; family Anthomyiidae; genus Delia; species Delia radicum. The sequence goes on from CM037851.1 coordinate 210,632,220, forward strand.
GTTTATCTGTAAATTATTTTTTATATTTTGTTTTAGTTTTGATGGCAAGTTGATAGTCGTGCTTAGTCGTTGCTCTTGCCATGGCCTGGTAAGTTTTTCTTGCAAATTAAGCATAAACTTTATTCTGTTCATTGGCTTAATCCCGTTTTGCACTGCGTTATAGCTATAAATAACATACGCGTTAACTGATGCAATGTTCAGCATATTATAGAAAAAACAGAGAGGCCAACGTCTAGTTTTTCGATTGCAGCACATGTTTTGAGCCATCTGGTCAAAGGTGTCAACCGCACCTTTAGTCGAATTATACGTGTGCACAATTTCTGGTTTTCCAGTTGTTGAGTTAAGTGCTCCATTCAAATGCATTGTTGATATCAATAAAACATTCTTATTCTGTTTCGGCTTGAAAGACACCAGAGTTATATTCTTATCATAAACAAATCGAGAAGATCCAGTACCCTGCGATTTCAGATCAAGTAGCTCTGGTGGTATTTCTGCCTTGTTTTTGCGTAAAGTTCCCACAACAGTTAACTTGTATGGTTTTTCCAACAGATTTCGTGCTAAAGGAATGCTGGTGAACCAGTTATCCATTGTGATGTTTCTACTGCTTCCGTACAAAGGTTTCGTCAGTTTCTCAACATAGTAAGTGGCCAATGGCTTGCCTTCAGTTTTAGTTGACTTGCCAAGGTAAGGTTCGGCATTAATAACATATTTTGTAGAATTATCGCAAAGCATCACAATTTTTATTCCAAATTTGTTTGGCTTATTTGGTATGTACATTTTAAATGGGCATCTACCACGAAAACCAACTAGTTGCTCATCAATAGTAACATAGGATCCAGGCTTAAAATGTATATTACATTTGTCTATAAAATTTTCCCAAATTTCTGAAATTGGAGCAAATGAAGTTTCTTTTTTGCGCTCTTCTCTTGTAGTGGGATCATCAAATCTCAAAGCGTTTAATAGAAATTTGAACCTATCTTTACTCATTGTGGTTCTGTATCTATCTCCAGAATAAGACGTGTCAAATAAGAGGTCAGCAGTAAGGTGATTACTCTTCAAAGTTGCAGACAACAATAACAAACCCAACAAGGCTTTCAACTCCACCAAATTTAAGTCGAAAATTGTGGAGTTTTGCAATTTATATTTTTGTCTTAGCTGAGAAATTTTCAAATTTGTGTGATTCAAAATAGTATTTAATATATCCTCAGTCATAAATAAATTAAATATATCTTCTGGCTCTATAGACTGCTTTGCTGTGATCGTTGGGCCTAATTAAACAACAAAAATATTATACAAAAATACAACCAATGCATTTGTTATTTTCTTACCTGGCGGAATAAATATAATATTTCTTGAAGCGCATTTACCACCTTCACCGTGTAGGGGAAAGTTATTCCAAACGTAGCCGTTCTTGCCTAAAATTTCACTTTTTTCTACTTCTGCGCTAGCTACAGGAATGTTTTCTGTTAGGTCTGTTTTATGACGCTTATTAGTTTTTGGTAAATGCGAAGTATTCCGTGATATATCAAATGCTTCTGCCAATTCTTTTTCAATGTCATTTTCATCGTTTGCAGTGGGATACCAATTCTTATCAGCAAAACTGTCATCGCTATCGAAATCATCTTCCTCCTCTATATTGCTAACGTCGCTAATATCACTTAAGTCGCTGGAGTTAAGCAATGCCGCAACATCTTCACTGCTGAGACCGCGCTTAGAATTATTCGCTTTTTGACTTTCCATTTTCAGTCACTACTTAAAACTGTTATACAAAATTTTACTTTTATTGCTAACACCACGTAAAATTTACGTGCACAAATTTTACCCTTAACGCTAACACCACGTAATTTTTACGTACAGCCTCTTAACCCTAGAAGGCTAACATACGTAAATTTTACGTGTAGTTTTTTTTCTTGTTGTTGCTACACGAGCATCTAGTAACCTAACGGTACCAAATTCAACAAGTGCTTTCTTCAATAGTTTCTAAGCAAGCGCAACAACATAAGCAAGGCATTTTTAGTCATTGAAGTGCTCTTAGAGCGAGAACATTAAAAACAAGCAATATAGTTCGGTATTAATCTTTTACATCATATTTATATATATGTGTGAAATATGTTAAAATAAAAATTCTTCTAATTGTGGGTTGTAGTATTTTTAAAAACAATATTGGCAAAGCATTTTTCTGTTAGTACTGGCAAAACACATGTTTTGCACACAAAATAGTGCTTTCCTAGTACAATATTAGTAGTACGTTTGGTAAATTTTAATACGGCGGGTTTTACAAAAATAGCAGTGGTTTGCCAGTACTATTTGTTTGGTACTGTTGACAATTTCTACCTGTGTGGGTATTGTAGTACCCATGAAATATATGAAAATTGCAAAGTTGTTTTTTTACTCGCTCCCCGCACATTTTATGATAGGTTGGGTGTAAAATATAAGATGTGCGAAAAAAATTTTTTTCTATCACGCAAACAGGATTTTGACTTTTGACCTCAAAAACGAACTAAAAATGGTTGATATCTTTGTTTCTCTACTAGTTTTTAAATAATCGGGTTTTGTTAAAAAGTGTTATTAATGTTATTATGCAAAATAAAACAGAAATTATATTTCTCATACATACTTTTTACCTACATATGAAAAATCGTGATGTTTTTCGCGGTCAAAATCAAAATTTTCGTTAGGCGATAATTTTATTTGCTACACACCAGCTAATAGGCTATTAACTGTAGTTTTCGGAAAAGTTTTTAGGACAAAATGATAAAAACCATACAATGGATAAAAAAAAATCTGCATTTATAGCCTCAGTTTCTGAAAATTCTAAAAAGTCTCAATTATATTTCCATTTTATTTTAGATGAATATCGTCCGTTCTTTGAGAAATAGCCAAAGATTTAACCGAGGACTTTTTAATTTCTATGTTTATCACATATATACTTAAAATGGAGACATTTAAAGATTTCTATATTTGGTTCCCCGAAATTGCAAACTAAAAGGGTTTTGAAAAATAAAAATTAGGTAAATGTATGTAAATACCGCGAAGCATAAACATTTTTCATTACAATAAACGGATTTTTTTAAATTTTATTTTTAAAATGCAAAATCATTATTTTTCTCAATCTACATACCTTAAGTTATTTAAAAACCGAAATTAACATAGTTAACATAGAGCTGTCAATTTTAGTAACTTAAATTTTCAAACTTTCATAACTTTTTTTAATCGATATCACTTTAAGAACATATTTCGCATTAGAAAAACAGTTTGTAATATGGAAAGTGGTGTATAAAAACGTGTCCATTTAATAGGTATGTATTTAAAAATCATTTACTTTTGCAAATTTCAATGTTAAATGGTTTATGCTTGTAGGAAGAAAAAAAAGTAGATTCGATGGGCGAGTGCTTCCAAGTAAAAGATATGTACTTGGTAGACTTTTCCGCTTATTGCAAGACGAAACAAAAAATGTTAAAAACAGTACTGATATTGTAACAAGTGAATTAATTTTGATTTATAAAAAATTTCAAATTCCAATTAAACGGAAAGATGGTATTAAAAAATTAATTTTTCGAAATTATATTATTATATTATGAAGAAATAACAAGTATTGATACAAAAAATTTTGATGAGCGATCCTTATACTTGGTTAATAATAAAAGTTTTATTGCGGCAAAGACAATTGTAAAAACATAATTAGTTGTAAATGGCATAGCGGAACGTGGAATAGCTCTCATTACGCGACTTAATGCTGTTTTGACGCACCAGGAACAGCAGAAGCAGTTTATCATCCATACAAAAGAAAATCATTATAAAAATGTACCATCAAACAATTTTTCAAAAAAGAAATTCATAGAATATTTAAATCAAACTGTGATGAGTGATATACAACTAGTAATAAGTTAAATAATTATAAAAATCCTAAATAATATATAAAAATAAATTTATATTTACGAAAAAAAAATTTTGAAGTCGAGTTGAGCAAATTGTTTCTAAGAAGAAAGTAACCTTCTTTTTCTCATTTTAAATAAAGTTTTAGCAAAAATTCATTTTAAGCAACAAATATATAAAACAAATTTTGAATGTTGATGGTCATAAGTGAACACTTGGTTGTGACTGTACAGCATTCTAGAGAATAGAAATAGAAAAAAAGATTTTTTTTTATCCATAGTAGGGTTTTTGTCATTTTGTCATGGAATAGACGATATATTTTAAAAAAAAAAACAAACTTTTGCTAAAGCAACAGTTAATACTCTATGACCTGATGTATAGCAAACAAAAATATCGTCTAACGAAAATTAATAAGAGCGGTTAAAAAAAAAAAAAATTCCAAAATTTTGACTTTGACCGCGAAAAACATCACGATTTTTCATGTGTAGGTAAAAAGTATGTATGAGAAAAATAATTTTTGTGTTATTTTCCATAATAACACTAATAATACTTTTTAACAAAAACCGATTATTTAAAAAGCTTTAGAACAACAAAGTTAGTAACCATTTTTAGTCCATTTTTGAGGTCAAAAGTCAAAATCTCATGGCCTGTTAGCGCGATAGAAAAACATTTTTTTCGCAGATCTATCATAAAATGCGCAGGGAGCGAGAAAAAAAAATTTTGCATTTATGGGTACTCTAGTGGGTATCTATTATCTATTTTTTTTATCGTTTCATGCCATGGTTCAATTATATCTCCAAAATATTACAAGAAATATAAATAAATATTGAAAATTGAATAATAAAATTCAATGATCTTTGAAATTATATACACATATAATTATATTTAAATGAAAGCTCAGTTCGCATCGGCTCAAAAATATGCAAAAGAATACTTATATCACATGGTAAGTAAAAAATATTAAAAAAGTTTGTGCGTTAAAGAAGTTTAATTCGTGGAATTCAATCGTAATGGGACATAACAGGGGTGTTCAACAATTGGTAATATATGGAAGCCTTTGTCTACAGTAATAACTGCATATTGTGACAATCACATAAGATATTTGAAATATTTTTAAACATCCAGATAACTTATGAGTAAGATAAAAAATTATTTGACTTCCTTTAAAGAAAATGGTAATTAAGCTATTTAAAAAAACACTTCCTAGTTTAAGTTTAAAGAAATCTCATATAATTTCCAAGAATCAAGATCTTAACAATCAATTTGTATTGTTAAAAATAATAAACAATAACAATTTTTTTACGTTATAAACGTAAATAACGTGCGGGACGAAAACATTAAAGGTACCCATACACTAGCAATATGATTGCTCAATTTTTCACTCGGGGAACTTCGACTGTAATATATTTGTAGTTGCTTAAGTAGTAATACAGTATCTGTATTTTTAAATGAAAAAACAGTCATTTGTGGAAGAAATTTCAGTTTTGACTAAAATTGTAGTTTATTTAAAAAAAACAAACCACATCAAATTATTGTATTAGGATTTTACATTCATTTAATACTGTTGTTTTTTTTTTTATTTAAGGAAATAAAAAAAATAAACGTTTGTAAATTTTTTACTACATTTGCGATTAATTTATATACATTTGTGGTTAATTTTTTGAACTGTAAAAAACAAATGACAATATTAGTTGAATTTACTGAAGTGTACAATCAGGAAATTTTTTTTATTTTCTTTTATTTTATTAATTTATAATCATATAATTACAAATTATATACTATTACCCTAACCGAGCACTAGCTACTATGGCCTTCGGCGCGTTGTAGCGAAAACAGACCAGTGCCTCAGGTGGGAATCGAACCCACGACCCCCGCACAGATAAGCCAGCACGCTACCAACTAGCCTACCGGTGACTACAAATGTAGTCAAAAAGGCGATAACTTTCTTTCAGGGACCGTAATCATTATGAGTTTTATAATAAAAATTACACAATAATGATTATGTTATGAGTTTTAAGGATTTTCTTCAATGGTAATGATTATTTTTGAGTAATAATAAAAAAATCCGCAATAATCATTATTTTTGAGCAAAAAAAATAAAACTCAAAAAATAATCATTATTTATAATTTTTATTTTTTCGCTCAAAATAAAACTCACTTTCATGTAGGTGTAAATATATATACATATTAGGGTGGGGTGATTAGTATGGAAGGAAAAAAATCTTAATGGGCGATTCGCGTTTCTGATTCTTGGGATTGTACTGAGCAAAAAAGTCCACTAGACCATACGTCTACAGTGAAAATCGAGCTTCCAGATTTTGACTTTACGGCAAAAAAGCCCTATTTTGAAATTAATAATTAACCCCTTAAACCCCACCCACTAATATGATTGATGCATTAATCTGCTAGAGAATCTTCCAAAGAAGAGATTGATACCATAATCTTGGATAAGCTCCTCCTCCTTCCTGAGATATGTCCATCCCACACATTGGTACTTTCACAAAATACGGGCAAAAAAAGCCCTACTTTGAAATTAAAAATTTACCCCTTAAACCACACCCACAAATATGATTGATGCATTAATCTGCTAGAGAATCTTCCAAAGAAGAGATTGATATCAAAATCTTCGATAAGCTCCTCCTACTTCCTGAGATATGTCCATCCCACACATTGAAAGTGAGTTTTATTTTGAGCGAAAAAAATAAAAATCATAAATAATGATTATTTTTGAGTTTTATTTTTTTTGCTCAAAAATAATGATTATGGCTGATTTTTTTTTTATTATTACTCAAAAATAATCATTACCATTGAAGAAAACTTTAAAAATCAAAAATTTAAAAATCATGACGGATTTGCAAAGATTGTCAAAAAATAATAATAATGGTGCAATAAATTTTTTTTTATGTCTCTTCTAAGTGATTGATTTTTTGATTCAAAAAAACGAGCAATAATCATTATTTACGGTCCCTGCTTTCTTTGTCATACAAATTAATAACCATGGAATCATTTTTCATTATTGATAAAACAACTACAATGGTAGTAAAAACGACTATTGAAGCAGTCGAAAACAACTAAAACTAAACTAAAAACTAGCAACAAAACAATATAAACAACAATGTTCAAAGTTATACAAAAGTTATAAAAACTACCGTTTTTAACAGTTATTTTTTTTTTCAGTATTTTAAAAATATTTTTTAATAAAAATATTTTTTTTCTTTTAACTACAATACAAGTTTATATTTCTTACATTCTATTTAAAATGTAAAGTCAAAATTCTCAACGGTATTCCAGTTATGACGTTGCTATGCATAGGAGATACAATGAAATTTTCAAATTATTATTTTTAAACTATGAGCATATCAATAATAACAAATATAAACTAAACGAGAATTTTTAAAAACTCGGCATAATCTTCTATTTTTAAATAACTAACAAAAATTAACTGTTTACTGCAAAATTATTGTTTTGGTAGTTGATTAATAAAACACTGAAACAACTACTCAAAGCAACCGTTACCGAATATACAGTAATTTCGATTAGTTATTTTGTAAAATGACTGTCTAAATTAATCGTTTTTCATTTTCTCGTAGAAAAATTTGCTACACAAAAAGAAAATCGTTGCCTAGTAGCTAGGAGCATTTCAACTAATAAAGTTTTTTAGCATAAATTATTCAATTACTATATATATATTATTCAATTACTATATATATAAACTTATTAAATGTTATTAGTTTTCGCATAACTTTTGTAAATAAACTTTATTAGTTGAAATGCTCCAAATTAATACTAGCAGTTAAAACAACTACTTCTGTTTACTACCCGAACGACTTACAGGTAGTTACTGTAAGAATATTCTGAGTGTAAGTGGTCCCGTTTTCAAGGGACATTTAATTTGTTTTTGACTACCTTTACATACAAAATATTCTAAGTGTTCGATTTTGTCCCTTAATCTATTATTACATATGGTAATTGAATAAATAACAAAAACGAGAAATTGTGCAATAATATTTCTAGTGTATGGGCATCTTAAGAGTCAAATCAACAAAATATTCTATTGATAGTAGATATAAAAATAGAACAATAACTTGTCAAATGCACCCATATTAATAGATTATTAATTATACTGGTTTAAGAATAAACTACAAGATTAGTTTTCTTATTTTACAAAATTGAATAAGATAGAAGTGTAACGAATTACTGATACATTGTTAATAAGAATTATTTTATAAAAATTCCATTATATTCAACATAAATATGACGTAGATTTTTTGTCATTGTGCTACATAATTAATTGTACGCTACACAATATTAAACATGTAGTTTGAAGATTTGCAATACTGTGATTCAAGATCCCAGAATCATATTAATGTCTAAAATAAAAAAAACTCGAATTTTAGCTAAAATATGTGAATTAAAGATCTTTAAATTATATATCGGCCATTACACATTACATTCAGAAACTCTTTGCAGCCACTTAAAGATTGGCGTTTTTAGTTTTTTAAATGTGTGCGCCCCGGTAGGCTAGTTGGTAGCGTGCTAGCTTTTCAGTGCGGGGTCGTGGGTTCGATTCCCACCAGAGGCGCTGGTCTGTTTTCGCTACAACGCGCCGAAGGCCATAGTAGCTAGTGCTCGGTCATATTAATGGTATATAATTTGTAATTATATGATTATTAATTAATAAAAAAAGAAGTTTTTTAAATTAAAAAAATCAACGGTTATATGCGTGATTTATTATTTTTTTTTTTAAATGAGAAATATGCAAAATGTTTGTAAGTTTGATTTAATTTCTTTAATATTCATCGGATTATCACCGTTTAAATTGCATTGAACGCTCCCTTACTTTTTTATTGGAATGGCATTTTCTTTCAGCGTCATAAAGAAATGCCTTTTTTGTTTGCAAAATATACGATTTTTACTTAAAAAAACAAAACTTTCAATATTTTGGGTCCCGGGGTTTATCTATTATTAATGAGTTATTGAAAAAATGTATTTTTTCCATAGAAACATTAATAATTTGTTAGTTTTTTTTTTTTTAATTATTTAAAATTAAATAGATTTAATTTTAAAATGTAGTGTTTCGGCACCGTTTAAATGTCTCTATTCTAAAAACTATACCTTTAATTTTTAAGATTTTTTCTGTACTTGAAAGAAACACGAATCTTTTCAAATATTATTTTTAAAAATTTTATTTTTAGCCCTTCCATTTTTAGCCCTTCCATGTTTTTTTCTATTAAAAATCTGATCTGCGATAGAAAACGAGGGGTTGCAAGGGTTAAACATATAATTTTCTAAAACAGAATATTTTTGTAAATATTAATTGTAAATTTATGATAAAAGATCGAAAAATAAACTTTTGATTTTAATTTTTTAAAATTTAAAATTAAACATTTAGAAAAAAAAATTTTAAATTAAATGAATAGTTTTTAAAACAGAGGCGTTTAAAGGGACATTTTAAAATTCAATCCTAATAAATCTGAGAAAAACAAATTGTTGTTGTTTTCTGTGTCAAAATGCTGTAATATCTTTTTTTAAAAAATCATTAAAATTTGGTAAACCCCGGGACCCAAAAAAGTGAAAGGGTAAATTTTATGCATTGTTTTTTTTTTTTAATTTTTAAATCGAGGGTAGCCAAATTTCCGACAAATGCATTTTCAAAATAAATTGCATAAAAAATGCATTTCTTTTTGTCGCATGAAAATTGTTTAAATCGGCAGTATAAAAGTAGAGTAGTGTACCATTCCAATGCATTTTAACACGTTGGTCGTTCAGTAGCAATGTCATTTAACAATTTTGGTCACCTGAGACCATCAACTTATTTTTGTTCTTTTTTGTTTCTTAGTGCCTAAAAATAAGTTTTGACTACTCGCGACGTTATTTTGGTCCCTAATTTTGAAGTTATAACGGTTTTTTTGTGTGGCACACTTTCGTGCGACATGGCCTGGGAGAACATTAAACATGTTGTGGGGCCACGTCGCACGAAAATGTGCGACAATAATTTTTTGTAGTTTATGAGTTGTATTTGATATTTTTGTTTTATTTTACTTAGTTTTCCAATTTCGCGTCTACGAAAATGTGCAACAGTAATTTTTTGTAGTTAAAAGTTTCGGCAGGAGATTTCAAATGCTTTGTTGGACTTCATGTCTCCAGAACCCATAACAAAAGGTAAACATTTTATAGAAAAAAGAATGGACGATAACGCAAAAACAATAAGGCGTGCTTGCGTATTGTGTTATGCCATGTAAAAAATCTACTGATAGGGTAACAGCCAGAAAGAGCTTAAAAAGGACCACCACCTACTGCCCAATATGCCCCAATAAACTGCAACTATGTGTAGAATGTTTTCCTAAATATTCCCACCAGAGGAATTCATTTTGATAATTTTACATTTTAATTGCATTATTTTTGCACTGATCTCCATTAACAAATTTAATTTTTAATTATAAGTTTATTGTTTTTCTACTGATCTCCATTTTAATTTACATACATATATATTTTTATATTTTTTTTTTGCTCATAAATGAATTGATTTTTAAAAGAATTAATAAAAATACCATTAAACATACACAGCGGGAATGGGAAATACACCATAATGTTCACCACAGGCCAAAGAATCCAAATTCCATGTAAAATTCCATATTAAAATGTACGAAAATGTGCGACGTGGCCTCAGGGTAACATCTGGGTGTCGCATGAAAACGTGTGACGTGGCCTCAGGGTAACATCTGGGTGTCGCATGAAAACGTGCGACGTGGCAGCCAACGTGTTAAATGATAATGATCCGATATATTGTATATAAAAAAACAATGAATGTTTAAACTTACACACTTTTTGAGTATTTTTGATTTTTCCAAAAAAATAAAATCTCAAAAAAGGAACGGTTTTTTCGCATTTCGAGAAAATAAAATTGCAGTCTTTGAGTGGCTCCGTAGAGTTTCTGCGTGCAAAATATTATTTAAATCGAAAGACCCAAAGTCAGAAAAAAAATTGCAGTCTTAGAGTGGCTTCGTAGAGTTTCTGCGTTCAAAATATTATTTAATCGAAAGACCCAAAGTCAGATTTTGGTCGATCTTTCGTGGAACGGCAGCTATGTATAAGTCGTCAAATATTCGACCTTTATCATTTATTTTATACTTATATATATATTTTTTTTTAATTAACATACATATTGTTAAAGTTCTCAAATATGGTATGTTTGAAAAATTTATTACATTCAGCATTAGGGGGAAAAATACATGTCATTTAAAAACAGCTGCTTTATACACAACAAAACCGTAAAAACTGGTTAATATTATTTAAGAATCGATTATAAATTATTTGATTTCAAATGATTTGTTAACTAATTCAATAAAAGTTATAAAAAAAAAAAAACACAAAAGATACAAGTGACATATCTCGGTCGTGATTCAATTGGTTTTTACCCAACAATTGTATCGATTATTTTGCAGTTTCTCATTGTTGTCTGTATTGGTTTGTTATAAATTTAGAATATAATAAATAAATAAAAATTCTAAATTAAATGTTCTCTTAATGATCAGGAAGTTTTTGGAATTTCCATAGTGATCTAATTTATCAAATATCACAAAGACTGTAAAACTTAAATAATAAATAAAATATTTTGGGTTTTTAGAGATTTAATTTGTTAGTACGCCTGTAAAATGATGTTGGTAATTTAACACCTCTTCAATAACCTGATTGCTTGATTGACAATTTAGCGGTAGGAATTTAACAAAAAAAAAAATAAAGCTGGAATTTTTGAATTTTGTTTTTAAGATATGTAAACCATTTTAACCCTTTGATGACCAAACCTAAACCTCAAGAGATTTTGAAAAGAAACTTTTTAGATTTTATTATTTTTAGTTTTGTCTGATTTTGATGAAACTTTAGTTGACATTCATAAAGAAAATAATTTTAATTAATCCTTATATGTTGCTTTTCAAGACAACTGTGCAGCCAAAAAAAGTATATAACATCAAGGTCAACATAACAGTATTTGTTCTCCTATATGGTACAAATAAAAACTGGTACAACTTTTCCAAATTTTCTAAAAAACGAGCGAAGTAGGCATTGTGAATTATTGACAAATTTTTATTTTTGTATTTATAATTAATTATAATTAAATAATTATAATTATATATTGTAATTATAATTAAATATGTCCATATTAAAGCTATGTAGCTGGTACGGAGGCGTATGATCAATAACTAATACATATAATAAAATAGATAAGTGCCACACACAAAAAAATAAAATTCATAATTTTTTATGAAAAAGTTCATATTTTGAAAGGTTCATACTACGAGGGCGGATCAATAAATCCGTGACTTTTTGAATGAAACACAGTTTGTTTTTGCAAAAAAAAAATATAATTTTCAACATTAATCTCCTTTTAGCTCAATACACTTAGTCCAACGTTTCTCCAATTTTTGTTACTCTTCCAAAAAATAGGATTTTTCGAGGTCCATAAAATAGACATTAGTTTGGTCAATAATTTCATCCGTTGGAGCTAAATCTCTTTCCACCGAGCCATTTCTTTAGGTTTGGAAATAGGAAATAGTCACTGGGGGCTAAATCCGGAGAATACGGCGGATGAGGTACCAGTTCGTAGCCCAATTCATGGAACTTTGCCATTGAAACTGCACACGTCTGCACCCATGCATTATCTTGATGAAAAAGAACTTTTTTCTTGGCCATATGGATCGTTTTTTTTTTAAATCCTCTTTAAATCGGTCAAATAAATTGGCATAGTATCCCGCGTGCATCCCAAAAAAACTGTTGCCATCACTTTATTGGCCGACAAACTTAAATTGGCCTTCTTCTTAGCCGATTCACCCGGATAAACCCATTGCTTAGGCTGCTGATTGGTGTCCGGAGTGTTATACTGGATCCATGTTTCATCCACAGTTACAAAACGCCGCAAAAACTTATTCGAATTGCGGTTAAACAACTTCAAACAATTCTTTGAAGTTGTCACACGATTATATTTATGGTCAATTGAGAGCAAACGCGGCACCCATCTTGCCCATTAGACAGCTTTCTTAAACCCAACTGATCACATAAAATCGAAACCACACTGCCATATGAAATGTCTATGGCGTCAACAATCTCACGCACTTTTATTCTTCGATCGACCAACACCATATCGTGGATTTTTTCGGGTGTATTGACCTCAATTGGCCGTCCAGCACGTTCAGCGTCATTTGTACTTGTGCGACCACAACGAAAGTCAGTAAACCAATTTTTACCATTGAAGTCGATGGTACAGAGTCCCCATAGTATTTATCAAGCTTTTTCTTGTTTAATGTTTAATGAGCACTCGAAATTCACTTTTTCCCATTTTTCCACGAGACTGTATGTTTTGAACAGCTATTAAACGCAAAGTAATTGGCGGAACTTGCTCAAAAATTGACAGTAGTCTACTAACAGGTGGTACTTGATGGGAGCAGTGTTGCATTTCATATAACTACGAGAAAGTTCGAAAAGTCACGGGCTTATTGATCCGCCCTCGTATTTATGAAATTTACTTACTATTTATGAAGTGTTCCTAGTTTCCCTAGCATGTATGAAAAGGTACATAAACTTCCCAGTATTATTGCAATTTATGCAAGTTTTCTTAAATATTTGGATTTTGTACATTGGCAAATTTTGTAAGTACTTTTTCATAAATATTAATATTATATTATTCTAAATATAGTTTAAGAACCTTGTCATAATTTACGAGACACAAACTTTCCTAGTATTTTTTATGAACTGTTCATAAATGTTATGAAAAAGTTCATAAATTAGTACATTGGCAAATTTTTCATAAAATATTCATAAATAGTATAAATTTTTTTTTGTGTGCAGACGAAGCTTTTACATAGAAGATTTTTAAAATGTATACACAGAAAAAACTGAAAACGGGTTTCAATTAAAAAATTTGTTGAATCAATTAATATTTTAATTGATGTTGCACCTATCACGGCAATGATTACATCAATTAAACTTTTATTGAAAATTAAAAAGGAAAAAAAGTTATAAATAACTTCTACAAAAAAGAATATGATACTCACAAAAAATGTGTGTAGAACGATACGTTGGTATGTGTGTTTTTGTTAATGCTACGTCTGTTTGTATGTTTGTGTGTGTGCTTGTTTTATTTGTAAACTTCAAATGCATTTGGTATTTCATACTGAATACTTGGTATTTCTATTTATACAGTGTATGAAAAAATAATTTGAGAATTACGTCTAAAATAAAATATGTATTTCTATATTTAAAAGTCAATTAAAATATTAATTGATTCAATTAAATATTTGTTTAGAAACAAATTTAATTCAAATCAAATAGTTAATTAAATATTTTAGGTTGATCATTTTTTCTGTGTACGAAGGACGAGCTTAAAAGCCCGATACTTCGTTACCGGTAGTTTTAAAAATCTGAATATATTAGGATGTAAAATGAATTATTTCTTAAGGAATTTCTTCTTTTAATAAATTTGATTATCCTTTTTAAGTGCTTGTTGTTTGTGATTTCAAGTTTCAAATTTCTACCATTAAGGAGTTTAACTGCTTTAGAAATTAATAAAAACTGCAATATTTAAGGAATTGTAAAAAAATAAATACATTTTTTTTGCGATAGAAAAACACAATATTAGATATTGTTCTAAAAATTATAATTTAGAATTCGGACTGGCGTTGCAACTTTTTTTTTTCATGCACGAATTAATTCTTTAGTCAATTTCAATTCAATTTTTGATTTTGCATTAAAATGGTACGAGGGTAAACTCCAAATTTAAACAAAAAAAAAAAAACACCCAAAAAATCGTTGTTTGTTTAAAAAAAAAAAAAAATGCTACACTAAGAGAATTATCTGCATGCTAAAAATGAGTTTTTGCATTAGATCTATGAATTGTCACTGGAAGTTTAAGAAGTTTTTTATTCACATTGTGAAGAAAACGGGATCAACTTATGCAAAAAAGTATATGTGGGCGCAACAGCTCACAGGGCAATTGACAAACGAATTGGGCAGAAAACTGCTCACGCAGCCCACTGTACGACTACAGGCACAAACCCAATCTAAATGATGTTAGCATATTACAGAAGGAAAACAATTATGCAAAGACATAACCTCCTGAGATGCTGCATATAATAAATGTACCTTACTCTAAGAGACTAAACTACTCTAGACTAAACTTTCCAAACTGTGTTTTTTAATACAACTTAGTGACACATCCTAGATAGTCCTGTAACATTTTACAAAAAGTATATTCATCCTTCCTATAATACCGCCATTTATAAGTGAAGGATTCCTTTATTTTCTGTTTAATTAAAATTCGTTGTTTTAAATTAATTTCCATTTCCCCACAAAAATTTCTAACAGTGTATATGTAAACCACACATCTGTTAATTATTAAAATTGAAAAAAATGCATTAGTTTAAACAAACTCATTAGCTAAAATAAACTCGTAAACTAAAAAATTAATAAAACTAATAAATTAAATTTAAAAATTTAATTACAATAAAAAAAACTTGTCATACTCAACAGTTGGATAATGTGGAAAAACCAATGACTTGACATGAACATTGAATGAAAATTTTTCTAAAACACAAATCAACTATTTATAGTATAATATTTAAAAATTTATAGTAAAAATTTATAAATAAACTAGAAATTACAAATCTAATTAAACCTTATATGAGTAAAAATATACGAGGAGGGGAAAAAACCTTTATTTTTAGTTCAGGTAATTTTTTTATAGTAAAAGTCTAGTGGGTTTGTAATTGAATATTACAATATAAAGTTTTTTTATTATAAAAAATTTAACACATGAAAAAAAAAACCGGTTGAATATAAGAATATAATAAAAGCTTTTTTATTGACGTAAAGAGAACAAAGGGAATGGAAAAAAATTTGTGAGGTAATAAATTTTTTTTGTAGTTCTTTTGTATTAACAATCATCTATAAAAAAAAACGACAAAAAATTTAAAAACAAAATCAAAAGCGATCTTATAATACCCTACCGTAGTCAAAGACAGAAACAAGTTTTTTGTGTGATATTTTTAGGATTTTTGAAAAAAATATATATATCAAATAGGGTACATCTTCCCTTTTAACGGCATATCACGCCTTAAATTTGTATTCTAATTAATAAATTTTTTTTTGCTTTAAATTCAAAAAATCATTTAAAAAAGATAATTATAAAAATTAAATTTTAAACAAGGCGTTCGATCGTGTGTGGCACGGCGCACTGTTATCAAAACTAATTGCCTTTGGTGTAGGTAATGATTTCTGTCGATTTATCTCGAGTTTTCTCAGAGATCGCACTATACATGTATGTTCAGGGGTACCACAGGGCTCTGTTCTTTCTCCATCTCTTTTTCCCATCTTTCTTAATGACCTCCTTGGTCGAACTATCAATCCTATTTACTCCTTTGCAGATGACACCAACATTTGTCATTCTTTTTCCTTCGATCTTAGGCCAAGCCTTGTGGAGGTCGGGGACAAAAGACAGATTATGAATGACACACTCAATCATGACCTTTTGACAATCTCAGAGTGAGGTCGTGAGAACAGGGTCGATTTTAATGCTCGTAAGACCCAATGTTGTATGTTGACTCAACTACGTCATCTGTGTATATAGATGGGATCATTATTGAGGATTCAGATACTCTTGATGTTCTGGGCATGAGAATACAGTGTGATGTCCGTTGGACAGATCACATTATTCACGTATCGAAAGAAACTTTCAAGTGTCTTGGTTTTCTAAACCGGTCTAAGAAATACTTCACCCCATCTGATCTCCTTACTATATATACCACCTACATCCGGCCGAAGATGGAATATAACTCCCATATATGGGCAGGTGCTTCAAAGTCTCTTTTGGGGCTTCTGGATCGTGTGCAACGGAGAGCGTTGATGCTTATCAACGACAGTAGGGTTTCGAACTCTATTGACTCGTTGGAGCATCGTCGGAATGTGGGTTGTGTGACTTTGTTCTATAGATATTACCATGGGAAGTGTTCTGCTGAGATAAGCCGACTCATCCCGAGGGACCGAGTCTCTGTTCGTACTACCCGCTTGTCAAGTAGATCTCATCCGTTTGTTGTCTATAGCCCGGCAAATCGCACAACGCATTACAGACTCCCTGCGGAAGTCTTCCCTGCAAATTACAATTTAGAAAAATTTAAGTCAAATGTCCACAAACACT
The DNA here is from genome assembly GCA_021234595.1 of Delia radicum. Classification (NCBI taxonomy): domain Eukaryota; kingdom Metazoa; phylum Arthropoda; class Insecta; order Diptera; family Anthomyiidae; genus Delia; species Delia radicum. The sequence goes on from CM037851.1 coordinate 210,649,282, forward strand.
ACTCCCTCTTTCCTCCTCCCCATAACCTATTTTCCAGATATCAACACAATGCAATGCATTTGTAGGGTATCCATGGTTCCTGGATGAATACAACATCCAGGGCATCAGTGGTGAACCTTCTGTGGGCGATGTCCGATGCCGCTTTGGCATGGTGAAGGTTCACCTGTAAGCACCTTAGATGCTTTGGTGTCTTACCTTTTCGGGCAGCCATCATTGAAGCGTGTTTTGCGGCACGCTTTGCCACCTTCCTGCATCTATTGCAGTTCAGCAGAACCGCTTCTTCTGCCGAGTTTCTCTCCCATTTTCTCGGTCTGTTGGGAGCCTTTTGTTTGGCCGGCTTTTTACCTTTGGGCTCAGAAGAACTAGGCGTTACAAAGTTCTTCGAACAGCCCAGTTTTTCATCCTACGTTGTTGGGTCGGTAGAGACCCTTTTGTCGGATTTAGTCGCAGCTGTCGAAGTATTTGTTTTTTCCTTACCAGGTATGACACGCTCGACCCCATATTATTTACGGGTGGGTCTTACCAACGCTGTTCGATACCCGAATTTCACCCTGTGATTCTTTCGCTTGAGTATATCAGCTGAGATTGGATCAATGGATAGGGTGAGCTCAACGATACCACCCTTTATGATCCTGTTCAAAACTTTCCAGTACTCAACCGAAAGTTCGCAGTTCTGGCCCTCCACCAGTCCAAGAATCAATTCATTGGACGTGTCTTCTTTCTCGGGAAAGTATCTCTCGAACACCTGGGCCTTCGGCACTTCATCTTCCGCCACTACCTTCAACACAGCGTCACTCCATGGCTTTAGAGTGGGGACATGAGTCTCCAGCCACTGCGCTGTGTCCTTATCGCGGCAGACGAAACTGAGCCAACCTGGCTTATAGGAGCAACGTGAGAAGCTGGGCTTAATGGTCCCTTTTCTCAGCTCCGCGATCTTGCACAAGACAGCTCTTTGCATAGAATGTAGCTGTTCATCTGTCCATCTTGTCGCCGGAAAATCAGGTGGAATAACACCAATCTTTACTGTGGCAACTGCTTCCTTATAGGACGGTGCCGCTTGCTTTAGCTGCTTAGCTGGAGCCGTCAGGGTCGGCTTTGGCAATGAGCCACCTTCAACCTTGCGAGGTGTACCATCCGCAGCTATTTCAGCGGTCTGTTTTGCAGGACCGCTGAAATAATTGATGGGCATTTAAAAGAAAACAAAAAAATAAGGAAAATTACTTGATATTTACTGAAGTTTTTTCATTAATTGTATTTATTTTTTTTTTTTTTTGCTCATAGTTTTTAGCTTTTAGATCCAATCCAACACAATACAAAATGTTGTCACTAGAATTGACTGTAGTTTCAAGTATGGTGGAAACCAAATTGGATTGGAGGTGGTTTAAGTATGGTGGAAGCCAAAACTGTTGGAATTTTAAACTCTCGCAGTTTTTTCATTGGAGACTTGAGCCGTTTGATGGACATTTTTTGAGAACAGTATTTAAAAAACGGTGTAATTTCACACAGTTTGAGGTATACCAAGTTGATGTCAGGGCACCAATAATGGGATACGAACATCAAAAACTTATAAGTAATTGGCGTAAATTTTTTGAAAAATTATGGTTTTGAGACTTACATTCAAACTTATATTTGAAATTGGCTATCATGTTGTATGAAATGAGTTTCTTAGTAAACTCCAGCAATTAATATAAGGTGAAATTTCATACGCCTCAGTGTACAAAAAATAACAAGCCTCTCATGGTAAAATGCACTTCGAGTCAAAAAATACATTTCAAAATTTTAAACGCAAACATTTTATGAACTTTTTAAAAATTTTGGGAAATGTTTTTATTCTTTTTTTTCTAATTTTTGTTATAAAAACAGCACTTGAGAATGTATGCAGAAATAATTATCAAGCTAAAAAATATCTAATAAAATATGTGATTTGAATTAAATAAATATTAGTTTAGAAACAAATTTTAGTTGACTTTTAAATATATAAATATATATTTTATTTTATTCTCAAATAATTTTTTCATATACTTTATGTTCAATAGAAAAGTTTCAGTATAAAATACCAAATGCATTTGTAGTTTACAAAACAAAACAAACACACACACAAACAGACACACACAGAACACACACAGCATTACTAAAAACACATATACGTGTCACACACACTTGTCTTTTTGAGTATCACAATATTTTTTTGTAGATAGTTATTTATAGCTTTTTTCTTTTTAATTTTCAATAAAAGTTTTAATTAATATTATCATTGCCGTGATAGGTGCAAAATCAATTAAAATATTTACTGATGCAATAAATTTTTTATTGAAACCCGTTTTTTCTGTGTAGTTAGGTTTTATTTTATTTATCTTCACGACGGACTAAATTGATAAAGCGCAAAAAGTTTAATTATTTTCTTACTACCGAATACAGCGTTATCCCAACACATTTGGCTTTATGACAACGAAAGCGCTATATCAATCTCGGCAAAACTTATATCAAATAAAATATCTTAACCTTCCGTCCTCACAATTCACACAGTGCAAGGACGAAAGGTTAATGAGCTTAATACTAAAATATAATAGGCATAAAAAAATGTTGGCGACTTGAAATTTTATGGTGCAAAGGAAATGTTCGTACCCTCAAGAGCACTGTTGTTGGGGTGTATTATACCCCAGTGTGAGAACGAAAGGTTAATGAGCTGTATACTAAAATAGAAAGGGCTTCAACAAATGTTGGGAGCTTTAAATTGCATGAAACAAAGAGAAGTTTCAGAACTTGCGAATTTAGAAGCATTTAATATGATATCTGGCAAATATCTTACATTTCACAATCATTGACATGTGAAATTTTTTAATATCATTAATAATTTCAGACCTACGCTCACACTTGTGGGCTTAAACGCTTCTTTATGAAATTTGTAAAATGTTCAATACCAAATATGGGGACTAGTAACACCATCTGGGTTTAATTACAGAACAATTACTCAATTAAACCCAATTACATGTAATTAGACGTAAAAATGTAATTGGTCTGTAATTAAATAAACAAATATTAGTATTAATTCCCATGTCTGGTATTGGCAAAATTAAAAACTTTCCAAGGAAGAGTTTAAGCATACAAGTGTGAGCGTAGGTCTGAAATTATTAATTATATGACAAATTTCATTAGTGAATGGTTGTGAAATGTAGTTGACGCCGCCCATGTCTGGCAAATATCATAAAATCGGCAAAAAATTAGTGTTTTCCGACATGATCGCGGTTTTCTTTTTAAATTCTAATATATAAATAGATGACAAAAAACATTTTTCTGCACACAGAGAAAAATTTAGCTATTTGCCAACTGACATTCGGTTACTACGGCTCAAATTCGCTTATTACGAATTTCTGTCGGTTGGCACAACTTAACATTAGTCTTCACAACAAAGTTCGGTTTAATCAACTGAATTTTAGTTACAACATCCAAAATACTGAGAAATCTAATGCAAATATCGTTGTACTAACTGAATTTAGAAGTTGTTATCATTCAAATACACTTTTTAATTCGGTTGGCACTTTATTTCTCTGTGTGTGTGTATTTTTATATTATTTGGTGGTATTATATATATTTTGAAATGTGATAAATCCATAGAGATCTATAAATTGATGTAGATTTATTTAATGATTGGATCTAGCAAAAACCTTAATTTTAATAATTATAATTTCTTTAAAATTAAAACCGTCCTAATTTTTGGGCCGTTAAAGATAAATAATTAATTAGCATTTTTTTATGTGGAGATTTTTTTTTAAATTTATCAAAGAACGAAATGCTTACTTTAGCGAATATTCCTGTTAAAGTGAGCCTATAAGGAAAACTTATTTTGGTTAGAAAATCAAGTAAATAAAAAAGACAAAAAAAAAATTTACTTTAAATTTAAATTTATTTAAATTCTGTGTATCAAAATTTTGTATGTATTGCTTAAAGCTTCATTATATTTATGAAATGTTGCATATAGTTTTGTATAATAAAACGGTTCATAGTATTTATGGAACGTATCATAAAAATAAAAATCAATTTTTATGAAGTTTAGATTTCTCTACGGGCTGTTGATGGTCAGTCTTTTAATTAATCGATATAAATGAAAACAATTTACATCATCTTTCGTTGGTTGTTTTTTCCAACTTCATCAGGAGTTTATGTTTATTAAATTGATTTTATAATTAACATCGATTTAATATTTCTTTTTTTATAAAAAGTTGACAACACGACACAATTTTAAATAAATAAGTATATAAATACTCAAAATTTATAAAAAATCACAACAAAAATCTTAAACCTAATATTACAGAACCTTTTTAATCAACTGATTGCCACAGATATGAATGATTTCAAGATTCAGGATTTCAGGATTTTACTATTTTTGTGTAGAAAAAAGTTTATATAAACCATAATACGATATGGTCATTATAATTATCTTTGTTTATGAAATGTTTTAAAATGTTTAAAAAATATGTTTCAAAAATATTTGAGAAATTTTTACACGGGATGAAAATTTATGAAATTTATTTCTGTTTTCCTCTGGATGCAATTTTAACTTCTTTAATTGCGTTCATCAGTCGAGTTTTTTTTTGTGATTCATGTTGAAAAATTATCTAAAATTTACAAGAATAACTAAGAAAATGCTTAAAGCATATCAAAACTACTGAAATTTAAAACCCATAAAAAAAGTTCAAAAGTGATAAAAAATGTATCCATTGCTCAATTTAGCGAATAAATGAGCTATCACATTAGCAAACAATATTAAAATTAAATTTTTTTTCTTGTGGATTTTTTGAATTTTATTCATCGTCTTCTTAGACAGTGTGCAATTAATACTATAATTAATATGCACATATTTTCAATTGTTTGAGATAGGCGTGGTAGAGAAGATTAAGCATACTTTTCTAGACTGCGCAGTTTCTGGTAACACAACCTTCATCAGTAATCCTTTTGACAATACTGTAATTATTTGTTATGGTTTTTATTGTTTTGATTGCATCTATATGAAATGTTTATTTATTAAATGCAATCCTGACCGTGGCTTGAACCTGCTTTCTTTGCCACATGCACTTCGCATTACACTTTAGACAGGCGCTTTAACCGCTTGATCTAAAGTCAGGTCGATTTTTGTTGTGGCTTAAAACCAGTTTCAATTACACGGGGTCGATTTTACATTTAATTGTAATTGCAGAAGATAGCTAAGACAAACACCACAACAATTCACAATTGTTAGAAAATCATATGTAATCTAATTTCCACTATTTTTTTTCATTATATGTATATATATATTTTTTTAATGGAATACATTATTTTTATTAACACTGTAGGTACCTAAAAGTCTTGCACAGAAAAAATTATCAACCTAAAATATCTAATTAAAGATTTGATTTGAATTTAATTTAATTTGTTTCTAAACAAATATTTAATTGAATCAATTAATATTTTAATTGACTTTTAAATATATAAATACATATTTTATTTTAGACGCAATTATCAATTTATTTTTTCATACACTGTATGCATAAATGGAAAATTTTCAGTATAAAATACTAAATACATTTGAAGTTAACAAGCAAAACAAACACACACACAAACAGACTCAGCATTGCAAAAAACACACATAACAACGTATAGATCACACACTTTTTTTGTGAGTATCATATTTTTTTTTTTTTGTAGAAGTTATTTATAACTTTTTTCCTTCTTAATTTTAATAAAAGGTTTAATTGATAGTATTATTGCCGTGATAGGTGCAAAATCAATTAAAATATTAATTGATTCAATAATTTTTTTAATTGAAACCCGTTTTTAGTTTTTTCTGTGTACCGTTTGCGAAACTAGATTTAAAAAACTAAAAAAACTCTATTTATTCATATTTTTATTAACAAAAATTTTGAGTTTGTTTGCAACGAAAACACCTCATATACATTCACGTCAAAATTTTTTCTTTTTTAAAATTTGAATAATTTGTCACTGGCAGTTGACAGTTTTGACATTTTCATAAACCAACAAAACGGCAAAAACACGAATACCTCTCAGCTTACAAATAAATTAATGAAAAATAAAACGGATGCTGAGTCTTTGTACACATAATGTAGGGTATACAAAATCATAAAGTATTTGGTATTACCAAGCATGTAAAATTTAAAGTATTTTACAAAAAAACAGTCAATCGCCAAAGCTAATAATGTATACAAAACCTTTATAAAAACCAAACAATTGCAATTTTAAAATAAAGCTTTTCCCGCGTTTTATTTTTTTTTTTTGTTTACATCTGCAAAGAAGATCGTTAAACATGAGTGAGCAATACAACTTTCAACAACTGAAAATTTGTTAGACTATTTGCGTTTGGGTTTTTTCTGTTTCTTATATTCTATTCTCATTAAAATGCCTGCAAAACTAAAACGTCATAAAAGGAATTTTATTTGTTTTTGCTTTTTTAAAAAATTTTATAACGTCATCAATTTGGTTTGCTAGTTGTTATTTTATTAGGGTTTTTTCAGTTTAAGCTTAAGATGGTTTTAGCAGTAGTTTTGGTAGTAAAAGCTTGATAAATGTTAGCAAATATTTTTTTATATTTAGTTCGCTTTTTACCGGCATAACGGCGTGTAACGTTAGAACGTAAAAAATGTAATTCGCGGTGATTTCGTTTTTTTTATTTATTTGTGTTTCATCTTATTTGTGTCTACTACTAATATTATTTATGTTTATTAAATATATTTGTTTATTTTTGTTGTATAAAAAAAATATATCAATTTAAAGAAGCTGCTGTCTTCAAAAAAAAAAAAAAAAAATAGTCTAAAGTGTATTATAAGTTCAAAAAAAAAATATATATATATATATATTGAAAAATTATGTTGTTCTCCGCTTTTTCTTCGAGTCAATATTTTAAGGTGTGCAAATTATTGTTTATTCTTTAAAGCATTTTCATCTTAAACTTCAATATTAATATTTAAAAATTCACAAGTTTAACTTAATATTTTGAATTTGACTAACTAACACCATCTTTAATATATGTATGGTAGAATATTTTTTCCTAAAATATTTGGTAAGTTCGCTAGAGTTTGAAATTTTTAATAAATCAGAATATTAGCAAAGGGGTAAATGACATGAAACTATTAGTCGGTAGAACAGGTTCAAAACAACATTAAGTTTAACAGAAATGAATTACATTTGGCTACACAGAAAAATATTAGGCACCAACAAGTGATTTTATAAATACAGAAACTAACTTTTTTAATTAAAACTTATTTTGAATTTTTTTTTTTTGAAATGGTCTTAAATTGTAATTTGTCATACAAAAAATCTTTGAAAAGAATTGAATTTTTCTTTACAAAAAACTAACAAGTCGGTGTTTGTATTTACAAATTCCTATTGTTGGTTCTATTTTAAAAAATATTTTTTTGTATTTACAAAAATACTCTACGAGATATGTTTGATATTACAAACTGTGTTTTGTAATCTATTTCTGTGTATGCCGAATCATTTTTACGCCCGATAATTTTCATTGCGATAAAAATTCTCATTCCAAAATGCTTAACTAAATTTGCTATAATATTATTTTGAGTGTGTTTTTTGTGTTGATTGCAATTGCTATTTTTATGATACAAAATCTCAATAATATTTAATTTAGAAAATGTTATAATTTAATTAAAATAATGTTGATTATGATCATTTTTGTAAGTGTCTTTAAATATGCAGTCACAATTTTAAACTAATTGACAGAATTAGCTAATTTTTGATTTAAATTTTTTCATAATAAATTTATAAATAAAAAGGAGTTTCATTAAAAAAACTATTTTCATAAAAATTATGAAGCTTTTCATTGCTATTAAAAAAATGTTTTTGCAATTTGTGGAGAAAAGTTTTATTAGTTTACGGAACATGTTCATTGTTTATAAAGCCTATACAATTTTTATTAGAAAATGATGTAAAAGCGACCAAAATTTGTTTTCAAATTAAAAAAACTTTGAAAGTCATAAAAAAAAGAAAATATATAAGGCACCCAAATTGGCTAACAAATGAAGTACCAATTTAGCGAATGTTATGATTTAATTTTATTAATTCTTTTCTTATAAAGGGTGGTTAAATTTTAACGGCCGATGTTGATTTTGAATAAAACAAAAATTATTTAGAAAATTATTGTCATTTCTTTTTATTATTATAATATTGGTATGGTTCAATTATGTATGGAGCAAAATATCGACCAAATGACCACCGCGACCTCGGTGGCACACCTCCATCCGATGGTCCAAATTTTCGATGACACTGAGGCATAATTGAGGTTCTATGCCGTTAATGTGCCGAATTATCTCATCCTTTAGCTCTTGAATTCTTGCTGGCTTATCGACGTACACCTTTTCTTTCAAAAATCCCTAAAGAAAGAAGTCCAACGGTGTCAAATCACATGATCTTGGCGGCCAATTGATATTGCCACCACGTGAGATAACACGGCCATTGAATTTGTCACGCAAAAGAGCCATTGTTTCGTTAGCTGTGTGGCAAGTGGCACCGTCCTGTTGTAACCACATATCGTCCATATCCATATCTTCTAATTCGGGCCATAAAAAGTTTGTTATCATCTCACGATAGCGAACACCATTCACAGTAACTGCCTGACCGGCCTCATTTTAGAAAACAAACGGCCCGATGACGCCGCCAGCCCTTAAACCGCACCAAACAGTCACCCTTTGTGGGTGCATTAGTTTTTCGACAACCACTCTTGGATTATCATTCGCCCAAATGCGACAATTCTGCTTATTGACGAATCCACTGAGGTGAAAATGTGCCTCATCAAAATCACGAAGTGCACGATATGCATTTTAATTTTAACTCCCATTTTCATAATAAGCCTGAATAACTTTAACGCGTTGCTCGATTGTGTATCTTTCCATGGTTCAAATTGAGTTAGTCTGAAATTGAGAAATGTCAAATTAAATGCACAAAAAACTTGACGTTTAGGTGGGGTTCACATTCAACATCGGACATTATATTATAAATTTTTTTTTTATTAAAATTGTAAAAAATAGAGACGGAGAAGATTAGAAAAATAAGTATATTATACAATTATTACGAAAGAAAAACTGCAATTTAGCTGCATTACATTCGAGGTCATACTTGGGTGTGATCGCTAAATGGTCATGATTTGGTATTGTTACATTTGTAATGTAAGAAGAGCGCAGGTTTGCTTCTTACAGCCGCAGTTTGTTGAAAAATGTATCATATAGAGACAATCTGACAATTATAAAATACAAATAATAATACAATTTAGATGAAAATCACTGACGACGCCTGTCCATAAAAAGGCAGAAACTAGTATAGTCTGATTTAAAAATTAATAGCTTCCAAAGCATATTCAGAAGGCATGATTTTTATTCGCGATGTCCCACTTGGTATGGCTCTTTTAAGCAGGTGAAAAGCGCTTCTTTCATGTGCTCTTAGAAGCAATAAATTCATGCCTTCTTAGGCAACAAGAAGAGCTTTTTTGTATGTTGACAACTTCATGGTATGCATTCTTAATTGCTTCATTGTATGCATTATTAACTGCTTCAAAGAATGCATTTTATGAAGCACTGCAGAATGCCTTCCGTAATTGCTTTATAGTATGCAATGCGGGGAAGCGCTATTTTGGATACTTATAATTGAGTTACTGCTTACCAAATCCTGGCTATTTTTTGCTGGGTATGACGTTAAATTAACACTGTAATAAAATTCTTACAGTTTGCAAAAAATAAGACTTTTTATTTAAACGAAAATTGTCCCTTTATGTTGCTTTTTTTTGCAACGACTCAATAAAAATTATCTATTTTAAAATAGAAATAGCGGAAATTGAAATTGATGACAGTTTTTTTTTTTTTTTTAAAGAGAAGCAACACTCAGGAAATTCTTCCTATTAATTGTGTTGCTTTCTTTGGAAAGGGGATAGTGGGGAGATGAAAGGTGGTGAAATATGAAGGGCTTCAAATATGGACTTACAAAAAGTGTAATGTGGGTTGTGAAAGATTTTGCTTGTTTTTTAACTAGCTTTCTTAATTTGAGTGCAGGTGAGAGATAGCATTTTGTTTTTTGGATATTAGGCACTAAATGCTTTTCGAATTTTTCCGTAAAATAATATTTAAAATAATATAACTGCAATATTAAAGTATATAAAGAATTTTGAAATAATCTCGATGTATATAAAACAAACAAAAAAAACTAATAAAACTGTAAAAACTAGTACTTGAGCAAGAGTAAAAATTAAAAATTTTTTTTATATAAATAGAACATTTTTGGTCTTCAAAGTTTAGTAACAAAATAAAAACACCCTAACCACGTGTTTGCTTACTACGAAGACAAGAATGGAGCAAAACTGATGATTAATAGGTTTTTTGTTTAAGCTCAGCCTATGCTGGAGGCTATAGCTTTTCTAAAACGTCGGCTTCTGATGAGATCTTTAGCCAGATCGAAATACTAGTATCAACCTAGCTAATATGTTTGCTTTGCTTTATTTTTGTAAATATTGAAAGCTCGTTATAATTTAAAAATAATAGTAAAGTAATCTCGATGTATATAAAAACAAAAAACTAATAAAATTGTAAAAGAATTTGATACCTTTTGACACACTACAAGGTGTTTTTAAATAATTTTATTTGAAAGGCCATCGCATATCAAACAGCTTAAGACTAAATTCGAAATGATTTGTCGCAGACTTGTTGAGATAAACATATTTTCATCATATGTGATAATGCCGCTTAACCACAATTATCATACGATATTTATATGTGACCTAAATTCAATAGTGTCTTATGTCCTGCATCTGAATCTTTTTTACAAAGATTTCTACAATGTTCCATATTTAAAAATAATAAAAAATGTACTGCCTCTCCAAAATGAGAACATCAAATTTCTTTTATTTTTAACCGCGATTTCCTTAAACTTGAAACGCTGTAAACATTTTTGGAAACCCGAAACAGATGTATATAAAATTCTATTGAAATCAGGTCACGTGTGAACTAAATACTAGGATATTAAATCGGTTAACCATTACTCGATTAATCGATGAATTTTCATCAAACAAATGATCGAGTAATTTACAGACATTTTTATAATGAAATGAAAGTCTAGTTAATGTAGACATTGAAACTATTAAAATGAAAACCAAAAGGTCCGATTTCCAGAAATTGGGGAAAATTGTTATTTTGTGATAATATTTTGTCAAGATTTGGATTCAACGTAATTCATCATCATCTTTTCATGTTACAGAACGGATTTCATAGTTCACTTTTGCATTCCTTCGAATCTATATTTATTTAATTACATAAAGTAAACATCACATAGTTTGCAATAAAAAACTATAATCGAACAGAAATCTGTCTTCAAAACTTTTTTAACGACCGTGAAGAACACGCAGAGAAAAGAGTACCATATTATGATAGATTAAGAGCATCATGTTATGATAGCAGTGCCTGACAATCATTATATGATTGTAGCAATTATATAATGATCGAAAATAGCGATGAAATCGTCCTCGGTAATCATAATATGATCACCCAGAATCATATATATGATAACAAGGATCATAATATGATATTTTCGTCTCCACAATCATATTCAATCATATTTGTTCTCTGCGTGAAGTAATAAAATATCTTTTATATTTTTTCAAGGTATGGTATGCTATGCCAAATTATTTTCCACAATTTTAAGTCTTATATAATTATATCTTATTTGATAAGTTCCCATATATAAGCACATACAAATTGATGCGAGTTTGTCATCAACATGTATCTAATTATATCAAATTCGGTTACTACGACTCAAATTTGGTTATTACGAATTTCAGACGGTTGGCACAACTTAACTCTAGTTTTTGCAGCAAAGTTCGGTTAATTCAACTGATTTTAAATTGCAACACCCAAACTATTGAGTCATCGCATGTAAATATCCCTAAACTGAATTTATAAGTTGTTAACATTAATATACAATTTTCAATTCAGTTTACACTTTATTTCTGTGTGTGTAATATTGACTAACATTTATTTTTAATTTTGATAAAAAAAGACATTTTGCATCTTCTGATGTTCTACTATTTTGGGTGTTATTGTGTACTTTCAACGAAATATTAATAAAATAAATTTATTAAAATTATTTGAATTTACTGGATTAATTGAGTAAATGCAAAAAATAAAAATCGAATTACTTTTTTACTCAAATAAAAGCAAACCAGAGTAGCTACTAATTTGTTTATATGTGTATGCTACACAGAGAGAATTTCTTAAACTTTATGAAAAAGCTTCATAGTTTTAATGAAACTATTTCTAATGAAACGTTTTCATTTCAAGAATGAAGATTTAATAAATTAAATTAAATGGGAGATGTTGGTTAGTTTGGTTAAAGATCATGAATATTTTTTCCATATTACCAGAAAAATTATAATTTTATTTGTGATAATTTACTTTAATTTACAGAAAAAACACTTAGAAAAAAAGTTATTTGACACATGCGTGAATGGAGTTAACTTTCTAGCCCGCAACGGCCTTCATCAACATTATTCGTGCCTTAAAGTGTTAAATGGTAAACATCATCTATTTAACTCAACTAGTTAAGTTAAAAACGTAAAGTGACTTAGTTTGTTGAGTATGACGAAATTTACTGCGAACTTATTTTCTATAACACAAACATAGCTTCTTTATAGAAAATAAGTTCGCAGTAAATTTCGTCATACTCAACAAACTAAGTCACGTTAGCTTTTTAACTTAACCAGTTGAGTTAAATAGATGATGTTTACCATTTAACACTTTAAGGCACGAAGAAAATTGATGAAGGCCGTTGCGGGCTAGAAAATTAAAATTTTCATAAAATTTTATGAAAAACTGCATTAATTTAATGAAAAGTTTCAATGGACTAGTAACATTTCCTAGATCTAATGAAAAAATTCAGAAAATTCTCTCAGTGTATATTTTTATATTTCAATGAAACCCAATTTTCAATATCAAGTATATGTCTTTAGCCAGACAAAATCTTAAGTTGCTTTATTGTTAGGATTTGTTCTGCTGATCTTATGGGCTTATGACAACTTCATAATTTTAATGAATAACAAACTATTTATGAAACAATTTCATCAATATGATGAAACTTTTTTTACTGAGTGCAGTGCTATGCCAGTGCTTGATTTTTTGTAGCATTGGCAGTTTCTGAGTGGGTAGTTTCTTTAAAATACTAAAATAAAAATAAAAATGGGGTAATAAATCACCACAACTCCTAAATATGAGTTTGGTCAACAAGAAAAAGAAACGTGTCTTATATTTATCTCCGCTACAACATATAGAAAGTTCATAAAGATACGAGGGTCCGAGTAGCGATACCTAGCTTGCACAAGTGACATGGGTTTGCCGACCTTACTTGGCAAATTATCTTAAGGTTCTTTCAACATGTAATATTTCCTTTAACCGGTTAATAATCAAATTTATGATAAAATTAATAAATTTAATTACAAGTTAAAACAATTTTTGTGGCTCAATAAATATAACCATAAGTAGTGGAATTTTTTGTTAAAAAAAATCAAACAAAAAATCTTAATAAAAATCTCCAGTATCTCCCACGACGTGAAACGTCATAATGTTTTTGTTAAACAAGTTAAAGATTTAAAAATTTCAATATCAGCTTAAATATATTATTTGTAGAAACAAACAGACGCATGTTAATAATATAAAAGTGTTAATAAATTATGAAATAGCTTTATGTTGCTTAATAAGCATGACAGAATTAAAATGATAAGCAAAAAAATAAAGATGTATACGTGGCTCATCTGATAAATTCATAGCTGCAAAAGAAGTTCTATTAATATTTATTAGAGTTCGTTAGAAAACTATGAAATGCCTTTTTTTGAGGGGATATCATTACACTCATAATAATCCATGCTCAAAATACGAAAATAATATCAAAACAACAAAAACTTTCGTAAAATGAACAAATATTGGTTTATTTTACGAACGTTTTTGTTATTTTGACATTTATTGGTATTTTTATGCATGGATTTTTATCAGCGTACCCGTGTAAAACAGATTATATATGATTAGATCTAACTATATTTGATATGATTTAATATAATTATACGTGGTGCCAAATCTGATCTTATATGATCAAATATGGCATAGTATATAGTAACAGATATGTTCACATCTAAAAGGTTCTGGAATATTGAATAATTTTCGCTCACAGATATAAGCAGACCTGGTCATTTTGGATAACATCTGGCACCAGATCTGTCCATATCGTAAAAGGTATTCCATAATCCCTTTGTCCAGACCTGGTACCAGATCACAGCCGTTTCAAGCACCAAAATAAAACATACATACATTTTTTGCTTAACATATAATCTTTACATTTTTTTTTTTTTTTAATTTGTATTGTGGGTGCTATTTAGTTTATTTTTTAATTTTGAAAATTTTAATTAAAATTGCTTTTGGGATATAAAAATGCTGTTTTTTCAAAATATAAAGAATGTAAAATATAAACATATACTATGAAGAAAGTTTATTTAACAATGATAGTTATTTTGTAGATCCATCAATCAATATTTCGTACATATTCAAATGCAAGAAAATAAGTTAATATTCCGTGTCAATTAATGCCCGTTTCTGATCATCAGAACCAGACGAAGACAACGGTTGAGCGGCGGATAAATTGGGATTTATAAACATTTTAAAAAATGACTACGAAAATTTTGAAGTTAAAATAAGCTCTTTTTATTCGTCTAACTATCATTCAGGAAATGAACCAGTCACTGATATGGCCACGTGACTAGAACTTTGTGTTATGAATCTGTTCGATTCTGCTATGAAAAAGTGACCGGTACTTTTAACACGGGCTTGTCATAGTATGTGGCAATTGCTACTGACGAAGCCAACCTGTAATGAAAAAGCTACAAAAAAAGCAGAACAAAAATCAATTGCAAAATATGTTTATTTTTTCTATACACAACAGGAAACTATAACACTAAATTCATTATAACAATTTAAATTTGGAAACTTATATAAACTAGACAAAAAGTCTTGCTGTTCAAATACCCAAAGAAATTCTCACAAATTGCCAATTACTTGCACATAAAAATCGTTACCAAAAAAAATGTAAAAATATCTTAACAAGATATTTCAAAACCAATATGCGAATATTTTGTGGTTTAATTTATATTCTTGTAAAATGTTTCAAGTTTTTGAATAAGTAATGCACAAAATCATATTCTTATGATATATATCTAGTTTTTTCGTAGCGATGTTTTATGTGTAAAATCGGCCAGAAAACCGATCACTAGGAAAATTGCACGTCGCCATTTCAAAAATTGGCTCGCCAAAAGACTTTTAAAATCGCAACGTTTCGCGAGAAATCGCCATATCTGACAACCCTGGTCACCATATAAACAGTTCCGTATTCAGTTCATTTAAACCAGTGCAGTGTTACGTCTTCATTTCTACTGTCACAAAGTCGGTACAGATAAAATTCCTTCATTGTTATGGCCGCTTTGTAGCAGGTTTTAAACCATTTCAAAAACCAATAACAACTTTAACTGCAACGGCCCTAGTTGCTTTAGTACACTTTGATGTTATGTTACTTTTTCTCCAGTTACAAGATATATCTGGTACCAAACTGTCAATGTTTCGCCACCATTACTATAGTTACGTGATTGGTCATTTCACCCAAATTAATACTTTTTGGTACACCAAAACTTCGGTTTCACCAGTTTCGTGACGTGCCCAATCATATATCACAGAATTGTCACTTTGAATCAATCGACCCTTAATTTCCAGCGGGGTAGAACATTTTTTAAGTTATTGAACCTCTCCAATTTTAAAAGTATCAGATCTGCTTTTAGGGTGTCCCAAAAACAATTTTGTTAAGCTACACAAAAAGGCACCTATCATGTGTGCTATGCTACGGATGCTATCATGTGTGCTGGCGATTTCAACCAAAATCTAAAAATGATTTACCTTACTCTCGAATTGATAATCATATGTAACGGTGGCATGAGGAAATCATATCATCCACATAAGGTCCATATATTCTGATTTTTGGTAATAAGAATATTAAGGAACTTTTTATATAAGAAAAATGGTATTTCAGAGCCAAATAATGCTAGGAAAATAGTGGGTCTTGAAGAACAATCGAAGCCTTAAAAACAGAAAATCTGCTGTAAAGTCAACTGTTTAAAGTTTTTGATCAGAAAAGGTAAAAAAGTTAACGATTGAAAACATATAACATGCAAGAAATGCAGTGCCGAAATTCCCGGAAGAACGGAGAGGCCAATGAAGGAGACAAATTACAAAGTCGTAATTTTGTAACAAAATATGATTGTTGTATAATAGATGACAAAACCCACATCTTTGGTGAGGTTTTCTAGCTTCCAGGACAGGAATTTTATGTAGAGGACGCAAAAGGAGATGTTGACTAAAAAATTTGGACAAGAAAAAACTAAGTTTACCACAAAATTTTTAGTTTGTAAAACAATGTGCACTTGCGGCAAAAGGAGTACTTTTAACATAACAATAGGCAAAGTGATCATCGTTTTGTATATAAGAGAGCGTTTGTAAAACAGCATAAGTCATTTATTTGGGAATATAGTGCGCCCCGGTAGGCTAGTTGGTAGCGTGCTGGCTTATCAGTGCGGGGGTCGTGGGTTCGATTCCCACCACAGGCACTGGTCTGTTTTCGCTATAACGCGCCGAAGGCCATAGTAACTAGTGCTCGGTTAGGGTAATAGTATATAATTTGTAATTATATAATTATTAATTAATAAAATAAAATAAAAAAAATATTTGGGAATATGAGGTAGCTTCATTTTAAGGCCTAATTTTGCATCTTGTCATCATAGCAAATCAGCGGTTGAGCGGTACCAAAGGAATAATGTGGTTTTGGTACCGAAAAAGGCGACTCCACTTAATTTCCCAAACCTGAGAGCAATAGAAATATATTGGCCTATGGCGAAAAGAATTATGATAAACACGAAACAAGTCACCAAAAATGCTTAAACTTTTAAAACTAAATAGTCATTTCACAGCCAGAAGATCACCGAAGAAACAATAAAAGATATAATGGCTGGAATTTCTGAAAAAGTAAAAGTATTACTAAAAATTAAATAATTTTTTAATTACATTACATAGTATTTCTGAAAAAAAGACTTTATTTTTAATTATTGCTTATTATAAGGAGCAACCAAAAACATTTTATGAAAATCTATTTAATGAATGTTTCATTAATTTTTTTTTTTATGTTGAACCAACACTCAGGGGATGCGCCTAATAATGCATTGCATTGTGTTGATATCAGGAAAATAGGTTATGGGGAGGAGGAAAGAGGGAGTAGTGTTTGTGGACATTTGACTTGAATTTTTCCAAATTGTAATTTGCAGGGAAGACTTCCGCAGGGAGACAATTCCACATACGGCTAGTGCGACTGAAAAACGAATTTTCTCTGTAATGCGTTGTCCGATTTGCCGGGCTATAGACAACAAACGGATGAGATCTACTTGACAAGCGGGTAGTACGAACAGAGACCCGGTCCCTCGGAATGAGTCGGCTTATCTCAGCAGAACACTTCCCATGGTAATATCTATAGAACAAAGTCACACAACCCACATTCCGACGATGCTCCAACGAGTCAATAGAGTTCGAAACCCTACTGTCGTTGATAAGCACCAACGCTCTCCGTTGCACACGATAGAGAAGCCCCAAAATAGACTTTGAAGCACCTGCCCATATATGGGAGTTATATTCCATCTTCGGCCGGATGTAAATTATACATTTAATCATTGAATCCAGCTTGATGAAAGACATTCATTAATAGTTCGAAGGAAAATTATATCAGTGTACAATATTTTTTGTTCTTAACATCGATTTGTACAACATATTTTGAACACTAAAATACCGCAGGCAGAAAAAACAATTGGCACACTTCTGGGAACAAAGTCTGAAATATATAGCGAATACAAAGTAGGTGAAAGGACGGCACCTTGTGGTACTTCAGCAGGATTTTTCCGAGACGTTGATAAAGTGTTGTTTATGCAAACTTTAAAAGAACTATTTGTTAGGAATGACTTAATTATTTTTACAATGTATAAAGGAAAATCGTAATTTTTCAATTTAAAAATCAATCCATCATGCCAAATACTATCAAATATACATCATATTTAAATGTGTGAAATATAATAAAATATTTAAATAAAATGCCTATAATTGATTGTTATATTAATAGTTATGTAGTATGTATAATTTTTCTAAATCAGCCTGTAAGCTGGTGCAGTCGTATCTCCGTGATAGATCGCAGTTTGTGTCAGTTGATGGTAGGGAGTCATTGACCTTGGAGGTTACTAGTGGTGTACCTCAGGGGTCAGTAATTGGCCCCATTTTGTTTATGATGTACCTGAATGATTTTGTTAATATTTTTGATAATAACTCAATTGAGACATTTTTATATGCTGATGATGTTCAGATTTTGTTTTCATCAGATAGACAATTTTTAGATGTGTTGAAAGCCAACATTGATTACTTTCTTAGCCAAATCAGTCTATGGATGCGGGAGAATGGGTTGAATATTAATTTTGGTAAAACTCGGGCAATGTGTTTTGGTTTAGATTCAAATGACTTAAATATATCGTTGGATAATGTGGGGCTAAATTTCGTTTCTGAAATGAAATGTTTAGGCGTTTTTATAGATAATAATTTGAGTTTTGCAAAACATATTGATCATATATGTTCCCGTGTTAATAGTACCATTAGACGGTTATATTCATTAGATTTATATTTGCCTATCCGCGTGAGGAAGCATGTTGCCAGTTCACTGCTCATGTCGCAGATTATTTATGCTATGGAAGTATTTTCAGGTACAAACAGTGTTGTTCTAAGAAGGCTGCATCTTACTTTTTACCGTATTATTAGACATATTTATAAACTGAGATTAAGGGATCATGTGTCTCCCTTTGTAATGGACTTTGTTGGATTTTCTTTTGAGAATTTTATTAAATTGAGAATTTTGTTACTTTTTCGAAAAGTCGTTATGCGAAATTGTCCTGAGTACATTAGAGATGATTTTAGATTTTCTAGATCAAGTAGAAACCCTCAGATAATATGTCACCGTATATCCTCATCTATATATGAAAGATCTTTTCATGTACGTATAACTAGGGTGTGGAATATCCTTCCCATAGATTTAAAATTATTTGCATTCACAGATACCACCTTTAAGCGTAAACTTAAACAACATTTTGATGCTCTTTAATTGATTAATTTACCCCCTGTTCTTTTACGAGGGTTTCCCACACTGACTATAATTTCTTATATATAAATTTCTGTTATAAGCTAGTTAGGGCCTTTAGTTTTTAGTATTTAGGTTAATTATATAACTTTTTAGTTTTAAGAAATTGTTTTTTTTATATATATACTTTTTCTTTTTCTTTTGATCTGTAATTTTTGATAATGGAGTAGTATTTGAACCATATTTGGCCTTATAGGCTTGGTTCTTAAATTTGAAATAAATAAAAAAAAAAAAAAAAAAAAAAAAAAACAATATTGGGAAAGAATTTTGTGGTGAGGACTGGCAAAGCATATAATTTGCAAACAAAATAGTATTTTCCTAGTAAAATATTCACTATACATTGTGTAATTTTTAACACGGTAGGCTTAACAAAAATGGCAGTGTTTTGCCATACTATTTTTTTTTTTACGGTTGCAAATTTCTACCTGTGATGTTTTTATTAAGAAATGTTAATATTAATACTTATTAATTTCAAAAAGACTATCATAGTAAACGAAATATAGCAAAACCTGGCTTAAATGGAATGAAAAAAAATGTAAAGTCGCATTCGACCTGGGTCAAAAATTATAGAGCTTGTAAAAACTTATAAACCATTTTTTTTACAACAAATTAAAAAAAATGAGTTGTTGATTTTGTTGAAAAACAAAATAAATTTTTATAAAATTTGATTTAGAATTGCTTTTAACATATTTTAACATTTAACAAAATTATATATTAACCCTCGTATAAACACACAATTATTATTATTATGAATTTTTGTTACTGGTACCATATGATACCCCAAATGTATATAAAAGTGTTAATTTCTTATTGATTAAGTTCAATGTACTCACAAATAAATTATCAATATTATCACGAGTATCAAATCAATTGGTATGCAAATACTAAGATCTACAAACTATTATAATTAAGTTATAAAACTAAGATTTTGAAATAATCATACTAATTGGTATAATTTTCATCTTGTTACAGATGCCTCAGACAGAAAGCTGTATGGTAACACCTGCTCCTCTTCCTCAAACACCAACAATTTCCTACGAATTTAAACAACAAAATTTTACAGTCACAACTACTAATAATAATAATCAAGTTGCAACAAATGATCCATATGCAACATATACAGATAATTTTGATTTATCATTACTACCTCAGGATTATAATAATATTATAGCAACAGCAACAAATACAACGACAACAACGAATCTTATAGATAATATACCAACAACTGTCTTTAATTTCGACACAACGACAACAGTTCAACAATCACAACAACAAGATAAAAATTCTCTTTCCGTACCCGATATAAAAATCGAACAAACCTGGTCTTCATGCCCTTCATTGAATACCATTAAACAGGAACAAATTTATCAAAGTTATTTTCCCCTAAATTCAAAACAAAATCAACTTATACCACCACCCGCTTATCCTCTACATATCTATCCGTCGCCACAATCTAGCCCAGCTCAATCGGAATATAATTTTTCCCACACACAATACTCTTCCGGTTGTTACGAATCTTTAAGTTCTTCTCGTAATTCGCTCTACAATTCGGCCTCATCACCGTGTCCATCCATAGATGCACAAACTATTAAACAAGAACAGCTGCATATTTTGCCACCCTCCCCACCAGAATCCAATTGCGATACGCCTACACCCCAGTCGGTATATAGCAGTTGTAGCAGTGGTTTCGATTTTAAATCAGAACCTTTCGATTCAGATGTTGAAACGTTTAATGATTTAAATAAGTCTCCACAACAAGATCATCAATTATTGCGTGAATATTTGGAAGATACAACATTCCAAAAGAAACACAATCTGAAACCTTTGGCTCTGGAGTCGTTTATTGGTGGCCTTGAAGAGGTTCGTGATAATATCGAGCCCGTTATATCGTTAGCCTTGGAACATGCCAAACGTGAAGCTGATGCTACTTGTGCTAAATTACAAATATCACAGGG
This sequence comes from Delia radicum, assembly GCA_021234595.1. Taxonomy (NCBI): domain Eukaryota; kingdom Metazoa; phylum Arthropoda; class Insecta; order Diptera; family Anthomyiidae; genus Delia; species Delia radicum. The sequence continues at coordinate 210,670,524 of CM037851.1, forward strand.
TAAGTTCATTTTTTAATAAAATGTATGCTAAGAAAAGAATACAAATTTAAAAAGTTAATACAAGTGATGATGTGGTGATGTGGTTGTTGTGGTGTAATGGTTAGCGCGCTGGACTGTTACACAGATGGACCCGGGTTCGATTCCCGGTGACGACAACATCAATTTAGAAAAATAATATGTATGAGCTTTCTATCACTTATATGTATCGCTGCGCCCACCTTCGGTGTTCCCATAGCACTTAACCCCATCAAAGTAAAATAATAAATCAGGGCTATGAAACAAAAAACTTCAATAAATTCGCCAACTCTACATCAGGGGGCGAGCAACAACTGTTCTAAGATTTATCTTCTCGCGCAATTATAGTGTTGCGATGTTTAAAGCCCTTCATCTTTCACCACCTTTCATCTCTCCACTATCCCCTTTCCAAAGAAAGCAACACGTAAATAAATAGGAAGAATTTCCTGAGTGTTGCTTCTTTTTTAAAAAAAAAAAAATAAAAATAAATTAAAGCTGGCCAAGACAGAATACACTCACATAACAAATTCGGTTGCATCAACCAATTTTCATCCAGCTGAATTGATTTGGTTGCTGCAACCTCGTAAATTCGGTTGTGACAACTGAATTCGGTTGGCACACCGAAGTTGATTGCCACAACCCCCAATTCGGTTGTACCAACCGTATTTAGTTGTGACAACCGAATTTACGAGGTTGTAGTAACCGAATCAATTCGGTTGGATGAAATCTTTCGATTTTTATAAAAGTGCAGTTTGATCCAAAATTCAAAAAAGAACTTTTTCGATAATAAACTTGAGTGCACACTAGGGTAATTGCAAAAATTTTGACCATCACCACGTGATGGGAAATACTACATTAATATTAAAAATCGCAAATCGGCAATTTTGAACAAAAATTTTTAGCATAAAGTGCAATTTCTAAAAATGCACTTTTTAACGATTTTTGAGCGAAAAATCGCTATAATCATTTTTTATCTAAATATGCGAAAATCGTTAAAAAAAGTTTTTTGTAGTTTAAAATAATACTTCAATCTCATTACTTAACAATTTTGACACAATATTAATTTTGAAATTAATTCAACAAACAAATTGGTCAGAACTTCAAAAAGGTTTACACGGAAATTTCGTTGAGAACAGCGGAAAAGTAATATTTACTTATTATTGTATTTTACTGATTTTACGGAGAGGATATGTAAAATTTTATATTTGCAAAAAAAAATCAAAAGTTATGAACCTAGTGCACATATTAAAGTAGTCGTAGTTTTTTATTTAAAAAAAACAATAAAAACTTACCAAAAATTTAAATTAAGCCTTAAGGCTTAATTTTTTGTACTCTACAGAACAAAATAAAAACGATTGAAAATGTTTCCACTCGTTGAGGCTTCTTAGTAGAGGCGTTCAAAAAAATTTAAGTGAAATTTAACAAATGTACAAATTTGGTTCCTTTGTATATACAAACAATTAATATGAAATTTGGTGCCGATTGGATAAAGAAAAGTAGTGGCGGAAATCGATTTAAAAGTAAAACTGTGTTTGTATATGGAAAAAAGTAATTTTTTTAGTTTCTGCAAAAAATGTTTAATGTCGTAATAGTTTTTGCTCCATATGATAAATTAATCGATGTAGAAACAAAATAGGGTTTTTAAAAAGGTATAAAAATCCAAAATCGGTTAAGAGCTAGCCCAGTAATAAAAATTGCCACAGACCACTAACGTGCCAAATCCGAGCACACATCCTACATGTTTTTGAAATTAATTACTGTAACATAATTTTTTTATTTATTTGCCTCACAAATTGGGAGATATGAACTTATTTTTTTGTAGGATGTCGTTAACATATCTTAAGCTGGCGTCAAAGATGGGCAATATTTTTCAGATGTTTTTTAAAACATTTTCAAAATTTTCTCTGCATAAGGGGTCTCAAAATTGGTTTTGAAAAAATTAAGAATTTTAATAATATGTTATTAATTTTTTTAAACATGATCATGTCTGTCATCGATCCCAGGTCGCCAGATTAACAGGCTACTGCTCTATACGCTAAGTCACCGAGGGATATTACATTTGATAGTTCAAAGCATAAATGATTTTTTTTTTTGTTGTATGTACATAAGTTCTTTCAAGATATACCAAAACTAACAATTTACCCAATAGCTTCAAAAAGAACGAATTATAATAAGTCTAAAAATAGATTTCCAGAAAAATGTTCTACGTATCATTATATTTTGCCTGGAAAAAATAAGATCTATAGCCTATTATAGTTCGCTCATTGTTTTTTATTATGAGAGTAATACATCAAAAGTTTATTATTGGTAACCTATTATTTTATTATTTAAAGTAATGCAGAAAGTAATAAGTACTCATTACAAAGTAATGTATACAATAATAATTAGTCATTACCATGCTACAATTAAAGTAAATATCGCGCAAGTGGAATGTACTGCAAGGAGTTTACTTAACAATTTGTAACTTTTTTATTTCTGCGAAGTTTTCTCCAAATTTTTACAGTATATAGAAAATAGATGCAACTATCGAAGCGGGATATAAAAAAATCACTATATAGAATAATATAAAGAGACTTAACCCCTAATACCACCAAATATTTTTTAGGCGGTCTAGGGACTAGTTAGAAAATAGGAGAATTTTTGGTTTGACTGAAATTTTAATGTTAAAAATAGTTACAAATAGTAAAGTCTTTCATCATTGGACAAAAAACTTTAAAAACAGTCGCAATTTTAAGTGGTAATAAACAAATTTTAATTTTAATATGTCAAAACGGTCAACTGTCATCGAGTTTAATTTCCGCCATCACTATAATTAATTTCCGCCATCAGTATATATAAAAAGTTTTGACCTGCAAGCATACTTCGTTTTAGCGTATCGTTTCAAAAAAAACGCAATACTAACCCAGGCAGAAAAATACAATCGGCACAGTGTTGGCAAAGCGTCGGCGACTGTCAATCATTCGTTGGCAGAACGTGGTATTAACAAACTTGATAATGATAACAGTGGCCAACCGTTGGTTGAAACGAACTTGCAACCGTTGGCAAAACGTTGGTAATTCAAAAAATTTGGATCTTTTAAAATAGCTTTAATTATATTAATTTTGATAAATATGTATAATAAAACACATTTAAAAAGCAGAAATATAGTTCGGTCTTAGCCTTATATATCAAATTTAAATGTATGAAATATAATAAAATATTTAAAAAAACAATGCTTCTAACTGCTTGCAATATTGGAAAAACACATGCTTTGCAAACGAATTAGTGTTTCCTAGTACAATATAAGTTGTACCTTTGGTCATTTTTAGCACGGTGGGTCTAACAAAAATTGCAGTGGTTTGCCAGTACTGTTTTTTTGGTACGGTTGGCAATTTTTTTTTGGGAACTGTCATATTTTGTAAACATAAAAATTGAATAATATAAAAGTTTTAAAAAATTTCCTAAGTCAAATTTTTGTAAGAAGTAGGCATTTTATTAGCAATTTTAATAAAAATAATATTCTAACTAAATATATAAAAATTATTGATTCCATAAAGAAACATAATAAATAAAACAAAACTGTGAAAAGTTAAATTTTCATAATGATCCCTAAAGTGGACCTCTGTTATATTTTCTTACATTTTAAATTCTGTTTCTAAATATTAGTCTTTTTTTAATGGACTATGTATCACTTTAACACTTCTTGTCTAGTTCAAACAATCCCAGATAGAAATTTCCAACCGTACAAAAAAAATATTTCTGGCAAAACACTTTTGTTTTTGTAAAACCCACCGAGCTAAAAATTACCAAAGGTACAACTAATATTGTACTAGAAAAACTTTATTTTGTTTGCAAAGCATGTGTTCTGTAAATTTACACATTTGTGCGCACTAATATACACACATTGTGTGTATATGTACAAACCCAACGTAAGTTTACTAAATTTACAAGCTGGTCAAATTTTAATAGGTATTAATTAAAGTATAGCATTATGCCTTTTAATTTTAATTACTTTTAATAATAAAAAAAAATACTGTTTAAAAAAGTTATTAAAATAATAAATTATATTATTAAATAATAAAAACGTTAATTAATGTGTTTCCGAATACACATTTCTTTACTATTCATATAGTTTTGGTCAAGCTAATAACTTAACAAAGACTTTATTTGAACCAGTTTGCATTAATTTTCCTACGAAAATGTTAATAACCTTGTATTAGCTTAAAAACCATTAAAAATAATGCATATGATTCATATAGAAATCACATACCATTAATTCTTTACGTTCATTAAACCATAATCATAAATGAACCAAAATAACCTTAGAGCTATTAATAACTAGTTTTTCCAAAACCAAATGACTCAACTAAATTTTTATATTCCATTATAGATCCCTCTGCTTGGTCAGCAAATCAAGTACATGCATGGTTACGATCCACCCTACAACAATATGAATTACCAATTGTAGAAGATATTGAAAATAAATTCAATGAAAATGGTGCTGAATTATTGCAATTAAGCGAAGATGAATTTATTAAAAGAATACCAGAGGTAAGAAAATTCCATTAAAAAAAAATCATTCATCATTGCCATTTTTGACCACATGTATCCTCTTTTCTTTTAATTAAAAATATATCGCACTTGTTCAGCACTTGAAACCGACATACAGTGGTCATCTCTACTCACTGTAAAATTCTTAAATCTATTTTTTTTTTTGTTAAAGAGTACAGACACCAATTTATGATTTTTATAGTGGGTAGAGATGACCATTGTATATTGTTATTTTTTTTTTTTTTTTTGCAAAACATGGATTTTTAAAAATTTTGAGTTATGACGCTTTTCTTGAACAAGTGTGAAATATTCCTTATGAAGCCTACAACATAAATCTATATATTCAGTTTTTTTTAATTTTCAAAACAAAATCACAAATTTTTAACGGCATGAATTTTTAAGAAAATTCAAAAAATTTCAGAAGTATGTACACACAGAGAACAGTTTCATTGTGACATCCGAATTCGTTGACAACTGAATTTAGGTAGTTACACAAACTATCACATTATTCGGTTACAACTATAAACATTTACAGTTATGTCTACCATATTAGAATAGCATAGTCAGTACAGTTGACCGAATTGTTTTTATAATTTCTATTGAAATTTCTATTGAAATTATTATTATTAAAACACTGTTTTCAGTTTTATTAAATTTTTTATAATTTATAAATAAAAATAGAACAATCCCAGTAAAAAACGTTGCTTACAAGCAAGCAGGTTTGTAAGGGAATAAGCCAAATATAATACCTTACAAACCTGCTTACATATGCCATGATTTTTATATGGCGAATTCCCACTTGGAAGCATTACTTTTGGCCAGAATAAGCGCGGATTTCAGCGCTTATTAGAAGCAGTGATTTGATGGCTTTCAGTAAAATCATATTTCATGTCTACATTATTACGATTAATAGTAATAATATGAATAATAAATAATTTATTTTACATAAAATTCTACAGACATTAATTTTAGACGTAATATAATAATTTTCTTTTACCGCACTTCGTGGTAGCTCTTCAGGAACAGTGAAATGACTAATTATTTTCTTAGCATACTCAAAAACACCAAACACAATCGGAGATCACTCGGGAAAACTGGTTAAGATCGTTTATAATCTACGACATGAAACATTCTACATTACAACCTGCATCCTCGTAAGGGATTAATGTAAGCTGCTTACAACCTGTGTCATTGTAAGGGAAAACAGTAAGCTCAACAAAATTTTTTGTTTATTTTTATAAGAACAACATAATAGTAAGCACTTACTTCAGCGCATTTGTTTTATCCTGCTTCTAAAAACATGAAAATTTTTTACTGGGATAGTACAAATTACAAAAATATTGACATAAAAAAATACCAAGTAATATAAATAAATAAATAACTACCAGGAATTTTGAAGTTTTGAAATATTCTTCTCTGAGACAGTGTTGGCAGTACTGAGATTCACAAAAGCTGCTCCTTGAGTCTTATTGGATTCTTTCATGTTATCAAGCTTCCAAATTTGATTTCCTATGACAAACGACACTTGCTACCTTTGGGGGCTGTTCAGGTTTTTCGTACAAAATAAATAAAACCAGACCTTTTAAATAGAATTTTGGGATTATACTTTTGTTAATAATTGAACAAACTTTAACAATCACTTTAATGCCTACTTCTCGATTTTTTGAAGTTTTTCATTGCTTTATTTCATTTAGGTCTATAGAACAGACTACCTAAATTAGACAATTTTACCTAATAATTTACAATATATATAATTGAAAATGTAAATTATTCTAGTTCGAGACAATGCCTATATGTCTTTATTAGGAAATTGTCCTAACAAATAATCTACAGAGTTTTTGTTTTCAAATTTACTAATTGACCACTTTCAAGAATGTATTGATAGATCTATTCCGGGAATTTTCTAGATTCCCATCGTGTTCTGATACGTTTTGAAAGAAGTGACAATGCCATGCAAACATCAAATATTCATATAGCCTAGTTATCCCACTAAATGAGAACTAATATATGAGCTCGAAGTTAAAAATTATCACCATTGATCAAAAATAAATTGAAAACTTGTTCGTTATGAGCAAGCTCTACCTTCGGTAGATATACAATACACGCTTTTTGTTTTTATTCTCCTTTTCATTTTTACACTTGTTTTGTTTTTATTTAAAAACAAGATGTAAAGATGAAGTAAACTAAGACCGTACTTTGTCTTTTTACAAGTTGGATATACATTTTAGTAAAAATAAAAATTATGTTTTTTTGACCTTTAATTGTGCAATGAACTTAATATATATAATTTTTAGAATTTGTTTTTGTTGTATTAAATTCCAATTCATTATAATAATTTAAAATTTCGTTTCCCCCTAAAATGGAACTATAAGGTGGCGCAAAAATAACCTTCCGATGTTTTTTTTTTATTATGTATTTATTATGTATAGCATTTTCTGATAGGAGGATTACTTTTGCGCCACCTTATATTTAAAACGTAATTTTCACGGTAAAATTCAATATTAACAACGTCAGTGTGACTAAGAGATCTATCTACTAGGCAAATTAAAAGCAATTTTGGCTAAGAGATTAGGATAATCAACATTTCCATTGATTAAATCATGAACAAATAACAAAGATTGCATTTAACGTCTAACCTCTAAAGTTTCTAAGCCCAAAAGCATGCATTTCTTTTCGTATGTTGGTGTATACAAAATATACAAAAAATATTATATATTTTATTTCTTTATTGACATTTTATTAAGCATTGAACATTGAAAATCTCTTGTTATTACATATTAGTAGTTTCAAGAACTAGATTTTATTTTTTGTGTCGGTTGGTCATTACCACTTTTGTGATCGGTAGTCACTACCACAATTATTTTTTAATACAGTATTGATTTTTTTAACCAATTATTAAAGTACTGCACCATAAATTATGTTACATTAGAAAATCATTGATAATAAGAATACTTTCTTGCTAAGCAAATGATTAGTTATATTTTCAACCGGTTTCTAACCAATTTATTCTCTGTGTGTAACTTTGAAGAACCATATATTCAAAAGTTGTTATCGGATTTTCCTTTTTCAAAAAGCACTGGATTCTTACTGTCATCTTCTTTCAAATTTATGCAATGTTATTTTTTGTATAAATAATTTAATTTTTATTACAGTTTTATTAGTTTTTTTTGTTTTTATATACATCGAGATTATTATTATGTTATTTTCAATGTATAAAGAACGTTCAACTTCCGTATATTTACAAAAATAATGCAAATCAAATATATTAGCTAGGTTTATACTAGTATTTTGATCTGGCTAAAGATATCTTCAAAACCTGAAGTTTTAGAAAAGCTATAACCTCCATAATAGGTATAGCTTTAACATAATAGGTAGAGCTTTAACAATTTTGCTCCATTCTTGTCTTCTTAGTAATCAAGCACGTGGTTACTGAACTTTGGGTTCTGATGAGTTCTTAAGCCAGATCAAAATACTAGAATCAACCTAGCTAATATGTTTGAAATGCTATATTTTTCTGCATTTACGGAGCTTAAAAGCTCGTCGTAAATTAAAAATAACATAAAAATTATCTCAATGTATATAAAAACAAAAGACTAATAAAACTTAAACTTGTTAGAAACCTTACTTGAGCCAGATTAAAAATAATTTTTTTTTATATAAATAAAACATTTTTAGTCTTTAAAGTTTAGTAACGTCATGATGGTTGTTAGGAAAAACCATAACCACGTTTTTGATTACGAAGAAGACAGTAATGGAGCAAAATTGATGGTTAATATGATTTTTGCTAAAGCTCGGCCTATTATGGAATCTCTAGCCTTTCTAAAACTTCGGGTTCTGATGAGATGTTAAGCCAGATCGAAATACTACTATCAACCTAGCTAATATATGAGTATTTAAATTGTTTCAGTTTTGTAAATATAAGTTGGTTAAAAGCTCGTTATAAATTGAAAATGATATTTTTTGTTTACACAGAAAAAAATAAATCATACCTGGAATGAATTCTTTTATAATATCTATTAATCGAACATAAAATTAAAATTAATTAATTGTTCATACATATTAAAAATTCATACCAGATTTTTTTTATTATTGCACTATTTCTAATAAAAATCAAAGGAATTCCCGCCTTTTCACTAAAAACTATTATTTTGGTACCCAGAAGACGGATGTTATGCCATTTAATTAAATAAAATTCAAAACATGAGAATGGAAGACAGAATACTTTTGCTGATAATTGTGGTGGTATGCCTGGTGCACTACATTTAACAATTTAGGCATGAAGCGAGTATCATCCTGAATGAGAGTATAGTTATGCAATCCATCCACTTTACCTCCTAATATTATAAGAAATTTTTATTTGTTACGTGGAATTTCTATCTAAAAAAGTTAAAAAAAACTGCTGAATTATAAACCCATGAATATTTAATTAAAATTGCACTTTCTTAATCGTCCTCCCCGTTTTACTTAAGAAATCGCCCAAAACAAAACTGAAAAAAAATTTCTGACAATTGCTTCGTTATTAAACTAACTTGTTTTTTTTTTATTTACATTGTTGTTGGAATTAGTTCTTGTATATTATGAACTGAAATCAAAGAAAGTAATTCATACTGTTCATGAACAAAATGTGTTCTGTGTAATTTGAAGAAATCATATTTTTTATAAAGAATGTTCTGTTTATTTTAAAACTCTTTTAAAACCTCAAAATTAAAAATTAAACATAAAATTTAATTTTTTTTTATGGAAATAATATATGAAGATTTTTTTCAATAAATTGATAAAATTAGGTGTAGGGGAAAGGCTTGCAGGTTGCCACCTCTTAGCTTTTTTGTCTCTAACTCATCCTTAAGTCAATGTATTGTTGATATTTGCATAGGTTGGCAAAATCTCAATTTACAATCCTGAGCTAGAAACAATTTGAGTTTGCAAAAAATATAAATTTTATTGCAAATTTTCAAAACTAGTAAATTTTTTTTATTCGGTGGCTGCGAACATAACAAAATTTGGGAAAATCAACATAAAAATTTTAATTTTTAAAATGAAGTCATCATCGGAATTACATTTGGCACGTTTCGCATTCATCGCTTCATGTATATTTAACATCAAGTTTTAGAGCAAACTAATATGACAATTGTTATAATATCTCAAGCCGTTTGGCGCACTACACCACGTGTTCGGCCAGCACCCTTTCTTCTCATTAAAAACCAACAGAAAGAGCAAGGAACTTTGAACAAAATTTGAAGGAAATTTAAAAAAATATGTGCCTATTTTCTATTTATTACCGACATTGATTGCTTTAGTTGAGTCGAGCATGCATCAAAATCCTTAATACCGCGGTTGCTTGCTCTTGGGCCGCGCTGCCGTAATATAAATGTATAGAAAATGCTAAAACTCACTGAAAGTATCTTTTTTTTAACTCAAAGGCAATTGAAATGACAAAGTTGAAATCACACACTCAGAAATTAATTCAGTGAAAATCAATTTTTTTGTTTGGAAAGTTCTTCTGGCTTAGTGTTATCTAAAGGTAAATCGTAAATTTTTTCATTATACAAAGGTAAGGTAAGGTATATAATATCTTAAATATGTTTTTGAGAAACAAAGACCTTGTCAAAATAGCTTTATATTATTTTTTTTTTAATCTAGCGACAAGATGGGTAAACTTTTCCAGTGGTTTTTCTGCTGCTTTTGGGTCTAATCTAGCAATGTTTGTTGAAAAATAGTTGACATCAGTATAAACAAGCGAAAAAGATGGGGATGGCAACCTGCAAGCTTTTAGAAGTAACAATTATGCAAGTTGAATGAGAAATAAACACAGCAAAAGTATTGCCATTGAATTTTGTTTGAAAACTTTAAGTTTTTTAGTACAGAACAAAAAACTCAATTTTGATTTTCTTAATTTTTAAGCAACAGTAATTAACACTTTGTTTAGCAAACGCTGTATTCTTGCGACTATCCGGCTTGGGCGACGTCCATTACATTTCATAATCACTTACTTGTGAAATGTCAGACCTACGCTCAAACCTGTGGACTTAAACGATTCCCTGGAAAATTTTCAATTTTGTCAATACCAGGCATGGGACATAAAACCAAAATCTGTGTATTTCATTACAGGCCAATTACTTTTTTATGTTCAATTACATGTAATTGAGTAATTGCCCTGTAATAAAATACCCAGATGCTGTTACTAATCCCCATGTTTGGTATTAAAAATTTTACAAATTTTCCAGGGAAGCGATTGAGCTGACAAGTGTGAGCTGAGAGTAGGACTGATATTATTAATAATATGGAAAATTTTCACAAGTGAACGATTGTGTAATGTAATTGACGTTGTCCAAGTCTGCTATCTGATCCAGAAGTATATTGGGTGTGTTAACTAATGTTGTTACGTCGATTCCGATTTAGGGCATTAAACCGTAACAATGCCGAAATCCGGAGGGGATGTCAACCTGCAAACTTTTACTCTAAAATTTTCGATTGATGCATATTCAAAAAGAACAATTTGAAAAATGCATATAAAAATTACATTTGCATCAAAAATGCTTTTTTAATATCTATTTTTTTTTTTATTGCATAAGTGTGAAAGTGGACAATATCGAATGCTTGTTGATTCATAGAAAGACGATATCAACTTTCGAAAATATTGCGCTTCAAGCCTGCATAATTTTGGGATATTTAAAAAAAAATTTTTAGTTACAACAGTGAAAAAATCGTGAGTTTTTAAAAATTTTAAAAACTGAATAGGGAGAAGTGTTATTGGCTCCATGGAGTATAAATTTGTCAAATTTGAAGACCCTCGGTCCATTCTTTGATGTATCAAAGAACTCAAGATATCTGAAAACAGTTTTATAAAATAATTTAAAAACAGTTTTAAGTTATTAATATGCAAAATGATTTTAAATGATGTTATTAGATTTGAATTTTAAATAAGACAAGGTCGTACCAGGTTTAAGTGGTTACCAATTTTGTTTGAAAGCTTTTAAAAATATGTAAGTCTTTTTTAAGTTATTTTATTTAGCTTTTTTTTTTGTCAGGTGTGTTGTATAGAATGAATGAGAAACAGTTTATTTGGGGGTGGGGAGAATGAATTGTATTTAAAAAAATCTTCCGTCAGAGTAAAAGAGATACAAGAGAAAATTTAGCAAAACAAAATATTTTCAAAACAAGTTACGATATCTCAACAATGACGTCATTTATAAACATTATGAGGTTTTTTTATTTGCAAATTTCATTAAATTTCAAATAAAAAAGTTTGTAAACAAAAACTAGTATGACAAAGAAAAGCTAAAAAGTTTGTAATTAGAGCTACAAATAAATTGATTATTAAAAGAAAATAAAAATATTTAAACACTAGATAAAAAATGTGATTTTTTAATATGAAATAACAGAAGGAGAAGAAATGAAAGTAATTAAAAGCTTTTTTGTTTTTTTTTTTTGTTAATAAAAGCTCGATTTTTGCCATGGAGATCCAAGATTAAATTATAAAAGAGATGATAAATTCAGTACAAAATTTTAGTTTTTAGTACATTTTCTTTAGTATTTAAAAATAAATGGAAGTGGGTGTTAGGAACTTTGAATTAAAGTCGGGAAATGTGCAAACGAAATCGTTCCTTTAAAAGGACCACTCTAGATAACACCAAAACTTTTTAACAAATTGATTTTTTAATTTATTTTAGTTGTATGACGCCCTAATTTTTTAAAATTTCATTACATTTTAATGTATTTTTTTAGAAAAATTTTCGGAGACCAATATAAATTATTATTTCACTGATGGGATTCACAATTTACCGTATTGGTCTCCGAGTGGAGATGTGCCCTTGGGCACATAACCCTTCCTAATCTAACCTAATATAAAATATTAAAATATTAGTCGACAGACATACCACACAACCTCATCTACACTCTTGATATAAAGCTGTAAAAATAGCAGAAAAAGTTATTGAAAAGTAGTTAAAAATCATGTTGCATGAAAAATTGATAAAAAAAATTAGCTGATTTTTTTTGCTAACTAGTAGTAAGATATGATCAGCAAAAGTAAAACTATTAAATATTAGTTGTTCACTCACAAGAACTTTTCCATAAAATTTCAACAGTTATTTAAAAAGTTTATTGGTAAAGTTGTTTCAGTGGAATATACAGTTAAATTATCAACGAAATATATTCTTTAATTTTCTGTCTGTTGTTGAATAACCCAAAAAAATCGGTTTTCGGTAATAGTTAAAATGATCAGTTAAAATTTTCTATTTAAAACAAAAAGTTGTTATAATATATTGAGTATTGAAAAAACGAAAAGAATCTCTTGTTTTTACCGACTTGGTCAATTAATTTTTCAACAGTTGAAAATGGAATACAACTCCCATATATGGGCAGGGGCTTCAGTGTCTATTCTGAAGCTTCTGGACCGTGTTCAGGGGAGTGCGGTGAAGCTTATCAATGACAGTAGTGTATCCAACTCTATTGATTCATTGGAGCATCGTCGGAATGTGGGTTGTGTGACACTTTTCTATCGATATTACCATGGGAGGTGCTCATCTGAGATAAGTGAACTTATTCCTCGAGCCCGAGTTTTTATTCGTAATACTCGCTTATCTAGTAGAGCACATCCGTTTGTAGTTGATTGTCCTGTATTTCGCACAACGCATTACAGAGAAAATTCGTTTTTTAGTCGAACAATTCGTATGTGGAACAAACTTCCCGCAGAAGTCTTCCCTGTTACTTACAATTTAGAAAAATTTAAATCAAATATCCACAAGCACTACTCCCTCTTTCCTCCTTCCCATACCCTATTTTCCTGATCAATACAATGCACTGCATGAGTAGGGGGCATCCCCTGAGTATTGGTTAAAAAAAAAAAAAAAAACTAAATAATACAATTGATTTAAATGAAAAGTAAGTAGTCTTTTTCAACTGATTTTCAATTAATTTAATATGTATATTCAGTAATCTTTGCGAAAAATATATTGTGAGTGTATTCGACTTCAGATTTAGTTGATTGAAAAAAGAAATTTTTTTTACCAAATCAGCAAAAACTTTTGTTAAATATTTGTAGACAAAAAACTACAAACCAAAATTGTAATATCCACAAAATATATTTACCTAAAATTTTCTTGAATGAAAAAATTAACCGTATATTTTGTCTTTTTTCGTTCACTACAACCTTCACTTTTATTAAAAATGATTCTAAAATGAAGAATTAGATTTAACGCTAACCCGCGCTGAATTTCAGCCGAAAATGGGCAAATTTTTCAACAAAGTGAATTTCTATTAAAAATTCCCACAATTTGAAATTTTGAAAAATTTCATTTTAATTTCATTAATTTAGTATAGGTAGTATCTTTAAATTTAAGTACCTATTAGGTAGTTTAAGTTTTTCAGATATGGAATTCCGACTTCATCGGATATCATTAAGCCACTTTAGAATGAAATCTAAAATGACGCACAAATTTTATAAAACCCCGATTAAAAAAAATAATATAATGCAACAAACAAATGTATCAGATTTAATATATCCTTATATCTAATTGAGATATAATTTTATCCGTAAAATGGTAGATCTAATTGTATTTATTTGGATTATATTACCTTGAGTTTGATACCATTCAATCCAGTGAAGATAAATTTGTTTCATTGAATACAGTAGGCTAGATATTATGATCATATTATGGTCATAACGTAAAGTTAAATTTATATTTATTATGCTTAACAATAACACATTTTTATGTCAAACTAAAATTTTATGGAGTTTGATATTTTAAATTGTGATGTTCATTTAAGATAATTTTAAAAGATATTTTCAATGAAAGTTCTCGAGTTGATATTAAAATTTTGAGTAGTATGTTATGAATTTCAAAACGAAAGCGCCCCTTTTCCACAACTTAACAGTTTTTTTTAATTTTTTTCATGTTTCAATACATTGTTTTGTCTAATCCTATATATTACTTTAATTCTGCAAATTGAATTATATATTGCCCGTCTAATAACGTATGGTATAACATATTGTAAGACTACTATTAAATATGCTGTTTTACGAAAAATGACAGTGGCAAGTAAAATGTTATCAGACAATATATAATGTCATACTTAACAATGTTATATTGTACAAAACTGGATCGAATTACTTTTATTTGGGAATGCCAATACGTGTTTGTTTAAAAATCATTTTTAAATTTTTTTTTAAATTCAGGACATTTTATGTCCTTAATTTGACTAGGCTTTAATTATCTTTAACCCTAAGTATCAAATTGACCAAAAAAATATTTCCACTTGATAAAAATAATTATTTCCTACAGTTCGATCCACGTAGGATTAATGTTTTTACTTTTGACCAAAACAGACACACGAGAAAATTAACACAATAATTTATTTCAGACCTACATTAAATTTGGATTTGTGATAAATGGCATTAAACTAACGAACAAGCGCAATTCTATATCGTATAAAATTTACTATTAGGGTTTAAAAGGGGGTGTTTAAAATGGACCCATGAAAAATAAATTAACAAAATATTTTAATTTTTTTAATCGTTGGTAGATCTTTAACATACCATTTATGTGATAGCCATTTTTGGATATTTTCTTTGGAATACATTTATAACCCTTATAAGTAAAATTTGTACCATAAAAAAATTGCGCATTTATATTCTAATCAAATTTAAATAATATTTTTCCAAACATTATACAAACATTGAAAAAACATTACAATTTTGTTAAATTTGTAACAATATAATCAATTTTTAAATATGTTCTGGTAACAGCATTAGCACAAATTATAATTTTCCAATTTTTTAAATTAACTTAAAAAAAAACACACATATAACAACGCGATTTAAAAGTGAGAACCCCTTTCTTAAACATCGATAGACCAATCCTGTTGTTGTTCGAAAAGCTTTTCTCGTAAGATAACAAACACAGTATAGTAAATATTTGATTAACAAATTATTAAACAATATAAAAACTTTTTTTAGTGCCACCATCTATTAGTACCGTATTTATTATACAAGTTAATTATATCGAAATTCAGTTGAATGAAAAAAATAAAACAAAATTTAAAAAAAGCTCAAAATTAACAAATAAATTAAATAAAAAATACTAAAACTTACTCAAAAGAAAGAAAAATTAAAGACATAAACAAACCTTATACTCAAACAAAACGAAAGACTTAAGACACAAACACATAAATTTACTCATCCCATGGAAACATGTAAAATGAGAAAGAATGAAAAATTAAAGGTAAATGAAAAAATATATGAATGAAAAACGACAACAAAAATTTAAAAAAAAAAATCATTTTTAGTAACCGTGGTCATGGCTGAAACTGAAATAACAAAGAATGTGTGAAGGTTGTTTAGTGAAAACACCAAATGTTAGCGGCATCAGGCCATAGTAACGGCAATCTGAAATGTTAATAAAACATAAAAAAAAAACAAAGAAACCCAAAAAATATAGCAATAAAACACAAACTCAAAGCAAAAGTGCATTGAATGCTTTTGTATATGCTTACACTGCATGACGCATATTAAAATAGTAGAAGGTTACAATTTGGTTGGTTGTTGCCTTTCGTTTGTGTTATAGTAGGCAAAGAAACATTTAAGTACTAATAGACATGTTACTTGCAAGGAAAGTATCCCAATTGATACCCAACTGATATATTGTAAAGAATAAAACTTTGGGCACACTTGCATTTGCTTGAGTGTCATATCAAAGGTTTAGGGGATAAAAAAGGACTTCAACAATTAAATTTTTTTTTTTGTTTTTTTGTCTTGTTCCAAAGTAACAAGATACAAATTTGATGACAATTAAAAAGTATTTAGGCGGGCCGACCTATTTTTGTACCAAAAATATATCGGCCAAAAGTGAACTTTTGAACGTTTTTTTCCATACCCTTTTTACCCCCTAGATATGAGTTAAAAATAAAGTTTTTGTATATTCGTTCACATCCCTATACAATACATTCAAATTTCATTTAGATCTGAGTGTACAACATAAGCTACTTTCCTTGTTAGAAACAAAAAGATATGTAGCAAAAAAAAAAATTAAAAACAACAACAAAACTAATGTAAGGCAACGACCAGCAACGACATTGCAAGGTGAAAGTGAGTCGCCATTATGATCATATTGTAACATGATCACGATGTTTCTCACGATGATTATCACAATGATGATGATGATTGTATTGTCAAAAAATAACTTACAGACCAGATATCCACTTGTATAAGTGACTACAAAGAAGTGTATTCAATTTTCTACTATGATTAAGTTTTAAAATTATATTATTTTCACAAGAGCTTTGTCTTAGGAAAATATTCTCCCCGATAGTTTTAATTAGAGGTTTTATTCATTGTTTCAGTGTATAGATTTTATTAGTATATGTGAAAAATATGCGTAGGAAGTATTTGTTTGATTTTCATTTACAATTTAGGTCAAGTGTAAAATAGTAAGCTTAATTACAACAAATACAGTGGAACACGATTATAACGAACTACGTCTAAAAGAAATAGTTTTTCTGATCCTAATTATGTTTTTTTTTTTTAATTTTAATACAAAATACAAAGTTTATGATGACAACATATATTATGAAATCCATTAGACTTGAAATGGGAATTGACCAATGGTCTTCTAGGGCAAAGAACTTCATGCACTTAAAAAACGAAAATATACATTTATAAAGTAAGGCCAAAAACTAAAAATACGGACTAAAATAAATCTTTGTGCAAAAGTCCCACACTTTAAAATATTGAAAATACAAAAATTTAGATGTGAGTTACAATGTATCGCTTTTCATCTGTTCAGCAAGATGAAATGTAAAAATGATTTAAATCGTTAAGTTTTCTTTGATCTTCTTTTATTTAATGATTTCTCTTTAAACGAGCTTAAGATCTTTTATTTATAAATTATAATTATTTATTTCCAATATTTCGTCTCCACATTGGGTGACTTCTTCAAGAAACAATTATTATTTATTATAATTGTGTAAACGAAATAATGAAAATAAATAATTATAATTTATAAATAAATAATAAATAAAACAACAGAAATTCTCTCACGACAATAGAATTTAGTTTGTCTAAAAAAAATGCGGAGGCAACTACAAAAAAATTCGATAGCTTCAACAGAACCATTCGATCGGCTACAAATAAAATAGCTACTCAAGAGTCTGTTTTCTGGGTGTACAATTTTTTTCAATACAAAAATATTATAGAATTTTTTCAAGAGTTCATTAATCACTGTATTTCTTCTTTAATTTAATTTTTTTTTAAGTTCGGAAATTTGTGTTGTTTTATATTGAATATAAACGTCATAATGTTGAAAAACATTATTTTTCTACTTAACCCATTGCGATCAAAATCATAAATTTATATATGGTTTATAGGACATATAGGACATATTGATCAATCTGCAAAATAAAAATTAAAAAAAAAAATAAAATTGTTTCATTTTGAATTATTCGCGAATCAAGGATATATTAGAGATTTGCACATCTCACACAAAACAAGCTTTAAAATGAGATATATTTTTTTAATCATACTACGCATTCAATAATTTCAATGGTGTATTTCTCTTATATTTAAAAAGTGCTCCACGGTAGGCTAGTTGGTAGCGTGCTGACTTATCAGTGCGGGGGTCGTGGGTTCGATTCCACCAGAGGCACTGGTCTGTTTTCGCTACAACGTGCAGAAGGCCATAGCAGCTAGTGCTCGGTTAGGGTAATAGTATATAATTTGCAGCTTTTAAACGCGAACAAGGAATTTTGAAAAAATAAAGAATAATATTTTGTAATACTAATTAGGATAATACGTATACCAAGCTTCATGCAATGAAGTGGAGTTGAGGTTGGAACGAACCAAGTATTTATTTTAAACCTTCCAATGTATATTTAAGTTTTTAAACAAATATATTTTTTCTGGGCGTAGACACGCCCATTTTTTTTAGCATATTCATGGATTTGGTTTGTCTTCAATTATAAAAAGCTCTTAAACAAGAATCATATCATAAGTAAATATTTCCAATTATATGGGATGTGGGCCGACCATTTTTTAATCAAATGTGAATCTTGGTCCAATAATATCATCTACCTAATGGTATGGTTCTATAACAGGTTCCTGGGAGTTTAAACCTGGTCTTGTTTGGATGTAAAGAATCTATTGGTAATAGGACAAATAGATACAAAAATAATCGGCTGTAGAACATAAATTAGAACCTATTATGATAACGTATAAGTTGTTCTGCAACCTGATATTGGGGATTTTACTATTTTACTGTGATGTTTTTTTATTGTTCAAGGATATTTTCGAGATTTTATAAGGATCAGGAAAATCTAATGTTTTCTCACATAAACTAATATTTTGTATTAAAGTCGCAAAACCGTTGCACTGAAATATTTGCAAAACAAATTGGAGTTTTGACAAAAATTTAAATATTCTTTTACAGTTTTCTTTACTTTTAGTTGTTATACACATCGAGATTTTTTTTATTGTTATTTTTACTTATTTATAACGAGCTTCCAACCTCTTTATATTTACAAAACTGAAACAATTTAAATATATTAGCAAGGTTGATACATGTATTTCGATTTGGCCAAAGATCTTATCAGAACCAAAAGTTTGTAATCGTCAAACTATTAATCATCAATTTTGTTCCATTCTTTGTAAAATGTCTTGTGTTTTTTTAAAACAAAAATTAATGTCACTATCTACACTGATAGAAATTTGTGCGTAGTATTAATGAATTTCTTCATTAATCCAATGAATTTTTTCATTAAAAAGTCCCCAAAGAAAATGTTTTATTGAGTCAATGAAAGTTATTTCATTAAATCAATATTAATGAATGGTTTTCATTGACCCAATGAAAATTTCATAACGTATATGAAATTTTTTTCATTAATCCTAGCCCAATCGTTATGAAAGTTTCATGTGTTTATTGAATAAAATTCATAGTTTGTATGAAATATTTTCGTTGATATTTAATAATTTGCACTTTTTATGATTATTTTAGCATACAAATTACAAATTTTGAAAATAAAATTTTTTTATCCATAAAAAAGAAATATTTTAATTATTGTACTTTTTTTAAATTATAATTATATATTAAAAACTTTAATGATTGAAAAATCGTTTAAACCAATTTTAATTTATTTCTGTTTTTATTGTTTTATTTTTACAAAATTGTTCAATCTTTCTTTACATTTTTTATAATTTGTGTTAAAAGATGACATATTTTCTTATATGTCGGTTCAATGTCGGTATATGTCGGTATGTAATTTTTTATCGATCTGGCTTGGAATTCTGTAGAACGATCGACGATTATAGTCCACTTTTGTAATTAAATTACGACCATATTAGATAAAAAATGTTAAATATTGTTAACAAAAGTTGTTAAAAAAACAAAATTTATTATCGTTTAGCATAACGTTTTTGTGTAACATCGTCAAAACGATAACAATTAAGGTCTCGTTTGAAAAAAAAAAAACTATATCGTTTTTCTTAGAGAATCTGTTCCCTGGAATTTAGTGACCAACTATTCAAATTCGTCAAAAATTGTAAGCTCTAGGCAAACTTAAAAAAAATTTATTTATATAAAACTTTTGGTTAATTCTGTTTAAAAAGAAATTTTTCAGTTTTTTTTATTTCAAAATGATAGTACAAAAAAAAAATAGTTTTTCTTATTACAAGTCAAAATTTTTTTTATGAAATTATGAAAAAAATCATAAAAATGTTAATGAAAAAAATACCAATATTAATGCATTTTCATTCAGTTAATGAAAATTTTCATAAAACCAATGAATCGATTTTAATGAAATCGTTTCATTAATACTATGAAGGAAAATTCTATCAGTGTATGCACCTAATGTGTATGCACCTAAATTATTAAAATTTAAGCAAGAAATTAATTTATTTCACTGATTTTTTTTATTTAGATTTATAGATTATCTCTTCCAAAAATTTTTATTATAACATGATTTTTTTTTTTGGTACATCAATCTATTAATTATCAAAGTTTCGAATTGTTTTTCACATATTTCAGGAAATTTTCAATGGTTTTGCAATTTGAATGCAAAATATTTTTAATTAAAGTGTTAGTTAAGGTGTTATTTAAAAAATTTAAATTAGCAAGCTGCGGTAAAAACGAGAAGGCTTAAGCTAAAATATGAGAAATTTCCAATTCCTTACAGAATCCTGAAAACATCCTTAAACATGAAAAACAATTTATTGCACTCAAATGAATTCTTAGCTTCCATAGATTTTAAAACTATAAAAAGTTTTTTAAACTTTAAGTTCGATTGCGCGGTATTGAGACAAAAGTGCTAAAAACAGGATGTTCAACAAAATTCAAAAATTTAAATATCCCAAAAAAAATTAAATTATTTAAAATTATAAAGTATTGCAAGAAAAGTTCCTTCAAAGAATTGAATTTTTTTCAAATAGTGGAAATTTCCGTAAGCGGCATAAAATACGATTGTATTGTATTTTTTTTTCAATACATTCCGGAATTAGATCTCCTCTAGAAAATCAGATTTAACTACATTTAACTTCAATATTTGTTTCCCAAAGCTTATTGTTTTCATATAATAACCGAAATTAAAATGAATTTCTTCTCTTTACAGTGTGGCAGTACTTTGCATGCACAATTGGAAATATGGAAATTAACATATTCACCCGAATATCCAAAAATTCCAACTCAAATCAATTGCAAACTCAACAAAATTTATGGACAATCAATACAGTGCATGTATACAATAATGGAATGGAAGAAGATACTGAAGGTATGAAAACAAAAATAATTTAAAAATTACTTGAATTAACATAGTTTACTATCACAGATGAAGAAGATTCTCCAAGACAAATTAATAATAATAATACTACCAACACTATCGCCACAACTATAACTGATACAAATGGTCACATTACCAATGTTCCCAATGAGGTGGCTAATCAAATCGCTAATATTGAAGGCAATCCTATAACACCAGTTAAACGTACTGGTGCCCGAAATGGTGGATCTCATATACATTTATGGCAATTTTTAAAAGAACTTTTAGCTGCACCCCATATCAATGGTACGGCCATACGTTGGATAGATCGTAGTAAGGGTATATTTAAAATTGAAGATCTGTTAGAGTGGCCAAGCTATGGGGTAAACGTAAAAATCGTCCAGCTATGAACTATGATAAGTTATCACGTTCTATACGTCAGTACTATAAGAAGGGCATTATGAAGAAGACAGAAAGATCACAAAGATTGGTATATCATTTTGTCAACCCTATCATATGTGAAGTGAAATTGTGGACAATTAAGACAATGAAGTAATTCACAAGAATTAATTGTTAAGAAAGAAGACAATTTTTAGTAATTTATTTAAATTATTATTTATTAAAAATATTTATGTGTAACTTATTTATTTATAACTATTTTATTTAAAATATTTATTATAATTTATTTATTTATTTTTTATACTAAATTATTTATTTTGTTTTAACTTATTTATTTAAAATTTTTCATTTATTAATTAATTTATTTCAAAATATTTTAAAACAAAACATATAATTTATTTATTTAATTATTTAATTATTATTAAATTATTTATTTATTTATTTAATTATTTATTAAAAAAATTTATTATTGAAAAAATATTTATTTATTTTAAATTTAAGTGATTGAACATGTGCGAATATTATTTTTAAGGTTATTTATTGAAACTTTTTACTGATTTATAATTAATTTATTTTATGGTTAATTATTCAGATATAAAAAAGGCCTGTGCTATAACTTATAATAGGGAAGTAATCAGTTGTAATGACAAGTAAAAATACAGTTACTTTGTACTGGACTTAAAAAAAATATACACTTCTAATGTAATTAATTTCGGTACCATTACTTTGTACAATTACTTCTCAATAACCTTTGTACTGCTTAAGTAATATTATAAGTACTTTCAAAGTACTAAAAGTGCTGGCTTAGAAATATTGTACTGCGAAGTACTAAAACTAGTGGCTTAGACATATTGTACTGGACAAGTACTACAAGTAGTACGACTACTAGCGAAGTACTTTAAGTGCTTTCACACGTCTGTAATTACTTGCTACGGGTACTGCTAAGTACAGATTTTGTAAATAAAATATTCAAATAAAAAAGATGGTACCATACTCTTAGCAATTACCCTTAATACATAGCCAACCTCGGTGATACCACAGTATTTAGCAAGTACCTATTGTACTTAGAAAGTACTTAAAATACTCAAAAAGTACCTTAGTACTTTTTAAGTAGCCTCAGTATTTAGCAAATACCATATTACGTTATCCAATAGTACTTGCTCGAATTAAAATAAAATTTCTTTGTTTAAGATTTACTGCTTGTAGAATTAGGGTTACAACTTTTTTTTAAACCTCCCGCATAAAATGTTATTTCAAAAAATTTATTTTTTCAAATTTTTATTATTAGAATCACATTTGTGGAACGAACTTACTGCATAAATTGTTTTAAAATACTTTTTACGCAATGTGCTTGCTATTCTGCAAAATTTAATTTTATTGTTCATTTGGCGAAAAACTGCTATAATAATTTTCTAACAGAATACGCGAAATTCGTCAAGTTTATGAGATGTTGTCTACTTTTAGACCAATATTTTAGAGTTTAATTACTTTTCCCTTTTGGCAAAATATTATATAAATTTTTAGTTGAATTAAACAAAAAAAAAAAAAAATGGTCCGCTCTTCAAATCGGTTTAAGCGGGAACTTTTTTGAAGATAAATTCTAATGGAAACGTTATAAAAGAGTTGTCTAAATTTCAAATGGATATTCTGCGCTTCAATTGATATTATCTGAATTTATAATTCAAATGGACAACATATGTTCTTATAAACGAGCTAGAGTAGCTCTTTTTTTAACTTTATTGTTCAGATTAGTATATTGGGAAGCTCTAGTCCTGCGAAAGCTTTTTCTGCTTTTTAAATTTTTTTTAAATTGCTGTAATAAAAATTTAACTTTGACAGTATAAATACGAATATTTTTAAATTTTTTAGAATTTGGACTAACGGTTTCCGAGATATTGTTATTATATTTTAACAAAAATTATATGCTTTTCCTCTATTCTGGAAATATTTAAAAAATCATTCGTAATTTTTGGTGTTTTTGCACTTGAAATTTAATAATGTTATGATCACCAATTCTATATATTTGAGACACGCTCATTTTAATGGCGTACTTTATTTTTCGATGTATGGTACAGTTTTTTCTCGAAATGTCCTATAAATTTGGCGCCTTTATTTGCAGTTTTTTACATACGAAATTTCTAAAATGCACTTAATCTGACATTTTTTCCCTTAAATGAAATGCAAACTCCTGTAGTCTTATTTAACCTTCTGTTCTCACATATATTTCGTGTGACACATATTTCACACTGTCGTTGGGGTGTATTATACCCCAGGTGAGGACAGAAGGTTATGGTACATATTTGATTCACAAAACTTGATATTTTTTAGTTTTAAGTTTTGTGAATCAAATCAATCAAATGTTTTAAGTAATTAATTCGCTAAACTTGCAATTGAGCTTGAAGACGTGTTTTAATAAGAAAATAAATAATATGATGCCTCATAGGCGAAATGCGTGATTTGCCAGAAATGGTGTATGGCAACATAGCTTTACGAGATTAACCCATAGTCCAACTTTAAGTATGATATGTGAATGCCTTTTAAAAGTATATGTGCAAAAAATCAGTCAAAAACATTTATATTTGCAAAAGATTTTCTAAGAAAAACCCTACTTTTGTGACAAATATGTTTCAAGACGTAGGTTTTTGTTAGAAAACTTTTGCAAATATAATATTTTTGCCTGAAAATTACAACCTATAATTTTGAAAAGCATTCACATATCATACTAAAAGTAGGACCTTGGAAAGGTATGGTGCCATATACAATTTTGGACAAATCTCGATTTTTGCAAAACGATTTGATAAAATAACTGAACATTTGATTAGCTCGATTAATTAATTTATTTTAAAACAAATTCTTAACAGCAAGTATAATTTTAAGCTGTCGGAGTCAAATATTATTACTGGCCTTTTAGATTTCAACAAAAAAAAAAAAAACAGATTTATAACAGTTGTAAATTTTTGAAGATGAGTCAAATTTTAAAATCATTTTGCTGAAAAATTGTACCACATCAAAAAATAACGTACGTCATTGAAATCAGAATTCCCGAAAAATATTGAATTGATGGTGAGAACCCTATTAGTTTTTTTTTGATGTAACGTATCATATACCCTCAAACTATTACATGGACCATTTATGGATATATATGATCAGCTATTCCAATTTATGATCTTCTATACCCATATACAGTGGGAACTTCTCTGATTACATGAAAAAAAAAGAACTTTTTGTACCTAAAGATTCAGGCCGAAAAATATTTGACACTAAAACAAACCCATAATTTTCTGAAGGCATAATTTTCGCTGAATCTAGATCTGGTGTCAGAATCAGACGTTCGAGCTATACATATTAAAAGAAAAAGCCTCGATTTTAATAAAAATGCTACTATTTTTCACATTCCGGAAAATATATTTTTCATAATACTTATAGCAGCACCTGAATACTCTTGCCCTTTTTAAACTCTTGCCCTTTTCTAAATTTAATTTTTTAGATAATTTATTTCCTTACGAAAATATCATCTATTGAAATTTAGGTGGTAATAGCAATTTTAAAGTCCAGCAGAGTAAAATTGTGAAAAAATCAAAATTATACTCAAGTTCAACTGACGATAATTCCAAGAAAAAACAAGTTATCTAAAATATTTAAAAATCAAAAAAAAAAATGGTACACACAGAAAAAAATTTTGCTATTTGCCAACTGAAATTCGGTTACTACGATTCAAATTCGGTTATTACGAATTTCAAACAGTTGGCACAACTTTATATTAGTTTTCACAACAAAGTTCGGTTAATTCAACAGAATTTTAGTTGCAACACCCAAACTTTTCTGAAATCGAATGTAAATATCGTTGTAGAAACTGAATTTATAAGTTGTTACCCTTAATATACACTTTTCAATTCGGTTAGCACTTTATTTTTCTATGTGTAAGAATAGCGTATTCAGTTGTCGTTAGAAGTATTATGAAATTATATTTTCGGAAGGTGAAAAATCGGAACATTTTTATCAAAATCGAGGTTTTTCCTGTTAATATAGCTTGAACGTCTGAAGGCGGAGTGTGATTTTGAGACCAGATTTGGATTCAGCGTTCCTTATACCTTTTTAAAGTATGGCTTAGTTCTAGTATCAAATATTTTTCGCCCTTCATCTTTAGGTACAAAAAGTACTTACATGAACTCAGAACAGTTCGCCACTGTATGTATGTCCAAGTGTGATTCCATTTACACCAGGTTTGAAATCTTTCCTTTTAAATTTATAGCACAGACTTTAGAAATTATTTTAAAACAGTATAATAAACAATAAACTGCTACATAAAAATTCAATAGACTTAAATAAGTTAGATTTATTTTTGTCACTTACTGTATACAGTGTAAATATTTAGTTTGTAAACCAGCAAATAATTATACAACCAAATGCTAACACATTTCTATTTTTAACAAATATATCTATGATATATGAAAACAAAAAATTAGTTCTATGAACAAATTTAAATATTTATTGAAATATTTTGAAACATGATATATACAACGTGTTTATTTAAAAAAAAAAAAATAAATATTGAAACTTTTGTATATAAAATATATGTATGTTAGCTGACAAACGATATATATTTATTTATTTAATTTATTTATTGTATTTAATATATTTATTTATTTTTTTAGTTTTTATTTATTTGCAGCGGATTGAAATGAATGCAAAGTGAAATTTTTTTCTGCCATACAAAAATGTTTCAATGTATTAATTAAATTATTATTTAAAAAGTTGTTGGTTATTATTTATACAAAAAAATTTGGTTCATTTTATTTAGAAATAAACAAAAAGTTTCTTATTATACAAATAAGAACTTTAGTTTATTAGAAAAATAATAAAAAAAGAGTCAAATATACTTAATTTTTGAACTTATTTCATTATTAACTATTTTTTCAATTATTAATATTTATTATATCAATGAACAAAATAAGTGCATTTAATACACAAATTGCCTTTAATATTAAGATTTAATTATTTATTTTTTTGATAAAGTTTCAGTAACTTTTTATTCAAGTCAAAGAAAAAAATTATTATAATTATTTTGCAATAATCAAACCATTGTTTTGTGCCTAAATATTTATTTATTGAAAAAGATTATTTATTTAAACTATTTAATTTATTTATTTATTTATTTATTCTATTTGTTTAAGTAATTTATTAAAGTTTATTTTTTTTTCATATTTATTGAATTATTTATTTATTTATTTAAAAAATTATGATTTATTGATCATTACTACTTGACATACTCATTATGTTTTAACATTACCCAAAGGGAAATTAAAAATGTCTTTATATAAAATGGACCTGTCACTTTTGCATAGCGTTATTGTAAAGTGTGTGAGGTTGTCCTAATGAGAAATGTCTTTAAACTTTCCTTAGACTGTATCTGAACTGAGTTCTCCGACATTCTCAAGGATTTAAATCCTGCCTCCATGACAATGGCATGTTAATGTGGCAGGTCCTTTTAATTTATAAGACCGATCTTATAAGCAGTTCATACAAATTTCGTTTAAAACTACTTTTCGAAATGAAGTCACAAAATATGATCTACTGACGCGCTGGCTCAAGCTAATTTTTAAACTTAACTTATTTATTGAAAAACAAAATATTTATTAATTTATTTATTTATTCATTAAATTATTTATTTATTAAATTATATATTTATTAATTTATTTATTTATTTTTCGAAAATGTAACAAGAAAAACGTTATTTAATAAATTTTATTTTGGCTAATGTCCAAATAATGTCGTTTTAATTTGGATTTAGAACTTTTTAAACAATTTTGATATAATTTTTATTAAAAATAAAAATTATATTTTTTCGACCTTTAATAGTGCAATAAAAATGAAAATTATTCAAATTCAATGAGTTAATTAAATTATTTTTAAACAATTTTATTAAATGTTCTTAAGCTACCCAGCTAAAACACTTCTTACCAAATAATGAGTCTAGTAATCTAAACTCAAAGTGGGCTAGTTTTTTCTGTCTACACGGAAATAACAAAATTGAGATTCAATTAAAATATTGGTTGATTCAGTTAAAAGTTTAATGGAATTCGGTGCTACTTAGGTAATTGTAGTAACAATTAAAATAATTTGTAACTATTTAATTTATATTATTTTCAATTATATATCTATTAAAATTTTATTGAATTTTTTTTTTTTTTTTCAAACAAATTTTTAGTAAATACTATTAAATCTTTAATTAAAATTTAAACAAAAAATCGCCAAAAATAAGGCGAAAAATTGCTCGAATAAAAAAGAAATCGCCAATATTACAAAATTTAAAAAAATCTCCAAAATTGTAAAAAAAAATAGTCAAAATTTAAAAAAAAAAAATCTAAAACATTTGAAAAAACGATAAATTTTGAGAAGAAATATAAAACATTTTTACAAAAAAAAAAAAAAATAATACATAACTAAAATAAAAAGTCGAAAAAGCCACATCCCCTCCCCATAAAAAAATAAAATCCTGACGACGTGCCTTTTACCAGTAACTTATTATTTTACAACTACATATAAGTACTTCTGTAAAAATGAGCACGTACAAACATATATTGAACCTTTATGGATCCACATATGAATATTTTTATTCGGGTTCTCTTAAGTTGATGGCAATAAATGGGTTTGGTTTTTTGATATATTTTCTATTAGAAGCATATAACGATCATAAGTGCTTTTTATAACTTTTCGACACACATGCAATTTTCCTAATGCCCAAATATATAAAAAAGTTTGTGTGAAAATGTGTGGCTTCAGATTGTATGCATCAGAAACTACATTTATTACATTAACAGATGAAAAAAAAAAATAAATGTTGAAATCGTAAGAAACGGACATGTATAAGAATTCATAGACTTGATTCAAATTCGCTTTTATAAATTTCGTTGCAAACTTTAAAAAAAATCACCGTCCCTTTAAATGGATGGTATCACCAACGTGTTAATATACATGTCAGGATAATAGTAGAAATAGCACACAACCAAAAAATGTAACTTGTTTCTGCATTATTATTCTTTACCTTAAAAAGAAGTGAGAGCATTAGAGAAAACGCGTACGCAGAGAAATCGTAATAACTTTTTATTGTAACCGATCTAGCAAATATTTTGTTTTGATAATACTCGAAAATACGAAAAGTTTTAAAATTTTTTTTCGAAATCTCGAATGGTGTAATTCAATTCCCGATGACGGCAACATTAATTTAAAAAAATAATATGTATGGGTTTTCTATCCCTCATATGTATCGCAGAGCCCGCCTTCGGTGTTCCCATAGCACTTAACCCCACCGAAGAAAATAATGAATCAGGGTTGTGAACCAAAAAAAAAGCTTAAATAAGTTCGCCAACTTTCCATCAGGTGGCGAGCAACAACTGTTCTAAGACTTATCATCTCGCGCAATTACAGTGTTGCCATGTTTGAAGCCCTTCATCTTTCCCCACCTTTCATCATTAATAAATAGGAAAATTTCCTTAGTGTTGCTTCTCTTTAAAAAAAAAAAAAAAAAATCAAAATTAAGCATATAAATGACTTTAGTTTTAATAATCTATGCGACTTTTCAGACAGATCGCTTAAATACATCGCCTTGAAAATTCAAATTTCGAATACAACTGAAAAGATCGAAACAATACTTGTGTGTACGTAGTGTGACAAAACTCCACTTTAGCCACAGTCATCGCTGTGTCGACCGTGGCTCAACTCGTTAAGAGGTGAGATTACGATGCATAGCTTGATGCTAAGGCAGTGAGTTCGAATACCAGTACGACACCAATTATTAACCACTGACACATAAACTAACCACTGACGAGTCCCAGGAGGGGGACGAAACTGAGGCAGTCTGGTGTATCCCTTGTGTCCGTAAAATTTTTCAATAAAAATGTTTTTTTCTTCTTCTTCCTGTAAAGAGACTTACTAAATAATATAATTGGCAATATATTTACAAAAATTACGATTTCGCAAAACTGTTCAAAACTGTTATTAAAATATATATATATTTTTTAGAAAAAATCTCGACTTTAAAAAATCATGGACCTATTAGCTTTATTTTTACCCTACATAATATTAAAAAAAAATCCGTCAATTACATTATTTCAGCATTTTTCTTAAACTATTCTAAAATTATTATGAAAATAAAAAATAAATTAAACAAAATAATGATGTTGAATTAATCAAAATATACACAACATTCGAATACCTTTAGTATTCGTAGTAAGTATTAATACTTCTTAAAATCATTATTTCTCAACTATTAATTTTTAATTTTATTTAACCCTTAGACGATGAAAGTTTGATATATGCCTTATTTTTAGCTTTTGTTGTATTAGCTACACATTCCAACCAATTTTTAGAGTGACTCAATTTTAAAAACATTCGAATTAGGTCTTCTCCCAAAAATACTAGCATATAACTTGTAAATATGGTAAAATTATGTTAAATATAAAGTTTATTATAGTTTTTAAGCTACAAATGAGTTTATTGTAAGTATTTGCCATTGCAGTTGAAATTAAGACATTTTCAAATAAACTAAAGTTTTCTTTTAATTTATAACGAGCTTACAACCTCCGTATATTTAAAAAAATAAAACAAATCAAACATATTAGCTAGGTTGATACTAATATTTAAGTATTTCTGACTAAAGATCTCATCAGAACCCGAAGTTTTAGAAAAGTTAGAGCCTCCATAATAGGCAGAACTTTAACAAAAAAACCTATTACCCATCAATTTTGCTCTGTTATTGTCTTCTTCGTAATCAAGCACGTAGTTAGGGTCTTTTCATACCAAGCATCATGACGTTACTAAGCTTTGAAGAGCAAAATGTTCTATTTATATAAAAAAAATAGTTTTTACTGGCTCAAGTAAAATATTTTTACAGTCTTGTTAGTATTTTGTTTTCAACTTTAAATTTGTAATTAAAGAAGTTATAAATGAATTTTTACATTTTTAAATGAAATACAGAGTTTTGCATTATTTAACATTTTACTTGAAATTTTTCAATTTAAAATAGTTATTTACAATTTAATTTATAATTTTTGCAAGTTCTGAAGCAAAATTCCAAATACATTTGTAATTTTATATATTTCAGAACAATATATTAAATTTTCCGCTAAGATTTAATAAAGCAAAATTACAAATGCAAATACCGTTTTCAAACTAAATTATCTTTGAAATTGACTAAATATTTCATGGCAAACCACAATTTAATTTGTAATATTTAAGATGGCCTAAGAAAAATTTAAGTTTCAATTTAAAATTGACATTTGTAACTGATAATAGAGGTTTATTTAACGAAAATATCGTCAGTTAAAATGCGAAAGGGCGTAATTAAAATTTAAGTTTTTGTAAGGGAGAAACAAAAAACATTGTTAGACAATGTGTTAAAAAAACAATATAATTTTATTTAAAGAATACTAAATTTTGTGGTGAAATGAATTTCGATGCAGAGATTTATAATAATTAAACCGCACTTTTAGATTTATTCTGGTCGTTATAAACATAAATTGTGAGTATAGTAATTAAATGTGCTAAAATCACGAAACTGGTTTAACAAATTGTGGAAAATAATTTGTTGTAGTCTGGTCGCTCTATCCAGATTTCATTCCTGCCTAAGGAAGTCGTCAACGAACAATGTTATTATAATTTCTAGAGATATTGTTAACTTAACTCACAAACACAATGAGAACTTCTTGTTCTCGTCTATAAGCTCGATTTAAAATTTGAAATATTAAAGGAAAACAACAAAAAAAAAATCCTTACTTTAAATTGTTTACAAAATAAACACATCACATTCGATGTAAAACAAATTTTAATCATACCATATACTATTATACGTAACATTGTATTAAGCGATATAAAATTATATATGAAATCATGCTAATTAACATATACTAATTGTAGTGATATATGCCACAACTACGGTAATATCAATCCTATCTATTTAGATATTAATATTTATGGGACAATATCAAAAATGTTCAAAGAACAAATCCAAGATAAAATTATAAAGGGTCCTCCAAATAACTTTTTTTTTGAAAATGCTATAAAAAAAACTACTGAATATTTTCTAAAATTTCTTTTTATTTGAAAGTACAATCCTTCCGGTTAATAATGGAAAATAATTTCATTCAAATGGCTGCCTCGCCTGGCCATGCAGTATGAGCTTCATCTGAAAAGATGATTTTTTTTGGCAAAATCGGCATCGGAAAAAAATCGTTATATGGCGGACCCATTATATGATCATTTGCGCCATTACATATATCCATATTAAGCTATAATGTTTTATATAATATAATATTCAATAATATATGATTGTATATAAACGTTTTTACTCGGGTATATATATTTTTGTAATACAAAAATGTCACTTTACCAAAACTTAAACAAATAAATATCTTTTTTACAATGAAAATGAAAATTATTCAAGTTCAAGGCCATACTCTATACTTCTTTATTAGAATATTGTCCCAAATAATATATAGAGTTGTTTGTTTTCAAATTTATTATTTGACCCTTTGAGGAATGTGTTGATAGATCTATTTCGTCATTTTTCTAGGATCCCATCATCAGAAACCTTTTGAAAGCGGTAACAATCCCATGACAAACATCAAACATTCATATAAACTAGTTTACTCACTACATGAGAACTAATATGTGAGCCTGAAGTTAAAGATTATAACCATTGATCAAAAATAATTGAAAACTTGTTTGTTATGTGCAAGGTCCATTTTTTACGATATATGGTTTAGTCATATCACACAGAAAAAAAAATATTTCTCTACTTTTTTCAATTAAATCGGTTTGTAGAAAATGTTAATAGCTATCTATCATTTAAAGTTAATTGAATCAATTTGTTTAAATTCGGAACTTGCTTGACATTTTTTATGTTATCGCTCAAAAGCAAACATCAACACATTGTTGTTGTTGTTTTTTATAATAATTATGCAGTTGTTTTTTATAAATGTTTATGTTTAGTGGTATTAGTAATATATTTTAAATTCATTTCAATTAGATTTGATATTAATTCTTATTAGGTTTATTTCTTTAGTAAGTTTAGTTTCAGTTGTTAAAATCTGTATATTTATTTGCTCTAAAACATTATCATAAAATTGATAATGTAATTTTAAAGTTTAGTTTCATTAAATAAAAATTAAAATTTTTTTTAACAGAAAGAAAATGCAAAAAATAAAATAAAAATTATTTTAACCTTCGCACTACCGAAACCCACCCGGGAGGGTTTCTTTGATATTCAGTCATTGATAACTTAACGGTTTTTGGTCGAAACAATAAATACTTTGGACTCAGTGACTAATTTTTTATTTTTACCAGAAACTGTTAAATTATTTAAGATTCGATTATTCCTTCATATTTTTTTTGTTAGTTTTTCAATTTTTCTAAGTCGTTACCCGAAACCCACCCAGGTGACTTGGTTCAGAATTTTGGTTTTTTATTTATAAAAATTGTCTTTAAATAGTATAGAAAGCATAATTATTATATAAAAACATTGCTTTACTCATATAGTATTCAAAATACAAAATAATTTTGACAAATTTATCTTAAATTGTAGCGTGAAGTAGATTGGCCCATATAACAATGTTCGCATTTTTTTTGGGTACAGGCGTGTTCAGCACATACTGGTTTCTTATGTGTGGAATACAAAGTTCTTCTCCCAACTGCTCCAGCAATAGTCGACGAGAACTTATGACTGTTCCTTCTGAATTGTTTTCCATAAATATTACATAAGCTGCAAGAGCTGATGTATCAATAAGGTTATAGAATAAAGCCAGAGGGCAACGTCGTGTTCCTCTCTTTCACGTGTACTGAGACAACATTTTGACCATAGTGTCTACGCCAACTTTTGTTTTCATTATAATACGTAATTATTTATGGTTTTTCTTTTGGTCCAGTAATATTTTTATTGTGGTGCATTGTAGACATTATAACTACAGCTTTGTTTTTTGCGGGAACGTAAGACACTTAGGTCACATTTTCTGAAAACCCAAAAAGACTTGAGTTTACATTTCAGGATTTTGAAGGCTTAAATTGTTCTAGCAAATATTGTTTATTTTTCTTCAAAGTACCAACTAACGTTAATTGCAATTCATTGGGCATACACTGCTGATGCTTTATTGTTGGAATGTCTGCAAATAATATCAATAATGGCCGAACTCATTATACATTTAAACGTATCGACTTTTGTCAAATTCTTGCTCGTTGGAGTTGTACCCATCAATGAAGATCGAATTATATTATGGGCTCTTAGGCGATGCAAAGATGGGGGATTTTTATACCACTTTGTTTTATCTTTACCAACAACAAAATCATCATTGGAGGGACCAGCTTGTTCTTCTTCATTACTGTCATTATCATCCTCATCATCTAAAATACATATTTCTGCATATGCTTTCCTGGTATTTATTGATAACCGTACTTTCTACATTTTTTTGTTATTAATTATTTCTTCATCTCTTCTTTATTAACCTATTGTGAAATATTGGAGTAAATGCATTTTTTATTTAAAATACGTTTATACATAAAGAACCCACCCGGGTGGGTTTCGGTACACTACGTATATAAAACCTTTGGTAGTGCGAAGGTTAAACAAGAAAAAAAATACTCTGATTTCAACAAAAAGGCTAAATTCTGCAAAGAAAAAATCCAAAAAATGTTGCCATTACGGTTCAATAGAAAGAAAAACTAATTTCTTTGTGAAATTGTTCTCATAAATTGAAATAAATCGGCTAAATAATTGAGCATTTTATGCCGGTTTAAATTCAAGCTGTTAAAAAACATTTGGTATGGCAACAACACTTCTATAAAAAAAAACATTTGGGAAGGTATACGATATTGATCACTTTTTAATTAAATGAGTTATTAGTTAATTGAAAAATAATTCTAATTCTAATTGAATTAGCAATTTTCGCTGTTGGCGGATTTTCAGCATTTAAAGTTATTGAATCGGTGGTTTTCGTAATTGAAATGGGTTTTTCATTTTGGTGTGAACATATTGCAAGATACAATTAAACATGCCGTTTTATGAAAAATTACAGTGGCACAAAAATTGTATCTTACTATACATCATGTCATACTTAACTACACTCACAATATTTTTTCCATAAAGACTACTGAATATACACATTAAATCAACTGAAAATAAGTTCAAAACTAGACTACTTACTTTTCGTTTAAAACAATTGTATTTTTAGTTTATTTTCAAATGATGAATTAATTGACTAAATCCATAAAAACAATAGATTGTTTCCATTTATTTCAATAGTCAATATAATATAACAACTTTTTGTTTTCAATAGAAAATTTTAACTGAACATTTTAATTATTACGGAAAGTCCGTTTTTCTTTTGTTTAGTTTTTTTTTTGTGGAATAACAGACAGAACGTCAAAAATATATTTCTTTTCTTTGGTAATTTAACTGTGTATTCCATTGAAACAACTTTACCGATTAAACTTTTAAATAACTGTTGATTTTTCATGGAAAAGTTCTTGCGAGTGTATATTAAATTTTATTAAACTGCATAACATTATAAAACACTATATGATATAATTTTTATTCGGGTATGTAAATAGCAAGTGAAACCTTCATATAGCGGACAATAATGGTAGAAGAACATTTTGAAATAGTAATGAGATCTCTGCCATTGGAAAGTTATTCAAAACAAAAATGCAGAAGCATATGAAGGTTTCACAGTTAATATAATTTCTATAAGAGCTTAAATATTTTGCTGTCCTTACTTGTTTTTTAATCGTCTTCAAATTTTACATGCAATTCACTTAAGCTGCAATACACTTATAATAGAATGTCCCGCTTAGATTAAATTAAGATAAATTATAGTCATTCATACGGCTTTTTTCATGAATTTAGTTCATAAGTTTGGAGATAAAGATCACATGAAATAGTTTTTCATAATTTTTGTATTAATCTGATGTTCAATAAAAATTACTGACTAAACTACTAAGCTATCTCGAAAGAATTCGTTTTACAGGACACTTTAATTTACAATATATTAGGGTAACATGCGTTTTTTCTTAATAACTTTGGCCAAATGTAAATTTTCGGATTTATTATATATTTACATCAATAAATCTATCGCAGAGCTATACAAAGTAAAATAAAACAGAAGGACAAAACAAATTTAGCAAATTTTAAACAATTTTCAAATTTTCAAGAACCAGTCTCTGAATATATATTTTTTAGTAGACTTAGGAACGACAAATTTAAATCTGGAAACTTTTTTTCTCGTTTGCAGTTTTTACAATATAGCGGATTTTAATTTGCAGCACTAACTAAATTTTTTCGTATATTTTGCCTATTTTTTAGCAATTGGACAGCAAAATCATAAAATTTTTTTCATATTATAAATCAACGCAAAATTATTTTTCACATGACTATAATCATTTCGTTGTTTGTTTCAGGAAAAAATTTTGGAAATTTTGCATGTTTAGTTTTATCCCCTAATAAGTTTTATGTTAAAAACATTTTACATTTGATCACTATACGTAAACTAAATAATTGACTGAACTCCTTTTTTATTAAAAGTGCAAATCCATTGAAAATATCCTGAAATATTTTTCTAAAAAGAATATTTTTATATAAAAGATGCGCATGCATTACAATTGGTTTTACCAATTTTTTTTTTATACCCTCCGCCGTGTATATCACAGTACAACATTTTTCAACACATGATTTTGGGCCTCAATTCGTGAAAGTAGCCCCAAAAATAAGAACGTCTGCATCATTCGTTTTGTCAAGTTGGCTACAGTAATAATTTAATGGCCATACGAATTTTTTGGCTCAAGTACGGAATATCTCTTTTGTGTCTGAAGCAAAATTGTATATATTGAATAGGAGAAAAATTAATGCGGAATAATCCTACCCGGAAAAAATGCATCCTGTGCCTTCAAAATCCTAAAAATTACCATTTTGCACCTTTTTTGCTCAAACTGGATTAAAAATCCACAAACATGGCAACACTGTAATTCAAACATGGCAACACTGTAATTGCGCGAGTAGATAAGTCTTAGAACAGTTGTTGGTCGCCACCTGATATAGAGTTGGCGAATTTATTGAAGCTTTTTGTTTCATTGCCCTGATTCATTATTTTACTTCGGTCGGGTTTAAGTGCTATGGGAACACCGAAGATGGGCGCAGCGATAAATATAAGTGATAGAAAACTCATACATATTATTTTTCTAAATTGATGTTGTCGTCACCGGGAATCGAACCCAGGATCATCTGTGTAATAGCCCAACGCGCTAACCATTACACCACAGCGCCCAGCTATTCTTACACAGAAAATATGAGATTTTTTATATGTTTTATGTCTTACCTATGCATGGAAACAAAATTTAGAACATTTTCAATTATAATTGAAAATATTCGAAATTTTGTTTCTCATTTCCTAAAAATTATGAGTCTATTGCGTTTTCTCGCCATTTCAACAGACAGACGGACATCGCTAATTCGGCTTAAAATTCAATAAGGTCTTAGATCTACATTGCGATGCGTTACAAACGGAATGCTAAATCCCTATGTACCCTCATCACATATGGTGGTGGGTGTAAAAATGGGGTATGTACACAGGAGAATGTCTTGGAATAGTTTAAAGGATATGTTTTCACTAAACTAATTAAGTTTCGTTCACAGTAGGAATGAAAAATTTCGTAACCTTTATGAAAAAGCTTCTTAGTTTAAACAAATCTTAGTGAAAATTTTCATTAATGGTATGAAATTTTTAAAATGAAATAATTCACTCAGTGTAACGTAAACATAGAAACGGCCATATTTCGAAAACTACAAACGAGAAAATGAATTAGTTTCCCAGAGACCATGTGAAAATAATCATATATTATCATGTATGATGTATAATATATTGTTCGTATCCTAAAATTGGCTCATACCAGAACATATATTTTAGATCATATATATTCATATTTCGCTCCTTGGAATATCTTTTATATATTTATTTCGTTTTTGCTTTTTGTCTCAGAGGTCCAATTAAATTAAAACTATTAATTTTAAATCCATTTCATCGCTTAATAAAAATCTTTTAATAGTTTTTTATTTATTAAAACCATTCTTTATAAAAAATAATTGTGGCACTCCGCCCTTTATTGGATTTTTACATTTAGGATCATGGAGTGGCAATCTAATTTTCAATTAAATTCTTAAAACAAATAAAAAATAATAATTTTTTCTGACTTTTATTTTATTTTGTTTTCACAGAAATATCAAAAATTTATTTTTTTTGTTTTGAATAAAACATAAACAAAAAATATGGAATAATATTTTAAAAATCCAAAAAAATAAGTTTTTTATTGATAATAATAAAACACCTTCACATTAACACTTAAGGAAAAAAGTTTCATCGCATTGATCAAATTGGTTGTCATAAAATATTCATCATAAAATTTATTCATTAAATGTGTGAAAATGTTTCATAGACCTTCATTATTTCATAAAAAAGTTTCATAAGCTTTGGTGAAAATAATGTTTCCTTATTAGGCAAAAACGGCAAAATTTAGAAATTATTAATTTTAAATTATAATTATAGAAAATAT